>OX123190.2:40740997-41166638 GCA_944739405.2 Euclidia mi | reverse complement strand
GAGGTGATCGAAAGTTATAGGCGGTAGTTTTTCCAGGCTTCTAGCTACAAAAATGGGCATTTCATCAGAATCAGTAACTTTAAATAATCTGATTATGTCGTTTAAAGTACGGTTTTTCTTTCCCTGGCCTTTCCGTACTGGTTTCGTACGATTCGGCAGCGATTCGAACAGCAAATCCTTGGACTTCTCAATCTCCTCACTTTGAAAAGACGATACACATATTCGTAATAAACTTTCTTCGTCAATAACGTATATTTTATTTTGCTTATACGATAGTAATTCGTTTATCACTATATTACAGTTGTTACACTTTATCGTAGTGGACGTCATTTTGACCGTATTTAGCATAGCAGTACGCGTCCGTTACATGCGAATGCGCGCGAGTGACTGAATAAACCGAAAGCTCTCATTACGTTCCTATATCGTCACTGAGTTCGACATAAAACACTTTTTATATAAGAACTTTTCCATTCGTCGTGTATTTTGATTCTTTCGATTGTTTTCCGATCGAGCTTGTTAGGGGGATCATTTTCCTCACGTGGGGTAACTATGATATTGTTGTGTGTTTATTCCGGACTTTCAGCACTTAACGAGCCTGAAGCACGGCACTATAGTTAAGGCACCACTGATATTTGGTGTTTATAAGTACTCAGATTTAGTTTGTATTCACGCCATGGAAATACCTGTTCTTGGGTAGGAACTAAGTATTTTGTAACTGCTATCGGTACTTGTCTTGGCCTTTTTTAAGTGTAAATCCTAGCTGTAATGATTACCATCAAATTCATTATAATATTTTACTATTTTTATTGCGTGTACTATTTTTATAGTGATAAACGAATTACTATCGTATAAGCAAAATAAAATATACGTTATTGACGAAGAAAGTTTATTACGAATATGTGTATCGTCTTTTCAAAGTGAGGAGATTGAGAAGTCCAAGGATTTGCTGTTCGAATCGCTGCCGAATCGTACGAAACCAGTACGGAAAGGCCAGGGAAAGAAAAACCGTACTTTAAACGACATAATCAGATTATTTAAAGTTACTGATTCTGATGAAATGCCCATTTTTGTAGCTAGAAGCCTGGAAAAACTACCGCCTATAACTTTCGATCACCTCGATGTCTCGGCTCTTTTGAAAAAGCTTGTTATATTACAAACTGATGTAAAGATGATCAAGGAATCATATGCATCAACGGCTGAATTAGACCTCTTAAGGAGTGAGATAATAAGTTTAAAGAACTTAACGGGCTCAAAAGCAAACAAAAATAAATCAAATATTCGTCGAGAGACTAGTACTCGGGATAATAACGAGTCGGCTAGTATATGTTCCATAGGTGATTCACCTCAATTCAAGTCTTTCGATTTTGGTAAGTCATCACCTTCGCCTAAAAGTGTGCAGAAGCGCGGAAACATCCAGAACACAGGTACAAAATTGATGGAGGGTAGTACCGGCCATGATAAAAATATTTCTGAGGTGAGATATCAAGGCAGCGAACAGCTGATAGGCGCGATCGCTAACGGCACCGAGACTACGTCACCGCTACCTGCTCGTAGCTGTAATGAACAGCTGAGCGCGGTGCCTATAAATTGCACACAAACGTTTGCTAATATAGTCAAACGAAGTACGGATAATAATAACGCCTGGACGGTTGTGAGGCGTCACCGAACGACTGCGAAAAACAAATTGAAAGGAATAATGGGTACTGCTTGTGAGAACGAGCTTAAATTTCGTGCGGCAGACAAAAAGGTACCTATATTCATCACTAACGTTCACACGGATACAAATGAAGCAGACATTACCGACTATATCTTACAGAAAACACAACAATCTGTAACCCTCGAAAAGTTGAAAATAAGAAATGAAAGTCATTGTGCGTATAAGTTTTTGTGTCACAGACAAAAGTTGATATGTTTCTGGATGAGAAACAATGGCCTCAAGGTATTATATTCAGAAGATTTGTGCATTTCAAGCCAAAGCATACCGTACTTACTGGTACTAATGACGGCCCAAATAATCGCGCATAACATGGATACTAAGATGTATAGGTTCATTAGTTATAATTGTAAAAATGCCAAAGGGTCTGTGGAAAGTATTCGTGACATGTGCAAGATCGCGGATGTAATAGCATTACAGGAGACGTGGCTTCTGCCGCATGACTTGTCATTTTTGGATGGCATTGATGAGGAATTCAGCGGCACTGGTACGTCCGCTGTGGACACTTCAGCGGGGATGCTGTGCGGCCGGCCTTACGGTGGCGTGGCTTTATTGTGGAGAAAAAGTGCGTTTCACAATGTATCTGTGATAAAGTGCAATAACCCGCGAATATGTGCGATAAAAATAGCTAATGAGTCGAAATCTTTGTTAGTGTTATGTGTGTATATGCCTACGGACAAGCCTGAAAATCTAACGGATTTTACAGATTGCCTGAGTGGGGTAAGTGCGATCATAGACAGTTCTAGCACTGAGTGTTGTTATGTATTGGGTGATTTTAATGCACATCCAACAGAGCGCTTCTACAAGGAACTTATGCATTATTGTAACGATCTTGATTGGACTTGCGTTGATACGGAACTATTAAATACAAACGCGGACACTTTTACGTTTATAAGTGAGGCTCACGGCACTAAGAGCTGGCTTGATCATTGTATTGTTACTAAAGCAGCTCTCTGTTCTGTGTGCAATGTCTATGTAAAGTATGATACATTATGGTCTGATCATTTTCCTTTAGTGGTAGAATGCCAGTTAAATCTTGTTGTTGCTAAGCTTCCTATGTTGAATTTAGTATCATGTGACGTTTTGTGGGGTGAGAGAAATCAAACACAAATAAATGCATATAGAGAGCACTGCCATAATAAATTGAGGTTGATAGATTTTCCTTGTGTTTTTCAACTTTGTTGTGATAATCTGTGTAATAAACCGGATCATAGGGCTGACATTGATTTGTTATATGACAAAATTGTAGAGGCCTTTAGGGAGGCTGCGGTGTCTAGTCGGAACTGCGACAAACTTAGGCAGAAAACTAACAGTGTGGTTGGCTGGAATAGACACGTAGCGGAAGCGCACGGGATGGCCAGGCTAAAGTTTCTGTGTTGGTTAAATTGTAACAAGCCTCCATACGGTAAAGCGTACGATGAGATGTGCGAAGCTAGGAAAGTTTTTTAAATCTCGTCTTAAGTGGTGTCAAAACCACCAAGACCAAATTAAGATGGATATGTTGGCTTCGCATCATTATAAGGGTGACTTTCGTTCTTTTTGGAAGCACACCAATAAATTAAATAGAAGGCCTGGTCTTCCTGTGTCATTGGATGGAGTATGTGGAGCAAAAGAGATTGCAGATAGGTTTAAAGACCATTTTATAGTGAAGTCGCCGCTAGGGCCTTCAAGCACGGAGGTCAATATCGATGTCAAGCATAGCTTAGGCATAAGATATTCGGCCAAAGATATTCATAAAATTATAGACAATATGTCTAAGGGTAAGTCGCCAGGACATGATGGACTTAGTATAGAGCACTTAAAGTATGGCAGACCTCACGTTCCTAGAGTATTATCCTTGCTTTTTAATCTGTGTATAAGTCATGCCTATTTGCCTCCTGCTTTAATAAAGACAGTGGTCGTGCCTGTGGTTAAGAATAAGACTGGAGATATCTCGGATATTAATAATTATAGGCCTATATCCTTAGCCACTGACATATCTAAAGTGTTTGATGGGCTGCTTAATGCGCAATTAAATCAATACGTTCAGCTTCACGACAACCAGTTTAGGTTTCGGCCTGGACTTTCTACGGAAAGTGCCATATTGTGTGTTAAGCAGTCCGTGAAATACTACACGGATAGGGGTACGTCCGTGTTTGCGTGCTTCCTAGACTTGTCAAGGGCGTTTGACCTAGTTACTTATGACCTTCTATGGCAAAAGATGGAACAAATGGGGATTCCAATGGAGGTTACAAATACCTTCAGATATTGGTACAAAAACCAGGTCAATTATGTGAAGTGGTCGGGTGACAAGAAGATACAACATCTGAAGAGGAAGGACCGTAAACTGGAAGTAAGCAGAGTACCGGCGTACATGCCTTACATAAAAGGAGTGACGGACAAAGTTGGAACAGTACTACAGAAATACTCCATAAAGACTGTATATAGTCCGCTCTCCAAGGTAGCACACAATCTGCGCACCCCGAAGGATGTCATTCCTCTACAAACACCTGGTGTCTCCAAGGTCAACTACAGATGTAGTAATTCCTATATCGGACAGACCAAACGAACCATCGCTGAAAAGGTCAAGGAACATATCGCAGCTGTAAAAAACCGGCAAATTAACAAGTCTGCCATAGCTGAGCATTTGTTGGAGTCTGGACTAAACCACTGGATCGGATTACATCAACCAAAGGTCTTATCTACTGATCGTCACTATTATTCCGAAATAGTACGTGAAGCGGTTGAAATCAAAAAGCATAAAAATTTTAACCGGAAGGATGGATACAGACTGTCTACAACTTGGAATCCAGTAATCAACAATGTAAACCCCACCGCAGTAACACAGCTCATCAGTGTGTAGACGTCATAAGTGTTGTGTGTCGACGTACAGACAGTTCGGATAAAAATAAAATAGACTCACGCCTGTATCCCCGAAGGGGCAGGCAGAGGTGTAATATTACACCCACATTTTGCCATGATAAAAATAAAAATAAAAAAACAAGTGAGGGTAGCTGCCCAAACCCGCGCTTCACAAGGACGACGCTGAGTTGACATCAGTCCTGCCGTGACCATGGCTGTTGTAAGACGGTCGAAACGTCGGTAAAACAGAGGTATTTATACCTTAAATTAATTAAATATCGCGAGTAAGACCCGTTTTAATAAAATTGTATGAAGTACCCACGTAGTTCTACATTTAGAAAATTTTCTATTTAATACAACACAACGTGACCTTTTCAGTTCAAGGTATTTCCTTTGGTGCCTTTGTAGACCACTTTAAAAAAATAAACAGTTTAATACTCTTTTTCGCCAGCAACAAAGAGTAAAAGGCTTTTAAAAAGGCATACAATAGCAAAAGTTTTGTTGCATCTTTGATAAATACATATAGTCGGGTTGTTTAAGGAAATCCGTTATAAAGTTACCTATATGGTAACCTATTTTCTCGACAAAAAACTACGTAAAAATAGCAGCACAATATGATATTTTACGTAGGTTTCATATCGAGGTTTCATAGATATGTCATATCAACATATAAGTAATTCATGATGTTTTATTGAATATATGATTCTTGACATATGTCACGTAGTAACGCAGATAGCTTTCATATGCCTCACTTTAACCACTTTATTAGTGAATTAATCCATTCCACACCGTCTTTAGCCAGTAAATTCCAGCTAAAATTATTAGATTCATTGAAATCGCCGGTCGATTCCCTCTTTGAGCTTCCTACCTTACGTTCATCAATTTGCAGTAAACATATTCTATCAATTTTTATTTAGCTCTGGAATACATCGCGTTTCGTATTAACGTAGCATGAATATAGTCTAGGTACTTTTGGGAACCACACGGGGCCTTTTGATAAATACGATAGTAGGCTAGGTAGGTAAAGTGCGCAGTGCCGAGTACGTCTGTAATGCCTCACTAACGATGTTCTCTAAGAAAGCAACAACTCCATTACTAAGAGATTATTTACTTTGTTCTACGACAACACTGTTTATTCCCACAGTTTATTTCGTAAGCGCTTCACTAATTCGCCGCAAAACTTTTAGTAGGATTAATCACTAGTCCACAACAAATTAAGATCTGTTAAATACACTATAACTCGTTTAAACTGAATCTGCTGAATGTAATTACAGCATTATTGGATTTAAAATTCTAGTATTGGAAAAAAACGAGACAGTTTTTGGGAAAAGATGCATAAATTATAGCTCGTTCATCAGAATAACACGCATGGCAGGAACTAGTCACTATATAAAGACAAACTACTTAGCCATATATTTTCTAATTTCATAATGATAGTGACATAAAAGGCATAATGGAAAACTCAGTTTAGGGTTTCACCAAATTGTCGAACATGCATGATAAATGCGAATATTGGATAAAGCAAGCGGCAATACATGCACGCTCGTAGCAGGCAGAAATGTGTTGGCTCTTTCTACACACGGTGAAGACGTCTATCGTGTATCTAATATGTATTGTAACCTATCCTCGACTTCAATATACTCGTCTACATGTGAATACTAAAAGTCTTCCAGGGATGCGCTTCTGAGCAATTCATCATGGATGTTTTTTTAATTCGGCTTTTATTTTAGTGATTGGGATTATTATAAACTGTATCACTGTATAACATAAGTGTCATTATACAGTTTTCTGCGTTATAGTGAGACCTTTATAATAGAGTAGACATTATCTCTTTTCACTGCTACTTTAATATTAAATTTGATTATGATAAAAAAATATAACGATCACCGTGGTGTGGCTCAGAAATATTTCTAATTTATTTTAAGAATATTTTTTCTGGCCATATTATGCTGTATCAAGATTTTAAATCGATGTCACCTATAATACCTTACGTATCTTCTTCTTCTTAATGTGCCTCTTCAATTTCGAAGGTTGGACCTTAGCCTCTTGTATTTTAACTTACTCATATTTTGATGTAAATTGTCAAAGGTAAACTAAATAAACATCTTAAAGGGCATCAATGGTTTTGCTCTTTGAACGGAGCAGATAAGGGAAATTAAAGACATACTTAGAGTATCGTATAGCAATCTGTATGCATTAATATTGCGATGCCGTGGAATGAAGTAATATTTTTTTCATTATTATCATCATCAACAGCGCTGTGTCTGTCCCATTTCTGGGCATGGGTTGTATTTCTCACAAATAGAGCGATAGTCTCAGCTAGGAAAAAAAAACTTTAGAGCTCTTTTATTGTACGCTATTTGTATTGAGAACAATAAAATAAATAAGAGGGTCTATTATACTGATCGTTATTATTCATAAAATGAAGATACAAAATACTAAAGAAAGTTGCAGAGTAAACTTGTAAGACGCGATCCGCAGTCATTATTGTAACAGAAAATTTGTACTGTGTTTGCCATAAATAAAGTAATGTACCTACCTCTACAATTATGTTATTTTTTCTTTTAAATTAACTTCTAATGCTGACTAAATTAACGTTCTTACATCAATGTTGTAAAAACTGGCGTGGTGCAGAGATTATATTTTTACTCGACTAAATACTCTGCTAGATATGAACTGTAAATGTAAAGCTTTCTCTGTTACCTACACTCCTACAGTATTATCAAAGAAGCTGCTCTTAATACGTTAGTACGGTGCCGTGGGTTCAATCACCTCGGGTCGTGAACTCACAGATTTACATATGCAATTCACATATTGACATCAATATGCCACAGGTTACTGCTCCGTTGAAAAATTACTTTTCTTTTACTTTTACTTTTAATAGCAGCACTAAGACTAGCTTTAAGTACTTAAGCACTTAAAGCTTTAGTTTTCAGGTTTATCTAAGAATCTCGCGAGTAATTTAATAGCTTTGTCGATGTGCTCATTTTTAAGTAGTGATCTCTTACGGTTTATGACCGATGGTAAAAGGACGCAGTCAATAAAGAAACGTATAGACAAATGCGTACTAGACCAAAAATAAGTTAAGATCAAAATAAGGTGTCTTATTGGTGGGGTGGTATAGGCTTGTATATATTTAGCAGACGAACATAATGCTCGTTATTTTTTTTGCCCTCTACAGTGTTGATGACCGTAGCAGTACAGAATTATCAATCAGGGTCCACTTAGTTAACAGGAAAAGATGCTTACTTTTACTTTATTTTTCTTTTTTTATAGTAATAGGCGACAAACGAACAGACGTGAGACGGATCGCCTGATGGTAAGCAATTACCGCTGCCTATGGACACAAGCAATACTACAGGAGTCACAAGTGCGTTGCCGCCCCTTGGGTATGGAAAAAGGGATAGGATGAGGAGTGGTAGTAATTCCCCGGTCAAGCCGGCCCATTCATGCTGAAATCAGCAAGGCTCTACTACCTGTTAGTTTTTTATTTTATTTTATATAATTTAGTTGGATCATGTTTGAGCTGGATTCACCATTTGCAATATATATGTACGTAGTTGCTACAGATACTGTTATATCATAACAATAGGTACATACTTCTATTTTAATTCTTAGGTTTGAACTTCATAGCAAGCAATTGCGCTCTCTTAACTTCACGATGAACAAATCGCACCAGTTTATTAGATAGTACTAAATGTTTATATAAAATATCCCTATATGGCCAACCACATTTCGTAATATATGAAAAAGCAAAACGGTACTCAACTTACCTAGTGTAATAATTACAAGCCAGAGGGATCGGTAAACATGGGTTGATATTAAAATCATAAGAGGCTGGCTTTTCTTAAGCCCTTAGTCGCCTTTTATCAAGCCATTAATAAACATTGTACCTACGACATTAATGAAATTATAAAACTAATAACATTAACCACCTTACTATGAAATAATTTCTCATTAAAATCTTGATATCATCGTGTGGCATGCAACGTTTTAATTAGGTTGGCAGAACCACTTAAGTATGCTACAAGCATTAATAAAACGAGAGTCGTCAGAGAGAACATTCACGTTGTTTCAGTATGTTCACCACTTTAAAAATAATGCAGGTTAATAATAAGCCTTTACGATAATATTAAGCCATGTAAAACAACGAAAGATAAGTTAAGCACATCGTGTATTTTAGGTGAACCTCAATTTTGTTGAGCGTTACAATTTGTTAGGTCTGTAGTCTGTACAATTTAGTCGCATTGTATTAAAAACGTTATTATTAAGGACGACCGTTTTATTAAATGGGACATGTTTATTCCTTCTTTATGTCTAAATTTTACTTTAGTATTGTATATGTTTATATAATGATATAGTTGTAAAAAGTTTATTTGCTTTAAATACACAAACATTAATAAGTAGAAGTACTCTATTTATTTATTTATCATTCACACGTTCATGTAGGAATAATGCAGTGTCCCACAAAACCGTGTCATCGGTTTGATATTATTTATTTACGAAAATGTTTAAAATGCAGACAAATATTATGACCAAAAAAGATTATTTAGTATACGCTTTGGGCAAACCATATAAGAACAGTGTAAGAAAAAACTAGGATTGCGCACAACTAGTAAAGTTGTACAGGTCCCAAAGTAAACTGCAAATACCTAAGCCAACGAATTAATTCAAACACTTTCTAGTTAAGTCGACCCTCCTTTATTGTAGACACGATTGGCGGATGATCAAAAATAGTACAAATTATGAGAAATATATGTTAAGTAAGTCTAATTGGATTCTAGTTCAAGGAAGAATACGCGCTGAAAACTGATACAGTGAACATGATGTCTTCAGAAAGCTCAATAGTAGGTGAGGATACCACTATATTCCAAATATCTGCTCCACTTTGCACGGTCTTCGGCACCCCCCTGGTTAGTCAATACAGATTTATATTAAAAGCTATGTACTCCTATCTAGAACTCTTTGCTAAACTGGCGAAATTTGGGCCTAAACAAATTAATGTAGATAGCTGGATTATTTAGGACTCAATACAATATAATTCACTGTTTAAACAAACATCGAAATTACTTTATACATTTATCGTGGTTAAGAAGCCTAAATTAAACATTTTCAATTAAAAATATTGAAAATGTTTAATCTAGGCTTTGGGTTTAGGTACTTTAAAATTTTGCTTAGGTATATGTAAAATATATTTTTATGAATTAATAGGTACTCTGGTGTATTTATACTGTCTCTAAATTAAAACTAATAATGATTTCAGCCATGTTTATAAACTGTCCCACTGTTGAGGATACGCCTCTTGCAGGAATAGTGTCACTGTCCACCTGTCCACCACGCTAGCCAAGTGATAGCACAGACGTCACGCACAACCCAAAATATTATGGAAAACTCTTATACGCAATATGTTGGTCCAACCGTTCAGCAAATTAAAAAATAATTCTGTGTTCCAGTTGTATCCACGATCATTTTCATTTAATTCTCTTGTTTAGAGAGAAGTGTAAAGAAATGTAAAGTTAATTTCGTTGTTACATAACTGTGAAAATCTTAGTCCATTGATGAAAGATGTATTAATACATATGAGAAACGTATCTAAAAGTATTTTTAAATGCCGATTCTAATGACTACTATCTACTTTTTAATGCAGTACACTAAGAACTAGAGTACTATAAAAGGGCGAGAGTCAAAGTCTTTGTCGGAGATCCATTCTTTTAAACATTTTAGGTATTTATGGACTGGTGTTGACAAGATAGACAAGCCTTTTCAAATCAATAAGAGATATTTACTGAGATGTTTTTGAAGTGCGTTGTCACCCTTAGGAAAACGCGGCGGTTGCTTTTTTACTGTATGTATATTGTCGATATTACCATTAGGGAAGCTAATTATGATGGGTCGCATTTGATAACTGTTGGTTTTGATGGTGCACTCCATGCTACCGATGAAGTGGATTGGTCTATTTAATATAATAATATCAAAGTTATATTGTGCCGTCATGTTCTATAATAATATCCTAAAAGTTATTGAAATTCTTTATTGGAGTAGTGTTATTTTATAATAAATAAAATAATAAATAATTTTAGATAATTGTTAGATAATAATACACGCTAGGCGATTTGATATTTGATGTTTTCGATTTAGAACATTGTACCGCTTTTTTGTCTAGTTTTGGCTATATATGTTTTGTTAAGTTTATGTACATACAATAATAATAATAATACCCTCTGGGGCAGTCGTTTTCTCACCATGAGACTAACTCAAACTCAGAGGGCAGAGTAACAGCTTTCAAACATCACCTCATCTTGTGATATAAACAAAAAATGTATTACATTTAGTATGTGTACAAGATGAAAAGAAAGCTTACCAACCGCAGGGCAGCTTTGTGGCGAGCTGAATGTGTATGGTGACACTGCGGTCCCGAATGCTTCAGAGAGTCGGTCATGGCCTCGTCTCCGGCTTGCCTTTACTGGCTGGTTGGAGTGGATGCCCAAGAGCGCCCGCAGGACTCTCAACTCTGACTTGCCTTGGTCGGCTGGTCAGAGGGAAGCCGCAAGAGCTATTAGCTTGAGAGTGGAAGTGTCATTTTCAAGGGCGTAACTACAGGGAAACCCGCTCCGGGTCTCCGTTGTCACGAGAGCCGTGATGGCGAAACCAGTGCCGCACCGCTCGACACCCCTAGCCACTCGCACCGGTGTCGCTCTCTGGCTGCCTTTATGGCAGACTTTGCTTGCCTTGGCGGCTAATAAGAGAGGGCCCATCCAGTGAGTTGGCGAGTCACTACCTTACTCGCGGACAGATGCTATATGAGTATCAGGCAGGTGACGTCTGCCATCCATAGTTTTTATCATACCGGTCCATCAAACATCCAACCTCATAACCTGATTCTAGTAGATTTCACATTAAAGCAATAGTCCTGCATGTGCTGCGGCTAGTACATAGCTGTACTTAATAGTGCAGTTGTGGAGGCCGCTACACATGTCTCATCACATTTTAGATAAAAACTCTCTACGGGCCACTACACGTTGGAACCATATCCCCGTGTAAGCCTTCCAAAGGTCCGGTTATTCTTTAAATACCAAATGTTAGAAGAATAACCGTGTAAAGAGAAACATAATAATAATAATAAACATTTATTTCGGAAACTTTCTATATTCATACAAATACAGTAACAAAAACATAGAACAAAATACATTAGTGACCTTTACATTCAGAAATTAAAATTAGCACTATGCCTAATTTAAAAACCTTCCCTTGGCACCGGGACCGTAGCAATTTTTACGGGACCAGTGCATCAGGAATGGAGAGTCTGGTTTCCCTGCAATATTTAGAAGGATGCTATTGGGGATTCTACGCATTCTGCTCATCAAAGATGCAGTCCTCTTGCGTATAATCTCTTCAAAACTGTCTATGTTTGCCTCAGCAAACATGCTTGACGCGCTACAAAATCGCGGAAGCCCCAATAGTACCCGGAATGCGTTATTGTATTGCACGCGAAGAGCGTTGTAGGTTCTCTGCGTATATCTGAGGCACAGGCTGCAGGTGTAAAAAGTCTGGCAGTATCCCTTGAACAGAGTAATTTTAACTTCCTTAGTACACCTAGTAAACCTGCGGACCAGCATATTGCATCGAACCGACAAAGCCCTTCGTTCCCTCTCTACATCAATATCATCACCTAAGTCCACATCCAAAAGGTGTCCTAGGTATTTAAATTGTGACACCCTTTTCAGTGTTTTCTGCAACTTATTCGACATTGTAAAGAAGGCCATGAGCAGTGGCATATTGTTCACACACTGTAAGCAAACGTCTGAGCGTATCAACAGAGGGGCTCAGCAACGCCATGTCATCCGCGTAGCTGATACTGTTGATAATCTTACCATCAACAGAGCATCCGACACCAGTGATATTGAGCTCCTCGATCAGCTGATCGATGTATAGACTGAAAAGCGCTGGGGACGTCACGCCTCCTCGCCTCACACCACACCTCAGTCCATACTCGTCAGACAATGCACCCGACCATCTAACCTGATTTATTTGGTGGCCATACCAGTACTGGAGGAGGCTGATAAGCTCAAGAGGTATAGAATCCTCCCGCAATTTTGATCATAAGATGTCATAATTAACCAGGTTAAAAGCCTTGGAGAGGTCCAAAAAATTCGGGCAAGTGCGAGTCTGACCCGCGCACCGAGAGTTCCGCACGCATTTTAACTTATGTGAGCTTGGTGCTAATTACGCTAGTCCTCTAAATCTGTATGAGCGCCCATACAACTTAGAGGACTATCTTAAATGGAATCTACTATGTATTATGGGGACAGCCTTAAATTTTCCTTTTATTTTTTGTAATTTTTCCTTTATTTGTTTGGCCAAACGTCGTGATTCTAGTTCAACGGGAACTACCATATAGGTTTTCGACCCAAACCCTATAGGGTACTCACGGTTTACCTAGATTATCAATTTTGGTTAAAACCAAGGTCGTCAAAAGTAAAGGAAAAATTCCAGAAATTAAAAAAAGTTGAAAATTAAGGTTAATTTAAGTATTATTAAGTTTTCGCAAAAATCAAATTTTGACCATAATAATATCTTTTTATCGGGTTGACCCTATGATTTTGATAAACCTAATAGGAACCATAGACCTCAGTATATGGTATAAATTTCATTTTGCTAGGTCCACCCGTTCCTGAGAAAATCAGTGGTGACACACGGACAGACACACAGACGGACAAGAAAGTGATCTTATAGGGTTCCTTTTTTTACCTTGTGAGGTACGGAACCCTAAAAAGCAGCATACACAGGCGTGTTTCTATCTGTATAGTACCTAACAGTGTGTTTGAGTGCCAGAATAGCAGTTTCGGTCGACAACCCTGCTCTAAAGCCGAACTGAGAATCATGTGGTTTAAGTTGTTAGTTATTCTACGCTCAATCACACAATCAAGAATCTTGGCTATTACGATCGCTATGGATATGGGCTTATAGTAATCCTTGTCTGCCACATCTTTGCTTTTACTCTTGACTATTGGAACAACTATTGTTCTCATCAGTTATGTTGGTAAATAGAATACAATAGGTATCCATTTTACATTTTAGTTATAAATAGCGTAATGTCTGAGTTCGCAACCGCCGGAAGGTCTCGCTTAAAATTCATGGACATAGACTAACACTGAACATCCTACAAAGGGTAAGCACATTTGTATTTAGTCAACCAGTTTTCAACCGACTCAAAAATGAGAAGTATAAATATGGTTAAATTTTTTATGTTAATTGTCTCAGGACTACGTTCTATTATACAAATAATTTATCCTTTGTTTGAAAACATGTACATCGCCTTTGGTTCCATCTACGTTTGAGGAATGCAATTTGAAGATTTTTTTCTTTAAGTGGTAATTATTGCTGGTTTACTAAATTTGTAGGTCCCATTTACTTTCATTCGCCGCAATATTTAGACAAGCATTGAATTAGCACATACTTAGTCTGTCGTTGTCTCTTGACTAACAGTTATAGGTTTTCTCGCGCGAAAATCCAGTAAAACATTTTCTCAAATAGAAATCTATCTACTTACCGACATATATAACGATCTCCCACAAATATACGCGTATATTTTCCTATTGAGGTTAATTTCAAAGCAATTAACGTGATAAATTGTTCCTTTTAATTATCCATGTGTCATATCCATTTTGCTAATATTGCTAAGAGTTGGTTCTTCGGTAATACTTGTAGATAGGACTCGAATCAAGGGTGTATCGATTAAACGTGGAATTAAATGGTTCCATGAATCTTTGTGGTATTATAACTTGACATGTCAATTATGATTTTTATTTTCACAAAATTTAACATGATATCCTTTGTTAAATAGAATACCAATAAATAAAATATTAGCACAGTTAACATTACTATTAGTTTTTTTAGTCAGTTACCGAACAAACAGTTAACACAGTTTATTTTTGTAATTGCACGGTATTAATTTTCTGTGAGGACAGTTTGTGAAGGTCCTTTATGGTGAAATTGGGTGGTAACAGGACTAACAGGCCTCCTGCGCTTCAAGACGATGATAAGAAGATTAACTGAGATCTTGGATATTATCATATTTGACTGAAAGTATGGCGTAGTGGTTTAAGCGATCGCCTCGGCCTCGCCGTTAACACATGTGCCGAGTGTTGTGAGCTCGATCCACACACGAGACAATACTTGTGCGGTAAGATTTATGTAACGAGTATAATTATGTCGAATCGGACGTCTAGGCAGCATATAAGGTAATTGCGATAATCCCTTTATTTTCAAATAATTACCCAATATAGACCTTTATTAAACAATTTAATTCTTCCAATATTCTTGGTCATATTTTCTTATTATTGGGTATATGTTTTCATCCGTCGCTATTACGCTACTTTTGATATATAATTCTAGTTTGTTCTATAATTTATACAAAGCTACATAATAGTTTTTATATTCTGTTTGCGTATGTGATAATAGCAAAGCAGAATTTTCCAAAAGCTTCACTCACGCTATGTGAACTTTCGACAAAAGGTTCTACATAACAGATAAATAATATTTTTGTATGCATACATAATAGAAATTGCTTCATAAAAGTGTCTGCATGTATATATCTATTTTACGTCACTAAATGATACCTCACAAGAACAAAGTAATGCAATAATTTGACAGCGCTGTCCTTTTCGTGTCGTCTTTGCGAGAAAAAGATTGAATTATTTATAAATAAAGATTTCTGATTCGAGATCCAAATGATTTATTAATTTAGTACAATACGTTAAACAACAGATCGACGTTGGTATTATCAAAGCGAAATACATCTATTTAGATACAGTTGCCGATGTACATTTTCCAAGCAAAGTTTTCCTACAGGATTCCTTATTAATATTTTAAGGCGATAATGAAGCACTTCAGTCTGTAAACATTGGTCATTTTTTTTTTTTTTAGCCTGAATTGGTGTCCCACTGCTGGACAAAGGCCTCCCCTTCCGACTTCCATTTCTCACGATCCGCTGCCATTATTTGCCAATCTTTTGTATAAGCGTCTAACTCATCGCGCCATCTTCTCCTGGGCCGTCCCCGTTGTCGCTTCCTATTATTTGGGATCCACTGAGTGGTTATTTTCGCCCACAATTCTTCAGGCATGCGACAAACGTGGCCCGCCCAGTTCCACTTTAGTTTGGCAGCTGAGTGGCCTACATCGGCAATCTGTGTTTTGGAACGTAGTTATTGAGTTTCTTATGCGGTCTGTGAGCTTGACTCCCAAAATACTTCGTTCCATTGCCCTTTGACAGACCCCGAGGGCGGACTTTTGATTTTGAGTCAATGACCAAGTCTGTGATCCATAGGTAAGGGTGGGAAGAATGCACATTTCCATGAGTTTTCTCTTTAAGGTCAAAGGAAGAAATCCTTTCATTAGAGCTTTCATCGACCAAAAGCTCCTCCAAGCGTTTTCGGTGCGTCTTGCAACTTCTTTGTCTTGTCTAGCCTGGAAGGAGACGATTTGACCGAGATATATATACTCATGGACATATTCAATCTTCACACCCCTAACCGTTATAAGGTTATGCACTGTGGTGTTGGTCATGACTTTGGTTTTCTCCATGTTCATGTTGAGTCCGACCCCGAGGCTGGCTTGGCTCAGTTGTTCGAGCATGAGGCCTAACTCAGCTGCCGAATTAGAGAAGACAACAATGTCATCAGCGAATCGGAGATTAGTCAGTCGCGTTTCCCCAATAACAATGCCTTTGTCGCGCCAATCGTTATAAAGCTGTTGAAAAACATCTTCCAGCGCTGCTGTAAATAGTTTAGGCGATAGCGGATCTCCTTGTTTGACACCCTTTTGTATTGGAAAAGATGGACCTGTTGAGTGTAGTTTTATGGAAGCAGTGCTATTGATATATATGTTTTTAAGCAAGTGTATATATGTGTTATCAATTCCTTGTTTTTTAAGGGAGTCAAACGCTTTGGAATAGTCAACGAATGCGAGATATAGAGGAAGATTAAATTCTTGGTGTTTTTCGATGATTTGGTTTATAGCGTGTAAATGGTCTGTGGTGGACAATCCGCGTCGGAAGCCGGCTTGTTCTGGCGGTTGGTGCATATCAAGTATACCAGATATTCTATTTTCTATTATTTTGATAAAAACTTTATATAAATGTGAAATAAGGCTAATAGGGCGGTAATTATTCAAATCTGATTTGGAACCTTTTTTGTGTAATAGAATTATTTCAGAATGACAAAAATTATGTGGAAATTTACCGGTTTGCAAAATTGTGTTAAACAGTTTAATGATAATTATACGGCAGTAAAATTGGCTCGCCGATTTTTAACGATTCTGTTGTAATGCCATCGTGGCCTGGGCTTTTATTGAATTTCAAGCTGGTCAATGCTCGATGAACTTCGGAATCAGTGACCATGGGAAAATCGTTTGGACAAGAGTAGGTTTCGTTTCTAAGTGGATCATTCCCTGAGTATAGTGATCTATAATATTGAGAGCATATTTCAACAACTTTTGCCCTGTCACTCTGCATCACACCGTTGCCATCCTTTAATTGTATAATTGAGGATCTGTTTGGGTTTATCCCACGTATTGCTGTTCTCAAGGAACTATTATTGTTTAAAGTGGTGTAAACTGTTTGCGTATTATGGGCTCTAACATCTTTACGGATACTTCGCTTAACTCTTCTATCTAGCTCTCTGTAGTAGGTGGATTGGATGGTACATTTCTGCCTCTCCTCAATTAAACTTATTGTGTGGTTTGTGAGGATTTTCTTCTTTTTCTTGACGTATTGTATTTTTTGGGTGGCTGTTTTGATAGCAACTTTAATGTAATAACATTAAAGTTGCTATCAAAACAGCCAGCCAAAAAATACAATACGTCAATCAATACAATAGTATTGATTTTCTATTGAATTATTTTCCGTACTATCTGATTCTAATTTACTAAAACTGTTTTGTAAATGCAGATCGAATTGTTCTTTGTTAGCAGCTTTTTTGGTCATTAAAGGAAGAAAATCTCAGTTCAGTTTAGTTGTTACTGAACATTTTAGTAGCTTTTAAACAAATCTTAGCGCAATTATCAAGTACCCAGCTATTAAATTAGAAATATTCAAGCTAAAACCGCAATAATCCACCGCCAATTATTTTCCTTTCTATCGTGACAATTAGTTCTGGTTACAAGACGCTGCGAACAATATATTAGCCACTTCAACAATTAAAGTAATAGATATCTTAGCTGCGAGAAAATGATGTGGCAAAGGAGCTGGGGCAAGCCCGCGGCGATCTATCAGTTATCAACTGAGACCGGCGTGGTCGAACTCATGCCGCATTTGCATAGCGAGCCTTTATAAACCGTATACAACATGCTATTATGTTCCCTAGTTTCTTTATGAAAGTAGAACGGCCTTATATGTGTTCGGGTATTGTACGTATGTGTTAAGCATATTACTTTATGAGGTTTTGCTTGTCTGTTGTGGTATATAATATATTTGGCGCGTATGTTACTCTCCAATCTGTTGTAAGATATGTTATCTGCTGATGTTTTAATAAGCAAGTTCTTTCTTTGACAGATGGTATATAATGCAGTCGTGACTTATAGACATTAAATTTAAAGTTAATGTTGAGTTTAAAAAGAATGGGCTATAGGTTATTAATAATAGTAGGAACATTTTATGACCTATATTATTTTGTCTGTTATGTGGAATACCTAATATGGATAAATATTGGTCTCTTAAGTGACAACTCTAATTAATTTCTCCGTCCATCTTCCATTCAATATTCTCTTAAAGTAACTAGTATTTAAAATATGAAAATAGAAACTAAGACAAACATGAAATGGCTTAAGTAATAAGACTAACATAATAGTCAACAAAATACTGAATGTATGTACTGAATGTATGTACTCATATTAATATGAAATGAGGTTATAAACAGGAGACAAAACTTGGAAAATAAGTTTTTGTTAGAAATTGGCGTGGGAAGCTGTAACATCTGAATGGGGAAGATGTTTGAGGGTCTACTTCACATTCTATAAATAAAATATAAATGTCGTTGTTTCCCTCGTTCATAGCGTTGGAGAGAGAGAGAGAGAGAGAGAGAGAGAGAGAGAGAGAGAGAGAGAGAGAGCGATCGGAGCAATGATAATATCTCATAGATAACAGACTATGGGGCTATGAAAGTAATATAAGTTATATCAGGTAAGAAATACACTTTTGTGGTCTTAGAGTCAAATCAGTTTCTGTACGATATAGCTACTGGCATTGTTTGATTTTACCGATGTGCTTCGTCGTAATTGGTTATTATTATAGCTTTACCTGCCTTATAGACAACGTCAGTGCTTTTTCTGTTATCCTTTTAATGTACTCTATTTATTTTAAACTAAAGCTTAACTATATAGAGTAACTGTCTCAAAAGAATTATTTTTCAGTGTAGCTACAATTATGATCCTTTTATCTTAATTAAAGTAATTGGTCTTGTTAGCTCCATAACACACAAAATAAATACACTACAAAAAGCGCTGACTTAAAGCATGTTTAAAAAATAAAACCGAAAAGAATGTCGTTCTCAAACAGCAGTAGTTTATGCAGGGTTTCTTTCCTCCTCGGAGATGCAAGCGTGAATGAAATGGCTGGCGTACTCTAGCCGTAACATAGGTTTTATATGGAAGGAAAACATACCATTTTATAAATCATTGTTTGATTGCTTTATTGGCTAGATGGAGGTGAAATACAACGTACATATTTTGTTGGATATATGCCTAGGCAAGTAATAGTATTGAACACTAGTTGTATTTAATTATATCGGTCTAACTGCCTAACCTCACGATGTTGTCCTTCACTTCAATACACAGTAACTACAAATGACAGTAGAAGGTGCCGTTGGGTTGAAGCCCTTTGCGTAGTAGATTGTTAGTCTCTTTATTAATCTTTATATCTTTCAGTGCTTTTACTAAAAATCAAACTTGACTCCGAACGATAGGCAGTAAAATCTTCTACTACACATTGCAGTAATGAAACAGTGCTAACCAATAAGACATATTAATATTAACCAGTAAGATATAGGCATCATTGGTAATGCAATTGGTTATTAAACTCCGTTTCGATCTTTTCCTGGTAGCAACTCATGATTAATTAATGTTACGATCTGGGTATGCCACAGAGCTCGTTTATATCACAAAGGGACGCTATGTTCGTTATACATTGTTTGTGTCTGATTATGGCAATGAGATATGGGAACTGATTTGTAATTATTCTCTTCAGGCCTTCGCCCAAATTTTGTGCGTTCGTCGTGTGGGATTTTCTTAATCTTCTTTCTGGTGTTTCAGTTATACATACATATACTCACGCCTATTTCCCCGAAGGGGTAGGCAGAGGCATATTAAACGCCCACTTTTGGCCAGTGTTTTGATCCCACGTAATAGGTGGCGAGACCATTGCCGCTTATCGGGATATTTTGTTTGCCAGAGCCTCGTCCGTTGATCGGCAGGTGCACCACTTGCAGGTGAGGTTGGCTTGGGACCCCAAGTTCTTGGTGGGAACCCTATGTTTCAGTTATTAGTATTACAATAATTATAAAACAACAATATTAGTTGTCCTGCTGACAAGTGGTTCACTACTAGCATTTTTTCAGAAAGTTGTCTGTGTACAGTGATATAAAATAAAATTAATCTATCATAATTATCAATAGAATAAAGGAAAAATAATAGATGAACTGTCTGTTTATGTTCAACCGATTTGAGAAACAATACATCAACAAGTTCTGTCTTTGTTCTACTATTTTCCACGTTATGCTCCTTTTAAAAGTCACGTTTAATTATCTGTTGATTAGCACTGGCGACATGATGCATCCACAAAACTGAAACAGGGACTTCATTTCTTTGCCGTTGCCATAATTTCTATTAAGGGATGACAGAGGGTACGAAATAAAATATCAAAGTATTTGCGTAAGCATGTACTCACAATAAATAGTCTCTTATTCTCATAAGTACCGTCATAGCGAACTCATTAAATGTGATACAACGTACAAATATCTTTCCCACTTTGCTACACTCAAAGAAATATTTCTACAGGGTATAATGAGCGTAATGCGATTTCATGTTTTTTATGGATGGATTGATGACTTCAAAGACGAGAGTGTTTAAAAATTGTTTTTTAATGACACACCACACACATTATTAAAGTAAATTCGTTTCGATTATACAGAAGGCATTGTTTGATAGGATCTGAGAGTAAATAGAATACTTGCTCAGATGTTTGGACCGATTCCAAATAGGTTGAGTCCGATTAAGAGTTTAGATGGAACTAGTGTTTTCGAATCGACTTTATTTTATTAAAACCCAACAACTTTCATACATTGTGGTTTTATATACACTCGTTAACAGTTATCGCAAATACATTTTGATAAAAAAATAAATAAAACATGAGACTAATCAAAACTTATAAAATTTTCGAAATTAGAATGAATAACAAACAAAATTAGGGTTTGATGAAGAAGTTATGTAACAAGTTTTCAATCTTTTTGTTTTGTATTTGCTTGCAAAACTGAAATTTGTATAATCGATTTTGCCACAAAGGATGACGTAACTCCTTTGTGGCAAAGTCGATTATACAAATAAACATATGATACAGTTGTTGTGTAATTGGTTTTATTAAAACAACATATTTGACATTATTATTTGAAATTTTGAATGTCAATTTCATTGTCCTTATTAATCTGTAGGTATTAATATAGTACATTTCTAAATAGTTCTCTCTGTGTGTTTGTTACGATTTAAACTCTGAACTAATGAATCTAATATGATGTAATGTTAATCTGTTTTAACTGGAAATTGACCTACACTGGTACATCGAAGTCTATATTATTATGTTTAGCTAAACATCTTGACCTTTGTACTGCTTTTATGGCGTAGAAAATAAGTATTAAAATCATAATGCGTAGCCTAAACTGTCCTTGTGTGTCCAAATCATGCTAATTTAACTACTAACGTTTACTCGCAGCTTCGCTCGCAAAAATGTCGGTTATCTCGACAAAAGACAGTTTATGTGCTATTCTATAATTATTACCGCAAAGTTTTATCACATCCGTACTGTCGTTTTTACAATCCTCACAAACTTTCGCATTTATAAGTACAAGGATTATAACATGTAGCCTAAGTACTTTAAAAGTTCGTAAATTCAATATTTCTTCTATTCCAAGTCTGTTCAACAACTTCTTAATATATTCGTTTTAATATTTAGTAAAATAAGTTTCTTGAGAAATATCTAAAGTGAATGAACAAATTCTAGAATTGGATTACGATTGTTTTGTTGGGGTCAGAGCCCATTCGTCCTCTAAAATTCGTCCCCCAGCATAAAAGTTGTGGATTCGGCCCCTATATAGGTGCCCATTGGTCTCTTGGTAGGGGACCAATTAATATTTTAATAAAAAATATTTTTTTAAAGGTTCCCATTCGTCCCCTCTAATATATATACAATATAAGTTAAAGATTCGTCACCTATTCAGGTGCCTATTGGTCCCCTGAGATAAAATTAGCTATATTTTACATAAGAAACGGTTAACATAGTACACTTGTGAACAGTTTTTTAACGGAATTAATCATAACAGATCATTGAAAAAAGAGCTATGATGAATGATAATCCGTCATGATAATAATATAACCTGTCGATAGGCTTACGATGTAATATTGTCTCTCTACAAATGGCTTTTTAAAAAAACGGGTTACAAAATAGATAAAGGTGTTTTGTTTGTATGTTATGGCTGCCTCGGTGACATATTGGTTCTTGAAAGTGAATGCGAATACGACTGTTCAATGTGTCTTTGGTCTTTTATTAAATGAAGTTCGCCTAACGAAATAAACAATACTGTTAATATTATAATAATAATATTTTTAACATAATTGAATCGAATTATCTCATTTGAATCCTGGAATATGATTAGTATTATTATTGATGGTAATTCACTTTATGGTGGAATACTACAGTCATATTTGACTAAAAAGTCAAAACAAAATTATTTACTCCTAAATATGTATGGCAATTTTTTATCCGCAATTATAATTTTATCATATTAGTGGATGTTATTATGTTCTTGTATTCTAAGTGTTTCGTTTTAGCTCAATGTGGAGTCGTTGTCACCCTTTTAATGCACAAAAATAATGAACGTTCTAACATTAATTCTGTTTTGCTCCAAAAATTGCGTTAAAATTGGTAAGTACTCTCCAGATGTGGGCGGGGTGTGGCATGCCGAAGCGGGAGGGGTAATCTTAGCCAGAGTATCTGCGCGCGAGCAAATAACAAAGGCGTAGCCCAAAACAATAGACGCTCGATGAAAGGACTTGCACCTGATTGGCTAACACCACTAGGTACTAGACAACTTCGGCGTATTTATTCCAGGAATGTGTTACTACATTTAGTTTACTTATAGTTGCAAATCCAAGCGTACTGATTTTTATACTGTTGTTATTTCTATTTTTTTTAAATCCCTGTGGAAGAAAGCAAAACACTTGGAACTCAAATCTAGACTACATAAGCGACACGTTGCCCTTTGCGCCTCACTAGCTTTAATACCAGAACAATATATAGATGACGGTTGGCTTTAGGTATATCATGGAGGACTGCCCTCAAAATAATCTGATTTCAGCTTTTAATGATTATTTTGTCGAGAACTGGCTCGATAGTAAAACTATAGCCAAAAATTGGAATGTAGGTATATGGACAACGTCATCGGACGACTAACCCTGTAGAAAGTTGGCATTCCAAAATTAATCGTAAAATTAGTGGTAGAAATAAACCCAATATTTTGCAATGTCCTTATGTAGAGTGTCTAACACTCTACATAAGGAAGCGAATTTATCAAAAGGTGCAAAGGGGTGTCCAAACAAATAATCGGACTCCTGAATCGATTGAAAATGAAGCGAGAATAAATCGCATAATTAGCAAAGTTTTTGAAAATCAGATTTCACTAGGCCACTGCATTGAAAAGCTATGCATATATTCTTAATTTAAAATGAAAAAGCAAATATAAGATTAGTTTTATACTAAAATAATGTTGATTTGTTTAATCTTCAATAATTATTGTGATTTTAGTCATTTTTTGTTATTGTAGTTATAGTTTGTTAGATTTAAGTTATTATGATTTTGCATGTAGTTGGTAAATATACAAAAAAGACGGTGATTTTAGCCAATTTTTATGTAGGTACTTCTAGTTATAATTTATTAGATTTAAGTTATTACGATTTTGCATGTAGTTGGTTAATATATAAAAAGAAATATGTTGATTTATCTAGTCTTCAATAATTACTGTGATTTTAGTTTTTTTTTGTACTGTTATAATTTTTTAGATTTAAGTTATTATGATTTTGCATGTATGTAGTTGGTAAATATACAAAAAAATAAGAAGTGATTATTTACTGTTGATATGTGTTCTATTTTTTTGCATATTTTATATTTAATGTTGATTTATATGATGGTCAATCAAGGCTGATTTTTGTAAAAGGGTTGTATTTTGTTAATTTCTAGGACATTGTCATTTTGCATGTGTATTTGTAGTTAGTAAAAATGTTGGTTTTACATAGTTGATAAAGACTGATTTTACTTTTATTTCTTTTATACAAAGTTATTGTGATATTGCATTATTTTGTAGATCTCTTTGACTGTACAAAGTACTAACAATTAATTGTTATTTTTGTTATATTGGTATTTATATTTGGTTATTTGTTTGTACACTGGATGTAAATTAATCTAAAATTCAGTTATTACTGGGATTTTATTTATATATTTACACAGTTTTATTTTACTGCATAAAGATATTATAGTTATCATATATTTTGCTAAATATTTACAAATGTACAAGAAACCAAAAGTTGATTAATTATTTTGAAGATTGACTTAATGCCTAGAGCCTAGAGGCATTTTATTAAACTTAATCTTATTTGAAATAAACATGATATCTACCGAATTACTATATTTTTTATTTTACCCTTTTCTGCGCGACTGTACCAGGACTACCAAGCTGCAGTATACACATATATTCACATAAATTCTATCTTAATATCCAACTGTCTGGTTAAAGTAAAAACTAACAACAGAGTTAACCTTACAGTACTTAACACCTCTGACGAACCAGTTCAAATAAATTCTAATTTGTTACTTACCTTACATCCTATTGATTATAATCAACAATTTAATGCTAATGCCAATCCAAATAACAACGACGTTAATAATAGTATCGAAAGAACACAAAAGTTATTTGACCTCTTACGTATGTCTCACCTCAATGAAGAAGAATCAGAACTTCTGAAAGATATATGTAGTCAGTATGCAGATATATTTCATTTACCAGGAGATTAATTGACCTGCACAGATATTATCAAACACGAAATTAAAACAACAACTTCCCAACCTATAAGTGTAAAATCTTACAGATTCCCCGAAATTCATAAAAATGAGGTCAAGACCCAAATTTATAAAATGTTAAACGAAAATATTATTAAACCCTCCAAATCTCCATGGTCTTCGCCAATTTGGATAGTTCCAAAGAAGACAGACTCATCCGGGCAGAGAAAGTGGCGAATTGTCATAGACTACCGGAAGTTAAATGACATTACAGTTGGAGAAACTTACCCAATTCGCATTTAGCGTCCCAGACGGTCATTTTGAATGCCGTTTGGGTTGAAAAATGCCCCTGCAACGTTTCAAAGAACAATGAATGCTGTACTATCGGGATTACAAGGCACACACTGCTTTGTGTACCTTGACGATATCGTTATATACTCCCATTCCTTGATTTCAAGCATCGAAAAGATCGCTTTAGTTTTTGAAAGATTGAGAACCTATAAACTAAAATTGCAGCCAGAGAAATGCGAATTTCTCAGAAAAGAAGTGGCTTACCTAGGTCACGTTATTAGCGACGAGGGAGTCAAACCTAACCCCGAAAAGATAAAAGCCGTAGTACAATTTCCTGTCCCTAAATGTCCGAAAGACATAAAGTCTTTTCTTGGACTAGCCTCATATTACCGACGCTTTATACCCGAATTTTCTAAATTTGCTTAATCCCTTACAGCTCTTTTAAAAAAGGATGTCCCATTTATCTGGACTAGTAGTCAACAATTAGCTTTTGAACAGCTTAAAGATAAATTAGTTACAGCCCCAGTACTTATCCCGATTTCACAAAACCCTTCATTTTAACTTGTGATGCTTCTAATTATGCAATTTCTGCAATATTATCTCAAGGAGAAGTCGGAAAAGACAGACCTATTGCCTATGCCTCCAGTACACTAAATAAAGCGGAATGCAATTATAGTGTCACTGAGAAAGAGTGTCTAGCTATCGTCCACGGCACCAAGGTATTCCGCCCATATCTTTTTGGCCGACGATTTAAAATTATAACAGACCATAAGCCTCTTAACTGGCTGTTCAATTGTAAAGACCCCGGATCTCGCCTAATACGATGGCGTTTAAAGTTAGAGGAGTATGATTATGAAATCCAATATAAGAAGGGTAAAATTAATACAAATGCCGATGCCCTCTCGCGATATGTAGTAAACCCAGTCCAACAGAATGATAATACTATACCTGATAATGTTCCATCGCAGCCTAATCCTGAAAATCCTGATGACTTACCTGTCGAAGAACCCGTAGTTAGTAGAGAGCGTGAACGTCCTCCTCCCCCTTTAAGTCCTGAAATTATAATTAGGGAAAACCCCGACTTACCTGAAATACTTGAACTACCCGATGACTTTGAGATTCCAGAGGATGTAGAACTCCCAGAAGATTTTAATATTCCTACTCCACCATCCAATGAAACCATTAATATTAATAATGATACATATTCTAAATGCTTAAAGACTATAAATAACAAATCAATTACATTTAATACCAAGATCCAAGAATATAATGAAAATTTGCTTAAAACTAAATCTAAATGCATCGTCATACCGACTTCTATTGATTTAGATGAGTCAAACCACTACGTCATAGATGTTCTTAATAAACTTTCTGATTCTAAATAATTTCTATCGAGAGAAAGAACACTCTATTCATACATAAAATTTGAAAAAGATAATATCACCTATTACTTCCATTTTGTTAAAGTATATCACTACGATTCCAATAGTTATGAAGATATTTTTAAAAGTTTGAATATGTTAAAAAACGAGTTAATATCACAAAATGTCAACGAATTTAGTATCTCAGACTTCCGAAATCCTTTTGACTCTCATACTTTTATGAAAATATATAATATAATTATGTACCTATTTCATGACACTAACATAACCATAAATATTTATAAAAATACCGTAATATATCCTTCTATGAGCGAAATTATAAAAATTCTAAGAGAAAATCATAATCTCCCAATTGCGGGCCACCTAGGGTCAAATAGAATGTTAGGCAGAATCCAAGAAAAGTATTATTGGCGAAATATGCGCAGTGATATTGAAAATTATGTCCGCAAGTGTGAATTGTGTCAGACTAACAAAGCTTTGCGCAAAACTAACCGCGCTCCCATGCAAATCACTACAACTTCGACACAACCTTTTGAGCGAGTGGCTTTAGATATTGTGGGCCCCCTACCCGAGGCTGGCAACGCCAAATTAAAGTTCATTTTAACATTGCAAGATGATCTCACAAAATATTCGGCAGCTTATCCAATTTCAAATGCAACCGCAGAAGAAACTGCTGAATGCCTCGTTCATTTTATTGCTCAATTGGGTATTCCAAAGACCATCTTAACCGATCAAGGAACTAATTTCACGGCCGAATTGTTCAAGCAAACATGCACATTTTTGAAAGTAAAACAACTTTGGTCTACCCCTTATCATCCGCAAACTCAAGGGGCACTGGAAACAAGCCACTCCACTTTAAAAGAGTACCTTAAATCTTTCATAAACGAAAACCAAACCAACTGGCCTAGATTTGTCTATACTGCAATGCTCACCTATAATACAACTATTCACTCAACTACTCATTTCACCCCTTACGAGCTATTATTTGGTAATAAAGCCTCTATCCCGTCCTCAATATATGAAACCCCATTGGAACCTAGTTATAATACTTACGTTAGAGTTTTACAGCAACGATTGAAACTTTCCCGTGAGAAAGCTATAGAAAACATTTTGAAATCTAAAACTATTTCAAAAACTTATTATGATAAACATACAAAACCAGTCCAATACAAAGCTGGAGATATGGTTTATGTGAAGAACCATTTACGTCTACGTAAAGCATTATCACCTATTTGGAAAGGCCCTTTTAAGGTTGTTCGTATAAATGGCAATAATACCCTTACTTTACTCATGAATCGTAGACACGTAAAGTATTATTACGATGAGATTAAGTTGGCAGAAGTCAACGTAGAATGATAAACTTTTATTTTTTACTACCAGATATACACTTTTATTTTACATTTTACTATCAAACTATACAATTAACATGTATACTATTTAATATACAAGTTTTACATTATTAGATTAAGTGATAGAATATGTCGCCTTTCAGAATTGCCGCAACGGGCATCTGCGTTCTTGCTGCAGATGTTATACAACAGATAGACAAAAGCCCAGGCATCTATTTCGAAACGTCAGGCACCGTTAAAATTTCTAATGAATATCTACATGTTTTAGTTCCTATTGACATTGGGTATATGAAACCGCATATTGATAACATTAAAACTGTTTTAGGAACTGCTAGATTCATTTGCCAACAAAATGAACTGAATGTTTCTAAATGCCATAACTTTCTTCAACCCTTAGTGCCGCGTCTTGATAGTATTCTAAGAGATTACAGTGCCATCTCACATCTCATTACTAAAAGAGATAAAAGGTCACCATGGTTTGCTGGAATTGGTACTATGTTCAAACAAATTATAGGAACGATGGATGAAGATGATGCGATGAAATACAATAACGCCATTCAAACTTTAAATGATAGCAATAAAAAATTGGCATCCTTAATAAAGGATAATGTTTTAATGACTAATACAGCATTACACCATTACAATGAAACATTAAAAATAATAAATATTAATGAAGCCCGTTTAAATGACGCTATTGATTCATTGGTCATAAGTTTTAAAAACGCATCTGTAATAAATTCAAAATTGTATTCCGAAATTAAACTAAATGAAATATATAATGAATTATCATCCTCTTTACTTACCTTGTCATTCAGAATCGAAAATGTTGTTAATGCTATAATGTTTACAAAAAGTCATTCTATACATCCATCTGTGTTAACACCTAAACAACTGTATGATGAACTAGTAGACAATATTAGACACTTAGATAAACATAAAGAACTACCTATCAGCTTAAGTCTTAATAATATACATACTATAATTGATGTAGCCAAACTGTCATGTATCTTTGTAAACAATAAAATATGTAGTATACATTATAAAAATACCCTTAGTCAATAGAATAGAATATAGTTTATTTAAACCGATACCTATACCAATTCCACATGACAACCAGCAACCAAACTCTTATGCAATGGTGTTACCTAATTGTAAATATGTAGCTATAAGTAGTGATAAGAATACATATATATGTTTTAGTGATTTAAGAAAATGTATTATAGCGGGTAACCAAATATTCATATGCAACGATAATGATATACATTCAATTCAAAATTATCCGATTTGTGAAACAGAAATGCTATGTAAAATACCTATTAAATTGCCACTTCAATGTAAAACCAAATTAATTTTCGGACAAATTGATATCTGGCATGAATTGAAAGGTATTAGATGGCTATTCGTTGAAACTGAACCTCTTAAACTAATAGTCGAGTGTCAGACAACAACAACAGAGTACAAACATTTGGGTACAGGAATATTGAACCTAAAATCAAATTGCAAAGCTTACAGTAATAATAAAGAATTTATAACTAAATCTAACATTACGATAACAATAAAACCAATATTATCAGACTTTAATTTAATTGATGACCCTTGTTGTGATAAAGATAAATTTAATTTACTTAAACCAAAATTAGAGCCTGTAAAACTTTTAAATGCAAACTTAGATAAAATTACAAGTATTACAAACAATCAGTTCATGACAGATATCAATGAAATTATAAATAAATCTAGCCCGCTAATAGAATATAAGTCTTACTATCCTATAATGACTATCTTTGTGACTATTATAATTATAATCATTGTATTGTATAAGTTCTTAAACGGATTCGGTAAATGTCCCAAACGTAAACAAATTAATATAACAGATTCCGGCATAGCAACAGACGATAATCAGGAATTGGAACAAATACCAATTCCGCGAATTAGAATAGATTCCTAAAACTTAGCACTAAAATGTGTAAGTTTCCTCTTGTTGGGGGGGTTGTTATATCCTATATATATGGAGACCAAACGCTTGGTCAGCAATCAGCGTTCTAATCTGTAGTATGATGCCCACTTTCAGACAGTCGGTCCTTAATCCCCAAACGTTCAAGACGTCTACCGAACTCGTCTATTTTTATAAATAATCCTTAACATTAAACTAAACGAAATAAATCTTTTTTTAAAAAGTCTATCGTTTAAATCCGGATAACAGTACGCTTTACAGGACATCTTAACCAGTGAACTCTTTACCTCTTAATCTGGCAATTGCTGAAACATGATTTACAAATCGCCCACCTTACAAGAGTATTTTTAGATAATACAAAAATAAACAAAAATACATTAGGTATCTTAACCGCTCTCATAAATTATATTGGACAGTGACGTACCGTGTGTTGTGAATGGCTGAAGGAACGCCGCTTCTTGTGTCGGAGTATATTTCATTCAGTGAATTATTATTACGGCAATTCACCTTACCTCGCAAGACCTTCAGTTTATTCTTGAATTTCCTGACGGTAAGAATACAGCAAATTGGTGGTATCGATTTCGCGTGATTTCTCGATATCCGTATGGTGACGGATTAAGAATACGGAATGTCACCACCCCATATCATCCCATGGGTGTCGTAAGAGCCGAAAGAGGGAGCGTTATATGCAGAGAACGGGTGTTTCACCGTTTCGCACCACGAGTGGTTCGGACCGCGGTGTGAAACGCAGAAGAGCTCTTAAGAATGGGCTGTTTCGAACCGCGGCGGTCCTTGGAGCCCCGATCGGTGTGAATCGACCAATAGCTCTTAGGAATGGGGCGATTCGAACCACTATGTTTAGGTACAAGCTAATTTCAAAGTTTGTATGTACAGTCGAGTAGAAAAGTGTTTCATGAAAATAAAACAGCAACGACTTGGTATTTTGTAATCATATTTCAAAATCACAATCGCATACTAAAATTTAGTAAAAGTGGTTGAATTTAAATCACAGTTTGATTAGTAATTAAAAACTAGTTTAAATCACAGTTGAAACATTAGGTACACATTCTTACGTAAAACTAACTGATTGAAATTTTGATGGCGTACATACATAACAAAACCTTAGTTACAAATAATAATTAAGTATTTACTACTGATTAAAACATCGTAACCTTCGAAACATCATACGTAATTTTTTAAATTAACAGTTTGATGGCACATGACAAAATGCACTAGTAATTATTAAAAATCACAGACTTCGAAACTCGTTTCATTTATCTTATTTATCTTTTATAAATTGATTGATTGATTAACACTTTATTGTACACCAGTAAACATAAGCTACAATTTTCAATAGAATAGAATAGAATATAGTTGATTTCTTAGTACATGGTATTGCAGATATTACAAATATTATACAGGGTTTCACATAATTATACTACCGTATCCGGTGTAGAAATATTTTACAATTAGAATATTAGAATAACATTAAGTACCTATAATTAATTTTTGCATAGTGGTTCTTAATTCTAATGAAATAACTTAAAACTAGTTGCACAATAGGGCGGTCTTATCGCAAAATGCGATCTCTTCCAGACAACCTTGTTTGGAATAGAATTAATTAAAGTACATTAGTGTGGGTTACGGTGTACCATGAGGAATATAATAAATTGTCTGGACTACACTTACGAACCCTCTAACTTCGACAGACCTTACATGTTATCAGTATCAGTATCACGCCCATCAACGGTAAATAAACTTTATGCACGTCGTGTCAACCTACCATCAGGTGTAAATACCTAGCATTTAAAATTACATTTGCCTAGATTAAGCCTGTCTTGTGTTTTATCTGTTGGTTGACGTAAAAATTAAATAAAATAAAAATAAAATAATATTAGGTACTGACATAAAGTCTAAACGAAAATAGCCTTTTCATAGGCAACCTCCAAATATTTTAATTGTGTTTCATTTTGGATTGGGCTTTATACAATACCTCAGATTTATTTTCTTCACTGTCATGTGATAGAATCTATGTAATTTTTTCATTTATATTATAAAATTATAAAAAAAAATGTGTGAGGCATGCCGAAAAACTTTAAAACAAAGACTTACAAAAAGCTCTAATTAGAAATCACGCGCCACTTATAATAAATTTGGCAGGAGACGAAGACTCTGATGATGAAGATTCCGATGGAGATTAATTTTATTTTCTTAATAATTATATAATTTAAATCTATTTGTAATATTAACGGCTCATTTAAGGGACACAATGGAACACGATGTACTTTGTTTCTTGTAATAAACTTTCTTTCTCTGTGTATGAAAATACTGTATGACATTTTTAAATAAAGTTTAATATCAAATATTATGTTTTTTTTTTATTTTATGAACAAGATACGATAATAAACGTTACTTATCGATAATATGTCTTTTATTGTTACGCCCTTCACTAGACGGCTCCATAAGACCCATAAGTGCAAGCGAGATAGATATAGAGAAATGAAATAGACGCATATTTGCGCTCTATCTTTTTCTATTGTTTATTGCAAGTCAGACTGTGTTTTACAAAGGGATAATTTGTAACGAGACCGACACTTTGTATATTTCTTACACATATTTTGGTCAGCCAACCAACATTAAAATACATCATTATGCATAGTAAAAATAAGAGTTGCAAATAGGTACCTACCAAAAGTATTACGTAGAGTAGGCGACAAGCTATGCGTAGCCATCTAACACATGCATTCAAAACAAAATTTATTTTATTTTCGCTATTTTATTTTGTGTCTGGCTGTACTTTAAGCTTAATTATTGAGAAAACTTTTTGTTCCATTCGCGGTTCGAATAAACCCATTCAAATTCTTCTATGGCCGATTCACACCGCGGTCCGAAACAGCCTATTCCTTAGAGCTCTTCGGCGTTTCACACCGCGGTCCGAACCACTCGTGGTGCGAAACGACGAAACACCTCAGAGAACAACACTGTAAGAGAATGAAACCTTGATACAAACCCTATACCAACCCGTTTGGCCAGCGTGGTATAGTAGGCCAATTCCTCCTTTCAAATGAGAGGCCTAGTCTAGCAGTGGACTGTTAAAGGCTGATGATAATGATGATGATGACGATTTCTCGATTGAGCTCAGCCTTAGATATTATATCGTTTCTTTTTATATAAAGTGAGTTAACCGGTGTTGCTTATAGATATTTTATAAAGATTTTCAACCACACTCCAGCACTTGGAAAGCAAAGGTAGAAATATAGAAGAGTATATAGAAACTGACTAACTTTTGTTTAGATCCTGCCGACGTGCCTAATCTGTGCCCTTCAAAATGTTCATGTAGGTAAACTCGTTAACTTAGGGATATGTCACCTTGATTTTCTGCATCAAAAGTAAAACAATATAAGAAACATGCATGTGTCATTCAAGAATTCATAATAATTCAAACAATTCATACTAAAAACATCGTCCGTGTCAGAATCGACAGCACTAGGCGCTGGTTTAAACGATGAAGTGATCACATAAGTAACTGTGCCATTCGTCATTATCACTACATAGTATAAAACAAAGTTTGCTTCTGTCTGTCCGTCCCTATGCATGCTTAAATATTTAAAACAGCGCACGGATTTTGAAGCGTTTTTTTATAGATGAGTGATTCAAGAGGAATGTTTATATGTATAATACATGCTTAAGCATTGCACCCGTGCGAAGCCGGGGCGGGTCGCTAGTAACAGATATTTACTTACGTAGTCTTTAATTTTCAGAATCTGGTAATATTTATCGTTTTACCATTGAAAAATAGTAAATAGACGAAGCTATTTTTAGACACATTCATTTCCAAACTTTCTATTCTTTGTATGATATGATATGATTGCATTTACTATATGAAATAGTAAGGTTATTTTTCAATACTTAATTCATGCGCCTACAAATGGTAAATCCTTGTAAATTACGTACATAAATCGAGTCTTATTACTTTTTTACTTCGAATCTTTGTCAGAGCATCTGAATGGTCGAATTGTAAAAGAATATACGGAGCGAAGCTTCGGCTAAAAGGTAAAACATGACTTTTCCATTCAGGAAAAGTCGGAGGGATTTCTGCGTACATCTTTATCTTAAATTTACGCATACACCTGTATATTATAATAAGGGATTTGCGAAAAGGCGTTTAGAAGACAGAATTAGGACACGTCGGTTTGGTAGGATTTCTCTGTGTCATTTGGGTTAAGATGATGCTTTTTGATTTCAAACGCTTCACGTACTATCCTGGAGTAATAGTGACGATCGGTAGATAAAACCTTTGGTTAATGTAATTCGATCTAGAGGTTTGGTCCAGACACCAACAAATGCTCAGCTATGGCAGACTTGTTAATTTGCCGGTTTTTTTTACAGCTGCGATATGTTCCTTGACCTTTTCAGCGATGGTTCGTTTGGTCTGTCCAAGTACAACTGACAAAATTGAGGTAGAACAAAGTAGTTCTGATATTGAAGAAAGGGTTTAAGTTTACATGATGATCGGATCGGACCGTACCCGAGGCTGACGTGTAGCCGTAGCTTGGTAGAAATTGGCGTCTACTAACTTAGTAGTCCGTGAGTAGGCGGTATTGCAGTCAGCTCTGGCGGAGGTCGTGTTTCAGTGGAAACCATAGAGTCCTGGAGAGACTCGGCGTTCCCATGTGGGGTTCGCAGAAAGTAGAGTAACTGGAGGTAACTGGGCTATGCATAGCCATGATCACATGTAGAGCTTAAATGTTATGGTTTACTTGGTTTGAAATAATATCTTGAGAGATACAGCGATAGTGAAATGTCACTTTTAATTTGAGTTTCCTGATTATTGATTTTGATACTGAAACTTTGTGCCAGAGGATCAGAGCATAACTGACGATCTTGAAGAGAGCAAAGTGTGAACCTTAATACTGACGAGACAGTAGTAAACTAGGCTTACATGTTGATTGTTTGTGTGACTAAATGTCAGAGGTCGATTTGTAGGTGTAAATCAGTTTAAATCGGATTCAATACAACTGAAGGCAGTTGTCCGTGAGTACACGCTAGGCAGACGACTCTGGTGTTTGATTGGTTGTATGATTCAATGTCAGAGGTTGATTTGTAGCCGCAAATCAGTACAGATCGGATTCAATACAACTGTGAAGGCAGTTGTCCGTGAGTACGCGGTAGGCAGACAACTCTGGTGTTGGGGTTTCGTGGAAACCATAAAGTCCAGGAGGGACTTGGCGATCCTTGTGAGGATGCGCAGATAAATGGGTGGCAACCGAGTGACTGGTTTAAGTCCTGGTTTAATAAATGCAGGTTACTGAATGGTGGCAACCGAGTGGCTTGTTGAGTGCCTGATTTAGTAACTGGAGGTTACTGAATGGTTATGAATCACATGTAGAGCTTTAGTTATTTGATTGGATTATAACGTGAGTCTATGGTAATTGACTGTATTGTCAGTGATGCTCTGAATCCAGCTCCTATAATAGTTAGGAATATAATGTAGGAGGTAATTTTGTAAAAAAAAATTTTGATTGGAATCCTAACACTGTTTTGATTCAACCCTTACCTGGGTTAACTCAGGAGTGACCGAGCAATGTGATACTGTGCGTGTAAAATTTTGTTACAGATTAACACACAGGGACGTGTGTCTTGTAGGATGGCCGTATCGGAATAATCAGTACGTATCGTCAATTGACTACGAAACGGAAGTGTGAAGATGGCGCGCTTCGACAGAGTCTAGTGACGTTCTCTACAGTTGAAGAGGGGGGATGACGGTTGACGTTCAATGGAGAAACGACAACTATCACTTCTCTTGGAGACTCCTGGCGGACAAAAAGTACCTAGAAACTGTCACTCGTTTCGTGTTCAGTAATACAAAATAGTTAGTCAGTTTTGTTAAATTTGATTTGGTGTGAACTTATAACAAACTGTGATGTGAAGTGTTGATACCGGCCAAGAATCAAGCAACCCGCCGACATATAAATAATTTATCCTTTGTTTGATAACATGTATTTCGCCTTTGGTTCCATCTACGTTTGAGGAATGCACTTTGAAGAATTTTTTTCTTAAAGTGGTAATTATTGCTGGTTTACTATATTTGTAGGTCCCATTTACTTTCATTCGCCGCAATATTTGGACAAGCATTGAATTAGCACATATTTAGTGTGTCGTTGTCTCTTGACTAACAGTTATAGGTTTTCTCGCGCGAAAGTCCAGTAAAACATTTTCTCAAATAGAAATCTATCTACTTACTGACATATATAACGATCTCCCACAAATATATGCGGAAATTTTGCTATTGAGGTTAATTTCAAAGCAATTAACGTGATAAATTGTTCCTTTTAATAATCCATATGTCATATCCATTTTGCTAATATTGCTAAGAGTTGGTTCATTGGTCTTAGTTGTAGATAGGACTCGAATCAAGGGTGTATCGATTGAACGTGGAATTAAATGGTTCCATTTATGTTTGTGGTATTATATCTTGACATGTCACTTATGATTTTTATTTTCACAAAATTTAACATGATATTCTTTGTTATATTTAACATTCTATTGAATACCAACAAAAAAAATATTAGCAAAGTTAACATAACTATTAGTTGTTTTATTCAGTTACCAAACAAACATTTAACACAGTTTACTTTTGTAATTGCATAGTATTCATTTTCTGTGAGGACAGTTTGTGAAGGTCCTTTAAGGTGAAATTGGGTGGTAACAGGACTAACAGGCCTCCTGCGCTTCAAGACGATGATAAGAAGATTAACTGAGATCTTGGATATTATTATATTTGACTGAAAGTATGGCGTAGTGGTTTAAGCGATCGCCTCGCCGTTAACACCTGTGCCGAGTGTTGTGGGCTCGATCCACACACGAGACAATACTTGTGCGGTAAGATTTATGTAACGAGTATATGTCGAATCAGACGTCTAGGCAGAATATAAGGTAATTGCGATATTCCCTTTATTTTCAAATAATAACTCAATATATACCTTTATTAAACACGTCTTTTGTTATGCAAATATTGTTGTTTTGAGTTTGGGTGTACCTTATATCAGTTAATTGAAAGTTTGTAAAGTGCCCGAAACACAGTATTTATTCAGTGTGCGGGAGTTGTCTTTTAAAACGAAAGAAATTAACCGAAAACTGATGTCAGTATTTTACATACTTATCAAATAACAATCTAACAAAACATTTTCTTTATGATTAAAAAAATAAATATCTATTACGACATACGATATCAGTGAATAATAAAGTAATACGATACCAAGTTCACGTGTTACTCTGTATTCATTGAGCACTTGATTGCAGTCGCGAAGGCGTCGCTCCATTACACAAATGAGAATTTCCTTCACTTCATCAGCCTCGTGTGATACCAATCAAGCAATGATTGCTTCAGTCCTGATGTGAGGTACAGAGAGTTGGAAAATTTACGTATTTTAGGTAATAAAGCAATTCAAATTTAGACATCGACCCTTGGGATAAATAATACTAATTAGATGTGCTTTAAAATTCGAAGGATTCTCACGTTTTCCCCAGTGACTGTGTGTCCATGGCACCTGGGAAGTAAACTAGAAGATTTTCCATCAAAAGAAGAATTACATTTTCCACACATCAAAATAATTCTCCTTTTCTTGAAATCAGACAAAGGAAAGATAAAAAGCAATTTCAAAAATAAAAACTTAAAAGCACATGGCTACTACGACTTCAACTATTGGGCGCTAATTATCTTAATAGTAGGACGTACAGACAAATAGTGATTCTATCATGGAGTCACTATTTTGCTTTTCTGAAACAACCTCAAAAAATATGATTTATTATTTTTAATAACATTAGATACTAAATGAACATTTCTTAGGGTTCTTCTCTTTTGACGTGACAACGTCTTATAAATTGGTTTGCCGGGTGATACTTCAAGAAACTGCGTTACGCTCCGCTCACGTTATGCGCTCACAATGAGAGCGAGTGAGAGGCACGCGTCCCGCCTAAGAGCGAGAGAGAAAGACATAAAAAGTGAAAGGCACGCGTCTTTCATCCTTCTTCCTACTATACGAATGAATATTCACATTCAAATTATTTTACCACTCAAAGTCGTTGTCACGTAAAACTTTCGCCCGTATACCGACTTTACAGGCAACCAATTTTATTAAGTGGGTATTTCTTTTTATTCTGCCGTGTGGTTGAATGCCGTGTGGTTGACGGCATAGAATACAAGTGTCACCACCCCCTATCTTCCCGTGGGTGTCGTAAGAGGCGACTAAGGGATAACACGATGCAAATACCATCTTTGCGTAGAGACGGAAAACTCGACATCAAACCCTATACGACTGCCTCGTTGGTCTCGCGGCATAAATGTGCGCGTGGGATCGGGAAGTCCCGGGTTCGATTCCTGGGTCGGGCAATGTTATTGAGTTTTTCTGTCACGAAATTCTCAGTAGGAGCACGGAGACTGGAAGTGTGCCTAGTACGGCAATAGGCTCGCCCCTTATTACGTGGGACTAAAGTATATCTGGCGAAATGTGGGTGTAAAAATACACCTCTGCCTACCCCTTCGGGGATAAAAGGCGTGACGTTATGTATGTGTATGTGTATGTATTTCTTGGAAGGAATCGAATGCCAGTGAGTTGTTTCAATAGTATTGTTTGTGGCCAATCTGAAAAAATAGCTCCACTGGACGGATGTACCAATTTTATCATAAAAGGTTTGATTATTAGTAATTCTTCCAATATTCTTGGTCATATTTCCTTATTATTGGGTATATGTTATCATCCGTCGCTACTACGCTACTTTTGATATATAGTTCTAGCTTGTTCTATTATTTATACATAGCTACATAATAGTTTTTATATTCTGTTCGCGTATGTATTATCACATACGCGAACAGAATATAAAGAAAATCAGAATTTTCCAAAAGCCTCACTCACTCTATGTGAACTTTCGACAAAGCGTTCTACATAACAGATAAATAATATTTTTGTATGCATACATAATAGATATTGCTTCACAAAAGTGTCTGCATGTATATATCTATTTTACGTCACTAAATGACACCTCACAAGAACAAAGGAATGCAATAATTTGACAACGCTGTCCTTTTCGTGTCGTCTTTGCGAGAAACAGGTTGTATTATTTATAAATAAAGGTTTCTCATTGGAGATCCAAATGATTTAATAATTTAGTACAATACGTTACACAACAGATCGACGTTGGTAATATCAAAGCGAAATACATCTATTTAGACACAGTAATGTACATTTTCCAAGCAAAGTTTTCTTACACTTCAGTCTGCAAAACATTGGTCATTAAAGGAAGAAAATCTCAGTTCAGTTTAGTTGTTACTGAACATTTAAGTAGCTTTTAAATATGTCTTAGCGCAATTATCAAGTACCCAGTTATTATAACAGAAATATTCAAGCTAAAACTGCAATAATCCACCGCCAATTTTCCTTTCTATAGTGACAATTAGTTCTGGTTACAAGTCGCTGCAAACAATATCTTAGTCTTTTCAACAATTAAAGTAATAGATATCTTAGCTGCTAGAAAATGATGTGGCAAAGGAGCTGGGGTAAGCCCGCGGCGATCTATCAGTTATCAACTGAGACCGGCGTGGTCGAACTCATGCCGCATTTGCATAGCGAGCCTTTATAAACCGTATACAACATGCTATTATGTTCCCTAGTTTCTTTATGAAAGTAGAACGGCCTTTTATGTGTTTGGGTATTTTACGTATGTGTTAAGTATAGTACTTTATGAGGTTTTGCTTTCCTGTTGTGGTGGATGTACATAATAATTATATTTGGCGCGTATGTTACTCTCCAATCTTTTGTAAGATATGTTATTTGCTGATGTTTAAATAAGCAAGTTCTTTCTTTGACATATGGTATATAGTGCAGTCGTGACTTTTAGACATTAACTTTAAAGTTTTCAAGCTTAAAAATAATGGACTTGAGATCATTAAGATTAGGAGGAACTGTTTATGACCTACTATTGATTGTCTGTTATAAGGTAAAATATTGGCCTCTTAAGTGATGAAACTCATTTATTTAAGCTTATCCGTCCGTCTTCCATTAAAAACTCTCTTTAAGTTGTATTTAACATATGAATATAGAAACTAAGACAAAAAACGCGTATTCTTGGTTATTGATAAGTATAAGTCTTAAAATGTGTGAACAAAATACTTATATTAAAATAAAGAGCGGTTATAATATCTAGGTTATAAACAGGAGGAAAAACTTAGAAAATAATTTTTGAAATTGGCGTGGGAAGCTGTACCATCTGAATGGGGAAGATGCCTGAAGTAGACCCTACTTCGCATTCTATAAATAAAAGATAAATGTCATTGTCTCCCTCGTTCATAGCGTTGGAGAGAGAGAGAGAGCGATAGGAGCAATGATAATATCTCATAGATAACAGACTATGTGGCTATGAATGTAACATTAGTTATATCAGGTATACACTTTTGTGGTCTTAGAGTCAAAGCAGTTTCTGTACGATACAGCTTTTTAAGATTTTACCGAGGTGCTTAGTCATTGCTTATGATTGGTTATTCTTTTCGCTTTACTCGCCTTAAAGACAACATCAGTGCTGTTTCTGTAATCCTTTTAATGTATTGAATTATTTTAATCTAAATTTAAACTTATAAGAATAATCTTTTCTCATAAGTATTATTTTTTAATCGAGCTATAATTAGGATTCTTTTATCATAATTAAAGTAAGAGGGTCTTGTTATGTCCATGACACATAAAATTAATACACTACAAAAAGCGCGGACTTAAAGCATGTTTCCAAAATAAAAATGAAAAGAATATCGTAGTCAAACAGTAGTTGTTTGTGCAGGGTTTCTTTCCTCGTAAAAATCGTTATTTGATTGCTTTATTTGATAGCTAGATGGAGGTGAAAGACATCTTACATATTTTGTTGGATATATGCCAGTAATAGTATTGAACACTAGTTTTAGTTCATTATATTGGTCCTATATATAATTTTAAAACGGTCTGCTGGAAATAGTCGCCTCTTCGTTAACCAAAAGAATATTATAGAGTACTCTCATAATATATGTATATGTAGGTAAACTCACGATGTTGTCCTTCACTTCAATTTAATACACCGTAACTACAAATGACAGTAGAAGACGCCGTTGGGTAGAAGCCCTTTGCGTAGTAAATTTTTCGTCTCTTTATTAATCTTTATATCTTTCAGTGTTTTTACTTAAAATCAAACTTGGCTGCGACCGATAGGCAGTAAAATATTCTACTACACATTGCAGCAATAAGACAGTCCTAACCAATAAGAGATATTAATATTAACCAGTAAGATATAGGCATCGGTGGTAATGCAATTGGTTGTTAAACTCTGTTTCGCTCTTTACCTGCTAGCAACTCATGATTAATTAATGTTACGATCTGGGTATGCCACGGAGCACGTTTATATCACAAAGGGACGCTATGCTCGTTATACATTGTTTGTGTCTGATTATGGCACTGAGATTTGGGAACTAATTTGCAATTATTCTCTTCAGGCCTTCGCCAAAATTTTGTGTGTTCGTCGTGTGGGATTTTCTTATAAATTCGTAATAAGTGTTAGGGTGTTTCAGTTATATTACAATAATTCCTGCTGACAAGTGGTTCACTACTAGCATTTTTTCAGAAAGTTGTCTGTATACAGTGATATAAAATAAAATTAATCTATCATAATTATCAATAGAATAAAGGAAAAATAATAGATGAACTGTCTGTTTATGTTCGACCGATTTGAGAAACAATACATCAACAAGTTCTGTCTTTGTTCTACTATTTTCCACGTTATGCTCCTTTTAAAAGTCACGTTTAATTATCTGTTGATTAGCACTGGCGACATGATGCATACACAAAACTGAAACAGGGACTTCATTTCTTTGCCGTTGCCATAATTTCTATTAAGGGATGACAGAGGGTACGAAATAAAATATCAAAGTATTTGCGGTAGCATGTACTCACAATAAATAGTCTCTTATTCTCATTAGCACCGTCATAGCGAACTCATTAAATGTGATACAACGTACAAATGTCTTTCCCACTTTACTACACTCAAAGAAATATTTCTCTACAGGGTATAATGAGCGTAATGCGATTTCATGTTTTTTATGGATGGATTGATGACTTCAAACACGAGAGTGTTTAAAAATTGTTTTTTAATGACACACCACACACATTATTAAAGTAAATTCGTTTCGATTATACAGAAGGAATTGTTTGATAGGATCTGAGAGTAAATAGAATACTTGCTCTGATGTTTGGACCGAGTCCAAATAGGTTGAGTCCGATTAAGAGTTTAGATGGAACTATTGTTTTCGAATCGACTTAATTTTATTAAAACCCAACAACTTTCATACATTGTGGTTTAATATACATTCGTTAAAAGTTATCGCAAATACATTTTGATAAAAAACAGAAACAAAACATGAGACTAATCAAAACTTATAATATTTTCAAAAATAGATTGAATAAAAAACAAAATTAGGGTTTGGTGAAGAAGTTATATAACAAGTTTTCAAACTTTTTGTTTTGTATTTACTTGCAAAACGGAAATTTGTATAATCGGCTTCGTCACAAAGGAGTTACGTCATAAACATATGATACAGTTGTAATGTAATTAGCGTTATTAAACAACATATGTGATATTATTATTCGAGATATTCAATGTCACTTTCATTATCCTTATTATTATAGTAACGTGTAGTGTGTGTATGTTAGGTACGATTTACCGGCTGAACGAATGAACCTAATATGATGTAATGCTAATTTTTACCTAAACTTTGATCTCTGTACCGTTTTTATAGCGTAGAAAATGCTTAAACTCGGCTGTCCCAAATATAAACACAGTTAGGGACATTTTTGTCGAAATCAAGATTTTTACACCATGCTTTTAACACAGTAAATGCTCACAATATGCAAAAACCCTGTTTTCAATAAAGACCTCCATTCCCAATATAGCGATACCATAAAACCTAGTAAGTACACAGACTAAACCGCAAACCCCAAATCAAAAACCAAGTAACAGCTGATAACCAGTTCAAAACACAGTAAGTTAGTGTTGGATCCCATTCCAAACTTAGTAAGTGTTATACAACGCGCACCGAATGATATTTTTAAAGTTTTAGTGTGCTAAAATGTAGACAGTAATCTTATCTACCATCTCTAAGAATCATATTCAGCTGTAGATTCATAGTTTGGTAAGGCATAATAAAATCAGGTATTTTTGCCCTCCTGTAAAAGTTGTTCGAAGTCCCTTACTGTGTTTTGATTTGGGACAGCCGAACTGTCTTTGTGTGTTCCAAGACAATACATTCTTATTTAACTAATAACTTTTACTCGGTCCGCCAGCATGAATGTCGGTTATCACGACAGAAAGACAGTTTATGGGCAGTATTTTCTATTCTGATGTATAAGCTGTATTTATTACTACAAAGTTTCATCAAAATCTGTGCTGCAGTAGTTTTCACGCCCAAAAGTAACAAACTTGCATACGTCCATCCTCACAAACTTTCGCATTTATAAGTAGAAGGATTATAACAAAATATGTAGACTAAGTACTTTAACAGTTCGTGAATTCAATATTTCTTATATTTCAAGTCTGTTCAACAATTTCTTAACATATTCGTATTAATATTTATTAAAAGAAGTTACTTGAGAAATATCTAAAGTGAATGAACAAATTCTAGAATTGTATTGGATTACGATTGTTTTTTGTTATTATATTCTTACAATTTAATTTAAATACTATAGAAAATTTCTTGTTTTAGGGAGATATTTTTGTTTAAACTGGATGTAATACAACGCTTTTCTACTTCTGAGTCTTATTAAAATCGTGTGCATATTCTTGATATTTGCTTCTTTTGCAAGAGGTATCCTTGGGTACCAAGGATACCTCTTAATCTACTAATTAATCTAGTAAGCCGGGATATATGCTATTTTGAACGAACCAAACGATCATTGAAACATGTGTACCTATATGTAAGTACCTTAGTTTTGAGTATACGATATTTTGTCTATCAAATGTAATGTAAAGTTAATGGCAATGATAACGAATGTTACTTTATTTCGAAGAAATAATTTCTTTAAAGGACAATGGGTGAAATCATCCCCGCCCATCAACAGAAATGAAATGTAGCTCAATTGACACATCTTGGCAAGATGATATTTTTTTACTATGGGGACGTTGCCCAAAAGCATTGGGTTATCATATTAATTAACGTTTAAACAAATATTCGTATAAGTACGTATTTTTGACGATTATTTGTAAAACACTTACTCATTTATCTATTCATTACACACTATTGTTATTTGCCTACTATGAGCATTGTAAGAATGAATAATTAGATGAAAATTAATTTAAATGATTCATTCATTTACATTATAATAGACGACGACGAAGCCACTGGGGCTTCGATCGCGTCAATTATACTTATAAACCTTCCTCTTGAATCATTCTATCTAATAAAAAAACCGCATTAAAATCCGTTGCGTAGTTTTTAAGATTTAAACAAACATAGGGACAGACAGACAGAAAACAGACTTTTTTATACTATGTACTGATTATTATATAAGGGCAGCGATAGCCTAGTGTTCGAATCCACGGCGCGCACCAATGACTTTTCGAAGTTCAGTGCGTATTAAATAGTTAATTATCGCTTGCCCCGTGCTTGGAGAGCACGTTAAACCGTCTCTGTCATGAAGATCTTTGACAGTTGTTACGTGGAGTCAGTACCCTCTAATAAACTGATACTAGTCTAACCATGGAATATCGCTATCCCTTTGGGTTGCGGAGGTCAGACGGCAGTCGCTCTGTGGAAACGTTTATATTCTGTAATATCTGATTAGAACAGTAAGCGGACCTCGGGATCTAAGGCGTGTAAGTCTTGGATGCAACCGGGATAACGCTAGGGCGATGATGATTCATTATTTTATATTCGTTATTTTCCTATTATTCAATCATAATCATTTAAATGTTTAAAAATACATTATTTTTTATTTTGTATAGTTACCAAATCATGTTTTGTACTGTAATATAACAATAATGTTAAAATAACTTGCAAGAGTCAAAAGAAAATATAGGTTAATTAATAATAATAAATTGTTTCTTATTTATATATGCCACGGATTTAAGTATAAAAAAGGATTTTAATCAAATAGTGGATACTTAAGGTACACATTGGCATCAGTTCCATGTTTGTTGGTATATGGGGACGGAGCCCATACATTTTTGCCCATAGTCCTTTAACCGAGTCGTATGTACACATAAAAACTCAACATATGTCGTTCAATTTATCTTGTTCTTATCAGAGTCAAAGGTCAGTTCAGTAGGTTCAGTTCATAATTAAGTAATAATTACAACATATAGGCGGGTTGTGCTTTACAGGACATCTTATCCAGTGAACTCTTTACCTCTTAATCTGGCAATTGCTGAAACATTAATTTACGAAACCACTTGTAAGAGTATTTTAAGTTACATACAAAAATAAACATAAAATATACATCAGGTATCTTAACCGCTTTCATAAATTATTGGACAGTAACGTACCGTGTGTTATGAATGGCTGATGGAACGCCGCTTCCTGTGTCGAGGTATATTTCATTTAGTGAATTATTATTACGGCAGTTCACCTTACCTCCTTCAGTTTATTCTTGAATTTTCTTACGGTAAGAAAATAGAAAATTGGTGGTATCGATTTCTGGATTGCGTAATACGTAATATAATATATACGTAATATATATAATAATAATAAAACTTAACTTAACTTATAAAAATTCAAACAATTCATACAATAAACACATTGTCCGTATGAGAGTCGATAATACTAGGCGCTTGTTTAAACGATGGGGCGACCGCCTAAACAACTGTGCCATTCGTAACAGATATTCACTTTCCTAGTCTCAGATCTTCAGGAATCTCGCAATATTTCTCGTTATAACTTTATTGAACAATAGTAAATAGACGAAGCTATTTTTAGACACATTCCTTTCCAAACGTTCTATTCCTTTTATGATATGAATTCGTAACATTTACTATATGAAATAGTAACGTTATTATTCATCGCTCCATTCATGCGCCTACAAATGGTAAATCCTTGTAAATTATCTACATAAATCGAGTCTAATTACTTTTTTATTTCAAGTCTTTGTCAGTGCATCTGAATGGGCGTATTGTAAAAGAATATACGGAGCGAAGCTTTGGCTAAAAGGTAAAACATGTCTTTTCCATTCAGGGAAAATCGGAGGGATTTCTGCGAACATTTTTATCTTAAATTTACGCATTCACCTGTATATTATAATAAGGGATTTGCGAAAAGGCATTTAGAAGACAGAATAAGGACACGACGCTTTGGTAGGATTTTTCTGTGTCATTTTGGTTAAGAAATAATCAGGATTTACGCGTTCTGTGTTATTCGGTCAAAATCGTAATTACCGGGCCATTACAGTGGTTATAGCATAAAATGAGAGAGAAAAATGTACGCATAATTTTCTTAATATAATGCAATGCAATGGCTGTGATAAATCTGTGAACATAATAATATAGGTATATTGATGAGAAATCAACAAAATATTTGATTTTGTCGTTTATCACACCGTCCTTAGGTAGCAGCGTAAGAACAGGCAATTTCTGTGTATCTACTACGCAGAGGAGCTCGGGTTCAAAACCACTAAGTAATATATCGACGGTAAATACGCTTTAGGTATTGTACATTATGCTTTTGCTAAACGCTAAAGAAAAACATCGTAAGGAACCGTGCATGTCTGAAGAGTTCTCCTTCTACCTTATACCAAATGTGCTAAAATCAGATCATAAAATAATAATATAACACACAGACACACAGTACACAGATATACAGTAAAAGTAACTTACGAAAAGATTTGATTTTGTCCAAAATTTCAACCCAATTTTTAAACTCTTAATGGAAGCGTCAACAAAACAGATTATCATCTACATAAATCTAAAGCATGAACAGAATAAACTTCGACGCAGTTCCCACCCAGTTCCATTATCAAGCTTAATTATACGCGACATCTGCCATAATTGCGATGTAGGCGGCAGCTTTCTACTTAGCTATCTTTATAGCCAGGTATATCAGTGTACTTCAGTGTAGTGTGATGAATACAAGTCGTTACGCGGAGTGTACGTTGCGCGGCGGTCTAGTGCAACGCCCTACTGGCCTCGAGAATGCCGCGATATATTGTCTCGCTACAGAGTAACAGGCGAAGTCTTTTTAAACTAAGAACATTTTTTGAAGAAACAAAGCCGAAGGTCGTGCTGACGTGTCTTTGTTGTATCAAAAAGGTCGAATGAGCTTCTTGGTAAATTGGCTGCTCTTTTGTGTATCAGTAGATCTGTCTTTGAAATGTACTATATCGAAAAAAGAGATATTCTGACATTTTGAAAATTAATTACTCACAACAGATGTAATGATAACTAAAATATACAAAAGCAGTCAAAATAATTATAGAAACCAAGTGTTAGGTCGTTCATTAATAATAACGGATACACAATTCGATATTATTTTATACAATCACTTTGGTCCGGTATTGTACGCGTGTATTAGGTGGGGTAAATAATATTGGGGTTCTGTCTCACACATTCTTTTCTTCGCAAACACATACAGAGTGGTAGTCGATTACTGCAGACGAGTAATATTTTTGTCTTGTAAGCTATTTTAATAACAACTTCAAAGCAAAAATAAATGTAAGTAATATTAACAAGGTCATATTTCAATATTTATATAAGCAACCTTAGATTGCATCTGCTTTGTAGTATCTTCGCAAAGGTAGATTGACAGCGAAAGCCTGGGGCACTAAGTCGGGATATACTTATTCTGTGATCAAATATGTTTTAATAAAACCTGTCTAAAACATTGCTGACGACCCTTTCTCTCACACAGATATGATTGTATATTTACCTTATGTTATAAAATATCTTTGTCTTCATAAAAGAACAGTGAACCCCTTGTACCATTGCGTAAGTCATCCTTAACATTATAAGGTTTGTTCAGTGGCAAATGGGCGGGTTATGATGACCAATGGCTTCTTAATGTTATCCCTTGGGATTCCCTTCCATAAATCTTTTAAAGAGCCCTAACTTAATGACCATAACTAATCCATTTATATGAAATAAGAAGTAGATAAATGTAAGGAGGTCTACTCTAACCTTTTCGAATACATTTACCAACCTTTTTTCGAGCTTTGCCTTTTTATGATGGTAAAACAGTATAAGTCTTTAATACTAATAGGTACTCTTGCTTTTGTGATGACAACCTTTATCATACGATTTATTTCGCACATATTTGGGTATAATAGATACGTAAAGTCAGATTATCTCTACATCATACGAAACATCATTCATTGGCCGCAGTGTAGCCTAGAAGGCTGCACTGCGGCCAAAGCCTAATTCAAAATTCGTCTATAGAAAGGCACTTTAGACTACAGACAGTCAGCGATACCATAGTTACTCATATTGGGTTTGTTTCTGATGATTAGTTTGTGTTACCATTAGTTTCTATTTCCAGCTAGCTTACCCGGCAGACATCACCCTGTCAAATGAGTTCTCGTCCAAAATAAACTATTTAAACTTTTCCATCTTTCGGCCGTTCCTTTAGTAAATCTAAAGGATGAATCCTGATTGGTTTCTAAACTACTCCAGTATGAAAGAGAACAACACAAAACAAAGTTTATTCAGAGCGGTCCAGTGTTTTTTTTCGATATTAACTGACATCAAGTAATTAAAAATATTACACTTTCAGCAAGTAAAGGTAAAGATGTTTTTATATAGGTATACATTCAAAGTAATCTGTGTATGTACGTGCGCAGATTATTTTGCAATATTACTAAGAACCTTATCTGAAAGAAATAAGGTATTTTGTTAACAGCTGCCAGCCAAGCCCGACTTTATAAGCCTGTAGGAAAAGTAATACTACTGTGTATTCACAGTGCCGCTACCGTTGTTCTTCTAGTGTCCGCTTATCAAATTGAATAAACTGCATTAACTAAATTATATCTATTAGAATCCTGATTAATAACATAATAACATTGTTATTGTGTCTACTGGGTATAATGGTGACAGCCAGAAATTCCATTAGCGGTAGAATAAGGTCGCTCGTAAAAACGCGATAACGCCATTAAATGCTGAGATTTGTGTCCTTTCTATAAAGTTGCTTTAGCTAGCTGATATTATGGAAACGCTTCACAATGTTCTACGTTTTTGTAGTTATTTGTTCTTCACCTGAATAAGAACCAATAAAATGTAATTGCTAGTTTTGCTACAGCTAAATCCTTCTATGTTTCGTTTTCTGTTTTGGCTTTAAATATTTTAAGTCTAAGCTTAGGTTATCATATTTGTTTCACTTAAATAAATGAGTTGTTTACATGTACACATGAGTGTGAACTATGTAAGTAAGTTTTGTAATATATCGATTGTTTACTTATTTTAGAATGGCAATATTTAAAAAGTATTTATTACTCAAAATATATCCCATATTAATGCATTTGAAATGTAAGCGGGCTTTAAAGCTAGATTTTTTTTCATAAATAAAAACAAAGTCGAACCATACGCAATATTGCGATCGCGGATCAATTACAAATATATTTGATACTCCAAATAAACATTTGTAGAGTGTTTTTTATAATTAAATTATTGGATTGTTTTATAATTAAAACATACGCCGATTGTTTGTTTTAATTGAACTAATAAATTGTCGTTACTAGAAACAGCATTTCACAATATCTTTAATTAATAATAATCTATATTTTTCTGCGGACAAAACGAGGAAGGTATGTAATCTAGCCAAGTTTTAGGCCAAACACTTGTTCCCAAATCGATCAATCAACGTGGTTAAAGTACAGGTACTTGATTTAAGGTCCCCAGAGACTTAGTACGGTTGCTCTGGCGAAATTTCGACCAAGTTTCTTAAACAAATCTGGAGTATCCATAAAATTGATCACGTTTAGTTTAGGTACGGCACTGGGAGAGTATAGGTAAAACATTAGGTAGCCGAAAGATACCGGTTTTTTATTACCTACGTTCCTAAATTACTTATGTATGTACAGGCCTCTTAAAGGAAGTGCTAGAGGCGTACCGCCATTTCTCATAACACTCTTATTGCATTATTACTTTATGAGAGATCGGTCCCACAGGGTTTTAGGTACACTGAATAAAACATGTATTGTGGATAAAACTGTACAATATCAAGTCGTTTCACTATCGCTTTATGTTTGAATTGACAAAACGCTTTAGGATTATTCTGCGTTTTATGTTGCACGGAGATCATTTATTTTGATGTGTAGTCCAAAGTTTAAACTTTATAAGAAGACGTACGATACTTTTGAATGCTTGTAAAAAAATTCTGATCTTATTACTGATACTTAGTTGAGATATAAAATCGAGCGGACAACCTTTTTAAACTATACACAAACATAAAAAATAATAATATTACTATATGCGTACACAACACGCCATTCGTTATCATTATTTCACTTGGATAAAACTCAAGCCAGCCATTTCACTTGCCCTATCGCTGAAGTATCTTTTGTTTATCAAGGGACTTGGAGAAAATGGTTTGTTCTATCGATAAAATGTCCTTTGGGTACGTTTTTCGTAAAATTTTACGCACTTATACTTAGACTAAAGGTAGTTTTAAATAAAAAAACATTTTTATGTTAAACGGTTTTATTACAATAAAAAATATGTAGGTTATGTACTAAAAGCTAAAAAATAATTCGGCAAGTCCTAGCTACCAGATCGCACCAATCTTCTCATCAATCTGGGGTATTGATCAGATAAATATAAAATCGTTGGGCGCGTGAAAATTTTATCAAAATGTTTACTCTGGATACACTACGCCCAACGATTTTATATTTGTCTGATCAATACCCCAGATTGATGAGAAGATTGGTGCGATCTGGTAGCTAGGACTTGCCGAATTATTTTTTAGCTTTTAGTACATAACCCACATATTTTTTATTGTAATAAAACCGTTTAACATAAAAATGTTTTTTATTTTATTTTTATTTTCAAGTTTTTAGTTTTGTTGTTAGTTCATAGTGAGCCCTATTCTACCAATCAAGCCCTTTCATTCGATACCTATATTGAAGTATTTGTGAAAAATACTTAATCCGCCATTTTGTGGCGGAAGCCATCTTGGTCTTTTCATAGTGAGCTCTATTCTTCCAATCAAGCCCTTTCATTTGATACCCATATTGAAGGATTTGTGAAAAATATAATGCGCCATTTTGTGGCGGCGGCCATCTTGATTTTTTCATAGTGAGCTCTATTCTACCAATCAAGCCCTTTCATTTGATACCCATATCGAGGTTGTTGTGAAGTAATATGTGATCCGCCATTTTGTATCGGCGGCCATCTTGGATTTACAATCATAAGGAATATATTATGTTGTATTGTCATCAAGATTAAGAGTGTGCACCAAATATCAGATCAATCTGTCATCAGGAAGGGGGTGAAATTCCAATGACTAAATTTGACCCAAACAAATAAACAGGTCAAGCTAAATAAAACCGTTTAAAAAAAATAGAAGACATTTAAGTTAGGAAAGTAAGAGTTCTATTGATTTTGACATTGTGTTTTTTTATTTTTTACTATATATCAAAGGCATACAGATTGAATTGTGGTTGGCGTGACGAATGATACAATAAATTGAAAAGTGAAGCAAAAATAATGCATTACCAAAGCCGATGGGTACGTTGCGCGCAGATAGGGTGCGTACTCACGGGGTGACGCTCGGCAAATAGGGGGTTGTTCCGCTACGGTATTAGCCTTTGTGCACATGGCAGGCCCGTGCTTTATGAGATAACATTTTGGTACATTCACTGAAATGACTATCGTAACCCACACGATCAATGAACCACATCCAATAAATGGAATATTTGAGATATTGCATTACTCGTGATTTCTTGTTTGTACTTCAAACTGTTTGTGATGCTCGGTAAATGGAAATTGATAGGGGTTGTACCTACTGTTTCCTGAAACGTTTGTTGGTTGTTATTGACAAGTTCAGGGAAGCTTTGATTTGCGCAAGATGGTGGTGTATTTAACACAAAGAGGTCTCAACCGCTGATTAATTGCAAGCTGCTGTGTTACGTTGGCTTTCTATTACATTACGTAACGGGGAACACAAAGGGAGCTTGTCGTCACTTACAGCGAGCCTTATCGACTACATGCAGCAAGAATTTGAAGATGTATTATCATTGACTGTGAGTCAAGCATACGATAGTCACTGGACTAGCACCTGGGTAAATAACAATAGATCAACAGAAACGCATGTAGTTATAACGCAACATGCACTGGAAAGAGTTTATCATTCTCAAATATTAAAAGTAATATTTTAAATTAAGTACAAAGCATTGATTGTCAAATAATGATGGTATAATTTCAACGACTACAATGACATTAGCTGGTATTCATTTTTGAATAATAATAACCGGGCTTTCCCCACTGTCGCCCCTAGTATAAATCTATCGCCCATAGACAAGCCAAGGGATATTTTTTGATCAGGCTGCGTGTAAACAATGTGTATGTTTTTAACACTTAAATGACTAACACGTAAACGTATGTCTAGGGTTCGGTAGTAATGTTCTAGAGTATTAGGAACTTATGTTATTGCCATGTCCGTTCGTTCGTTTATTGCGTAGCGGGCTTAACTCATATTGGCACTAAGAAGATGAAATTTATCCCTACAAGTATTATGTGTATTATAATCATAACTCTTTCAAAACCAGTGGCAGCTTGATTGAAAATTTTTCGAAGTAAGGGCTGGTGTGCGCAATATTTTGCTTTATTCCTCTCCGCACTTCCCCTCAGCCAATCCAAGCTATATTTCGGTGGGTGTTAACCAATAGGTTCATGTATAATGAAGTGCTGCTTTACAAAGTTACTAACTTAAACTTATTAATTCATGGACGATAAAGTTAATGTTGTGCTTGCGTCCTTCCAAGGGGAACTATGGAACACAACGTTATGCGTGGCTCGTCACGCACTTTACAGGTTTTTTATAACCATAAAAAACCTTAAAAAGCCTGCAGGGTTTAATAAAACCCATCACTTAACACAGGTTAGTCGTAAAATCGAGTGTTTTGATGCTCTCCACTTCTTCTTTATTCACGTCTTGCGACAAACTTTCCAAGGCGAACCTTCGAATCAAGAGACTCTTTACTGCTCAGTGCACTCGAGAGGGAGACGATCTAGAGGACCGCCGGGATTTAGACTCGTATCTTTAAACATTGGCGAACATTAGCACATTAAAATGTTGACGCAGCTTAGTGGAGAACGGATGGTTTGATAGGATTACATTTTTTTATAGACTCTCGCCTGTATCCCCGAAGAGGTAGGCAGAGGTGTAATACTACACCCACATTTCGCGTTGAAGTTTTTAGGTCCCTCGTAATAGGGGGCGAGCCTATTGCCGTACTGGGCACATTACCAGACTCCGTGCTGCTACTGACAATTTCCTAACGAAAAAACCCAATAACACTTTGCCCGACCCGGGAATCGAACCCGAGACCTCCCAATCCCACGCGCACATTTATGCCGCGAGACCAACGAGGCAGTCAACGAGATTACAATTATAAGGGTTTAAAATATCGTTTATCATAGATTATCATAGAAAAATACATCTGAGATCCCTTACCTCCGATGTATTTTTTCTATGATAATCTGTATAAATTTTAAATAGGAGGATTGAAATATAACGTTGGTTTTAAACTGAGTTGTACGATTTATCAAGAAAACACTGCTAGATATCGCTATGGGTGGTTAATTTACTTGTATTGGTTAAGTTGCGTATCATGTACCGAAAAAAGATCTGGCTGCGTAGTTTCTTTCAACCATAATATTATAAAGGTTGTTGATCGCTTACCATCAAGCGAACTAGAGTAAAAACTATCGTGAGTTATCATAATTAGAGTAACTATACGTAACGGTTGTACTCACATATTATTTTTGGTCGGAGTAGCCCGACTAGTTTTGGACCATACGGAGGTCCTTAATCATGAGCAAGCGCGACCGTCCGCGTCAGCGTCGGGCGCTCCACTGAAGCGGGCCCACCGCGCAGCTTATCGTTGCGAGCGTGTAGAGGTCGTATTCACCGGCGCCTGCGATGAAGTTGGTTGGGTTGCTGGCGTGTCCGGTGTGCCTGTGTGATCGTCAGTTTGCAATGTGTCCCTCTGCACCGTGAAGGACGTTGGATGTGTACACACCGTGCTGACTGTGTCGCATTCTAGGTTCGGGGTATCCAGTCAGTTTTAAGGCCGGTCTCCAGGCAGGTGACAGTCCCCAGCCACTATCTCGGTTGAAATTGGGACGACGGCTGATCTCGATGGCCTCCCATACTTTTCGCGGTATGAAGTATTTCTCCCTCGCTAGTACGGTGGCCTTGTCGAAACGTATGTAGTGAGCCGTGTCCGTTTCAGAGGCATGTTCGGCGACCGCCGACCTGTTGCTGTCCATGCTCTTGACGCTTCTGATATGTTCCCTTACCCGTGTCGTAATGTTGCGACGAGTCAGTGGAGCGCCCGACGCTGACGCGGACGGTTGCGCTTGCTCATGATTAAGGACCTCCGTATGGTCCGAAACTAGTCGGGCTACTCCGACCACAAATAATACGTGAGTACAACCGTTACGTATAGTTACTCTAATCAGGCGAACTGTTAGCTCGTTTGCCGCCTAATACATAAAATAATATTATAATAACATAATTGAAATATAATAAGGTCTTATCCGCAACCCCGATAAATAGTGCTATTATAATTGGCCTAAGAATATCTTTTTTTTTTACATTATATCTTATATGTGCCCTCATCCACTAAGGAGTGCGTGGGACTGCGGCGTGATTCGCTGCAGATACCTTAACGAGCTTGTGAGACGATCGTGGCTGCGCTCGTGTGATAACCGGGATCGTATTACAATAAGGTTTGAAGCTATCGTTACCTACTGGCCTTAATTTTATTTATATTTGTACCAATTTTAAGGTGAAGTTTAACCTTAAGACTTCATAAAAGATGAACTGATGCAGATACAGCAAAACTGTTTAGGCAATCTTCACTGTTTGTCTAATTTGGTGGTTGTTTTTGCAACAATTGCACCGACACTCAAGTGGTATAGATATTCTGTTTATAGTACAAATGTAATGAAGATTGGCTGTAGAAGGCCTTTGTAAAATAGCAGAATTTATACTATTGTTCGGTGGAGGACCAAAAGCTTCTAGTTTTGGTCTACTCTTACTTTCCTAATGTTGAAGGTAAGAGAGAAAGAAAACGGGAAATGAGGTATTTCTCAAATCGATCGCATACTTTTTGGGTTTGTAATGTCAAAACTCCGTCATTTATTAAACGGTTCCGAAATTATTTTGTTCAAAAGTATATATTCACATGTGATGCCTCCATGAAATTTGAAGTCGGTTTTGTTTTTGATAAGATTACTCTCCTTTTCGCTCGATTTGGCTACACGCAAGTGATGCCTGGTCTAAAGATTATGGTTAGCTTATTATCGTTGACCAAGTAGTTTGTCGCCCTTATATTATAGAAAGCACAGTCTGGCAGTTTGATTTCATCATTCGCACGAGCGAAAATGCTATATAAATTACTAGTCGCCTGTACGGTAGGGGTCGAGTAATCAGAATAAAACACTAGGACTGCTGAGAATATACTGCGTTTATTATAATAATGTGCATGGTTATATAGGATTACACAAAGAGAATAGAATATAATAGAGAGGGGACCTTACACCTTCCCCCTTAGAAAGGTTAAATATTATAAAAAGAATAAAATTTTTTGTGATTATATATTTATGTGTTATAATAAAAATAGGTATAAAGATTAATATGTAACTTAATTCTAAGTAGAGTAATATAATTTAGTGCGATTTTATGGATTATATCAATCTTGTTATTTTTTATAATTTCCATATTCGGTGATATATCTCTGACAACCACATACGGTCCAGAGTATATACTATCTAATTTACTACCTGTTTCATTTTTAACTAAAATCAAATCATTAGCATTATACGTTACAGGTCTCTTGTTTTCATCATATTTTTGTTTTCTGTGCATTTTACTATTGAGCAAATTGTCTCTAGCCTCTTTTTGTGCCATTTGCAAACGAAATTTTAGTTGAAGGGGATAATTATCATAATTATACAATGGTTCGACAATATTACATAAATTACTAGGTAGAGAGCATTTTTTCCCAAAAACCAGCTCGTACGGGGTGAATTTGGTTTCACTATGAACCGAAGTGTTGTATGAAAAACACCAAAATGGTAGCCATTTGCTCCACATTTCGGGATGGTTATCACATTGTATACGAAGATATGAAACAAGATGTTTGGGTGAATTCTCTAATGCGCCAATAGATTGGTGGTGATACGCAGTCGAGTTTATTTTGTTAATGTGTAATAGTTTGCATACCTCGTTCATCGTAGAGGACATAAACTCGGTACCTCTGTCTGTTGCTATTGCTTGTGGGATTCCGTACCGTAAAATGAAGTTGTTAACAAAACATTCAGCTACTTCAACCGTACTCTTAGAAGTCAGTGGATAGGCTTCGACAAATTTTGATAATTCGCACTGTAACGTTAATATGTAAGAGTGATTATTGTCATCGCGATCTAACGGTCCAACAATATCTAAGTAGATTTTTTCAAATGCATTATTTGCTGTTGATGTAATAACCATGGGCTCCCTTATTGGTATAGAATGTTTATTCCTTTGACACCCATCGCATCGTTTTACAAATTGTACGACGTCTCTTTCTAAGCCTGGCCAAAAATAATATTTTTTTATATTGTTCAACATTCGTCTCATACCCGCGTGGCCACTTGTGGGCAAGAGATGAAAGTCGTTCAATATCACTCTTTGGTTGTCTTTATTATCTATTCTAGTGACGTTTTTTAATACATATAAACGAGGAATAGTTATACTTTTGTACCCTTTTAACTCTTGCAATAACTTTCGTATAAAAATATCATTCGCACTACTGACAATGAAGTATAATTCCTTAATACCTATCTGTCTACAAGACATATCAAGTTCTCTCACAAATTCGGCTGGCGTAATTTGTGATGGAGAGTCCTTGTATTTTATATAAATTAATTTATTTTCCGGAATATAGCAAAACGTAGCGCTTTCGTAACTAATATTATTTGTTTTGCGCAAATTACGTAACTTATTTTCTTCAATAAATACTAGCTCTGTAGAATCCTTTGGAGTAATATGCGTCTCCACAACTTTCGGTTGATCAGACCAATCGTTACGGGAGTCGATATCCGCCAAAGAACCTGATATACTAGAGGTTTGTTTTCGTTTTTGCGCCCGTGTCATGACACTCATTATATTGTTGTTTACTTCTTTTAAATCCTTTATGTCTATACTGATACGCGACAAGGCATCTGCAGCTGCGTTGTCTGTACCTTTTATGTATTCTACGGTAAAGTTATATTCTTCTAGTAGAAGTCTAAATTTCATTAGCCTACTAGAGGGGTCTTTCATTGTAAATAAATAAACTAACGGTCTATGATCCGTTTGTATTTTAAATGGCCTACCATATAAATAGGGGCGAAAATGTTTTATTGACCAAACGATTGCCAACAATTCCTTCTCGATAGTAGGGTAATTTTTCTCGGCCTTTTTCAAATTTCTGCTAGCGAAGGATATTGGCTTAAGGTCTTTATTACATAGAACTGCGCCTATTGCATAGTTAGATGCATCTGTTTGCACAATAAACTGATTTTGCTCTGAAAAGTCGGGGTATTGCAAGACAGGTGGTGAACTAATACAAGCTTTTAAGTCTTCGAATGCTTTCTGGCATGCGCTATTCCATATATAAGGAACATTTTTCTTAAACAAATTAAATAATGGTGAAGCCAATTTTGCAAAATTAGGGACAAATTTTCTATAGTAATTGACAAATGCGGTAAACCTTTTTAGCTCGTCAAGGTTTTTCGGAGAGGGGTAATTTTTTACAATATCTATTTTTGATGGATCTGGCAAAATTCCATTACCAGACACAACATGGCCTAAATAAACAATTTGCTTTTTCAAAAAATCACATTTTTCTGGATTTAATTTAAGGTTAACTTTTCGCAAGCGCTCAAAAACATCCTGTAGGTTTTTATTGTGCGTGTTCAAGGAATTTCCAAAAATTATTAGGTCATCTAAATAAATGAAGCATTTTTCAAATGTAAGACCGGCCATAGCCATGTTCATCATGCGCGAGAAAGATCCTGGACTTGTTTTTAAACCCATAGGCATACGCACCATTTGGTACTGTCCAGAACAAAATGCAGTATATTTTCTACTGCCTTTGTCTAATTCAACATTATAAAATCCATTATATAAATCTAAATGTGTAAAATATATACTTCCTGACAGTGCATCTAATATTTCGGACATATTCGGTAAAGGATATTTGTCATCTTCAATTAAATTGTTCAATTTTCTGTAGTCGATAACCAAGCTAAATTTCTTTTGACCACTACTGTCCATTTTTTTCGGTACTAACAATAATGGACTAGACCAGCTACTATTACACCTTTCTATAATATTATCATCTAGCAATTTATTTATTTGACTTTTAATTTCGTTTTGCTGCGAGTATGGCAACCGGTAAGGTTTTGTAAACACTGGGCTAGTTTTTGATTTTAATGTAATAGTATGTTTATAAATATCTGTAGTCAATAACTTATCACCCGGTAAATAAAAAATATCTGCATATTTGGCACATAAATTTTCGATTGAAGTTTGCTCTTCGTCATTTAAATGTTTTAAATTTAATTGTGAAAATAATTGCTTTACTCGTTTGGCGTTCTTATCGACTGTATCAAATGAACATATCGTGTAATCAGCTAACTTATGAATAGTCGGCTCAATATTATTCAAAGTCACTGTATTTTCGGTTTTATTTAGGATATTAATTGGGAGAAAACCATCACACGGAGTAGCTATGGAATTTGCTAAGAAAACGCCATCATCTAACTCTTTACAACAAACAACGCATTGCTCAGTTAAGTCTGTTTTAATGTAATGTATTTGTTCACATCTAGGTGCTATTACATATGCATTTTTGTCCTTACGCGCAAAAGGCAACGTAAGCATATTATCCATACTCGGTGTAACGTATGTCCGGTACTTACTTGTTTTCATCATATTTTTGTTTTCTGTGCATTTTACTATTGAGCAAATTGTCTCTAGCCTCTTTTTGTGCCATTTGCAAACGAAATTTTAGTTGAAGGGGATAATTATCATAATTATACAATGGTTCGACAATATTACATAAATTACTAGGTAGAGAGCATTTTTTCCCAAAAACCAGCTCGTACGGGGTGAATTTGGTTTCACTATGAACCGAAGTGTTGTATGAAAAACACCAAAATGGTAGCCATTTGCTCCACATTTCGGGATGGTTATCACATTGTATACGAAGATATGAAACAAGATGTTTGGGTGAATTCTCTAATGCGCCAATAGATTGGTGGTGATACGCAGTCGAGTTTATTTTGTTAATGTGTAATAGTTTGCATACCTCGTTCATCGTAGAGGACATAAACTCGGTACCTCTGTCTGTTGCTATTGCTTGTGGGATTCCGTACCGTAAAATGAAGTTGTTAACAAAACATTCAGCTACTTCAACCGTACTCTTAGAAGTCAGTGGATAGGCTTCGACAAATTTTGATAATTCGCACTGTAACGTTAATATGTAAGAGTGATTATTGTCATCGCGATCTAACGGTCCAACAATATCTAAGTAGATTTTTTCAAATGCATTATTTGCTGTTGATGTAATAACCATGGGCTCCCTTATTGGTATAGAATGTTTATTCCTTTGACACCCATCGCATCGTTTTACAAATTGTACGACGTCTCTTTCTAAGCCTGGCCAAAAATAATATTTTTTTATATTGTTCAACATTCGTCTCATACCCGCGTGGCCACTTGTGGGCAAGAGATGAAAGTCGTTCAATATCACTCTTTGGTTGTCTTTATTATCTATTCTAGTGACGTTTTTTAATACATATAAACGAGGAATAGTTATACTTTTGTACCCTTTTAACTCTTGCAATAACTTTCGTATAAAAATATCATTCGCACTACTGACAATGAAGTATAATTCCTTAATACCTATCTGTCTACAAGACATATCAAGTTCTCTCACAAATTCGGCTGGCGTAATTTGTGATGGAGAGTCCTTGTATTTTATATAAATTAATTTATTTTCCGGAATATAGCAAAACGTAGCGCTTTCGTAACTAATATTATTTGTTTTGCGCAAATTACGTAACTTATTTTCTTCAATAAATACTAGCTCTGTAGAATCCTTTGGAGTAATATGCGTCTCCACAACTTTCGGTTGATCAGACCAATCGTTACGGGAGTCGATATCCGCCAAAGAACCTGATATACTAGAGGTTTGTTTTCGTTTTTGCGCCCGTGTCATGACACTCATTATATTGTTGTTTACTTCTTTTAAATCCTTTATGTCTATACTGATACGCGACAAGGCATCTGCAGCTGCGTTGTCTGTACCTTTTATGTATTCTACGGTAAAGTTATATTCTTCTAGTAGAAGTCTAAATTTCATTAGCCTACTAGAGGGGTCTTTCATTGTAAATAAATAAACTAACGGTCTATGATCCGTTTGTATTTTAAATGGCCTACCATATAAATAGGGGCGAAAATGTTTTATTGACCAAACGATTGCCAACAATTCCTTCTCGATAGTAGGGTAATTTTTCTCGGCCTTTTTCAAATTTCTGCTAGCGAAGGATATTGGCTTAAGGTCTTTATTACATAGAACTGCGCCTATTGCATAGTTAGATGCATCTGTTTGCACAATAAACTGATTTTGCTCTGAAAAGTCGGGGTATTGCAAGACAGGTGGTGAACTAATACAAGCTTTTAAGTCTTCGAATGCTTTCTGGCATGCGCTATTCCATATATAAGGAACATTTTTCTTAAACAAATTAAATAATGGTGAAGCCAATTTTGCAAAATTAGGGACAAATTTTCTATAGTAATTGACAAATGCGGTAAACCTTTTTAGCTCGTCAAGGTTTTTCGGAGAGGGGTAATTTTTTACAATATCTATTTTTGATGGATCTGGCAAAATTCCATTACCAGACACAACATGGCCTAAATAAACAATTTGCTTTTTCAAAAAATCACATTTTTCTGGATTTAATTTAAGGTTAACTTTTCGCAAGCGCTCAAAAACATCCTGTAGGTTTTTATTGTGCGTGTTCAAGGAATTTCCAAAAATTATTAGGTCATCTAAATAAATGAAGCATTTTTCAAATGTAAGACCGGCCATAGCCATGTTCATCATGCGCGAGAAAGATCCTGGACTTGTTTTAAAACCCATAGGCATACGCACCATTTGGTACTGTCCAGAACAAAATGCAGTATATTTTCTACTGCCTTTGTCTAATTCAACATTATAAAATCCATTATATAAATCTAAATGTGTAAAATATATACTTCCTGACAGTGCATCTAATATTTCGGACATATTCGGTAAAGGATATTTGTCATCTTCAATTAAATTGTTCAATTTTCTGTAGTCGATAACCAAGCTAAATTTCTTTTGACCACTACTGTCCATTTTTTTCGGTACTAACAATAATGGACTAGACCAGCTACTATTACACCTTTCTATAATATTATCATCTAGCAATTTATTTATTTGACTTTTAATTTCGTTTTGCTGCGAGTATGGCAACCGGTAAGGTTTTGTAAACACTGGGCTAGTTTTTGATTTTAATGTAATAGTATGTTTATAAATATCTGTAGTCAATAACTTATCACCCGGTAAATAAAAAATATCTGCATATTTGGCACATAAATTTTCGATTGAAGTTTGCTCTTCGTCATTTAAATGTTTTAAATTTAATTGTGAAAATAATTGCTTTACTCGTTTGGCGTTCTTATCGACTGTATCAAATGAACATATCGTGTAATCAGCTAACTTATGAATAGTCGGCTCAATATTATTCAAAGTCACTGTATTTTCGGTTTTATTTAGGATATTAATTGGGAGAAAACCATCACACGGAGTAGCTATGGAATTTGCTAAGAAAACGCCATCATCTAACTCTTTACAACAAACAACGCATTGCTCAGTTAAGTCTGTTTTAATGTAATGTATTTGTTCACATCTAGGTGCTATTACATATGCATTTTTGTCCTTACGCGCAAAAGGCAACGTAAGCATATTATCCATACTCGGTGTAACGTATGTCCGGTACTTACCGCGTTGCGTCACAGTACCGCCCATACGCTCGGCCAATCAGAGAAAGCCATCGTCCGCACTCGCAAAGCCTGACCAAATATGGTCATAAACGGACTCTCAGCCTGATGGAGGGCCCGGTATATAAAGGGGCCGACAGAGAGGCCGGCACCGCTACTCTAACGTCGCTTCTACTATAACTAAGCGTACCTACTGACCCTACGTCGTATTTACGTGTATCCTGGTCCCAGCTACGGGTAAGCACTACATTTACTGCGTTAGCGTACTGCCCATCTCTCTACCTGCTAGCTGAGGCCGGCTGACGCCGCCTGCCTGACTCTATTGGTTGTGGCTCTCCTAATGCTGCTTTCCTTCAGGTTCCAGGTTCACGTTAAGACTCCGGCTACGATCCTAGACCGCTACACTTTCCTGCATCGTCTTCGGCTTCACCTCTGGCGAAGAGTCTGGCCTGCCCTGCTCATCGTACTCACACCGCCGGCGTCTGCCAGCTGAGCCAACGTCAGCGAGGGCCTGTACCGCTACGCACAGCCTTCGAGCAGCCTGCCTACACACTACCGGAGGGAACAGCGTGGGAGACTACAGCCCTTAGTGTTCAGGCCAGTGTCGTGTTGTTGGTCGCTCATACTCGTGGCAAGGGAAGTGAGACGATACTCTGCAATAAACGCATCTAAAACCTCTACTGCGTTTTTACTACCAGAACCCGTTACAGTGGCGCCTACGTGGGTTATTGTCTCGCTTTCCGTGCTCGAGTTCTCATCTAGCAAGTCTCCATCATTGTAAGCGAGCAGGTGCGGCTACAGCGAACCGGTACGTATTGTTGTACTAATTGCCTACCTTTTAGTGTAACTACCTACTACGTACTAGTTCGCAAATTTGAATCTAACGTTTTTCTAATTAGTCCTAACGGTCGAACTTTTACGCCTAATCGTAAAGTAGGCCATTTGTAAGGGCGGAACGCTTGCGCACTAAGTGTAGTGTGTAGTGTATACTTACGCGGTTATTCATACACCATGGGCTCACACCCCATAAAATACTTCCTGCTAAACAAGAACGAGTTAGCTTACGAGGTCGCGATTAGAGGTGAGGAGCCGGCTACCTCTGTCCTAGGTCTGCGGAAGCAGCTCCCTAAATTACTGGAAGCCATTCCAAATGATGACATTTTGGAGTCGGGTCTAGCCATAGCGGTGGACTTCGAGGGCGCTAGCGAGGCCGTCTCTGAGCTGGCCAAGCGACTAAATTCGTTATCTGCCTCTTACGACGCGAACCTAGCTAAGAGGTCTACCGCACTGCACAACCACTTATACCATAGACTCCGTAGGATGGAACGTCCTACGGCGTTTTCAAAACGGATTACCGAATTGTGCAGCCGGTTCGACAAGCTCTCGGCGGAGCTGTCCGCCATTGAGCAATCAGCTGTTCGCTCAGCCGATGCTGTGGCAGAGGTCCAACCTGCGCCGTCTACCTCGACGCAGGCAGGGTTAGCCCCAGTATTGCATTGCGAGCATTTGAGAGTTAGCGAACTGTCTAAGCTAAAATACGACGGTACGGGATGCGTCCGAGCGTTCCTACAACGCGTAACCGAATTCCAAACCGCGCGTAATCTACCTTCCACTAAAATTTTATCATATGCCTCCGAAATTTTCACCGGTAACGCACTTCACTGGTACCGCGGCCTAAAAGAATATTTCACTACATGGGCAGAACTCACCACTAAATTAATAGACGATTTCACACCGTACGATTATGACTACCGGTTATTAAATGAAATCCGCCGACGTACTCAAGGTGCTACCGAAACTATAATTATTTATCTCTCGATAATGAATCAGCTGTTCGCTAGGCTGTCTCCGTCAAAGCGATTGTCCGAACGCGAAAAGTTAGACATCCTATTGCATAACATACGTCCATGCTACTCACTAGTGCTAGCTCCGTCAATATCTTCAATAGACAGTATAACAACACTGCAGACGTTATGTTTAAACTACGAACGGATGAAATGTTTGAACTCTCAATTCCGCGAACCGTATTATAATAACGACACGTTGGCACCAGACCTAGCTTACAGTCACAAACCTAATAACCGAGCGCGTAATAATTCCTACAATAATTATCCCGTTGCCACTATAGAGGGTACGTCCGAATACACTGTGAACAACGAACCTAGCAAACCTAAGTCTAAACCTAGCTCTGTCGCTCTAGTCACGTCCGAGTACTGCCCGCGCTGCCGAATCAATGATCACAGTTTGAATGAATGCAAACGCGATCGCTTCGCAATTTGCTTCAAGTGCGGCTGTAGGGATGTGACATTCCCTAACTGCCCGAACTGTAAATCGACGAAACCAAAAAACTAGTTGGTCAGGGTCGGGGCGTGTCAAAATCTAAATTAGGTTCTACAACCTATTCAACCAATTTTGACAAAGATGATTGGAGAAATTGGCTAAACACTCTAAAAGTGTATTTCTCTAGTTATTCCGTCGCCTCGATCCTGGATAATAAACCTAAAAATGACCTACGGCCCTATGTTAACGTAACGATTAACAGTTTACCTATTTGTGGATTGCTCGATTCCGGTTCAGCCATTACAATTCTAGGTAACAACTCCCATCTGGAGCTAATTACTAAAACCGGGTTAGAAATACAGCAGCGTCACAACACTAATTCCATTCGGTCCGCGGGTGGAAATATATTGTTGCCGCGCGGTTTTATCAACTTACCCACTACTTTTAATAATCAAACCCACTTATTGAAAGCTTATATTATTCCAGAAGTTACAAGTAATTTAATTTTAGGCATCGATTTCTGGAAACTATTTAAATTACTGCCTAACCATATCGCATCCGTATGCATGTCTAAAACATTGCCGTGTAGTGTGTTAGGTGAAAATAAGCTAAGTAACACGAACGTATTGCAATCTTTTAGTGAGTTGAGTGAGTCACAACAGAGAACGGCTAAGTTAATTATAAAGCAATACGAGTCGATTTCTACTGAAAAAACCGGTTTAGGACGAACTCACTTAATAGAACATGCAATAGACACTGGCGATTCTGCGCCGATACGCCAAAGATATTATAGGTTACCGCCGGCGAAATTAAAAATAATTATTGACGAATTAGACGAAATGCTTGCATTGGGAGTGGTAGAAAAATGCGAAAGTCCGTGGTCGTCACCGATTTTACTAACGCCTAAGAAAGACGGTAAACTAAGGTTTTGTTTAGATAGTCGGAAACTTAATTCTATTACTAAAAAAGACGCGTACAAACTACCTTACGTATCCGAAATTTTAGACAACCTTAGGAACGCTAGATATCTAAGTAGTATAGACTTATCTAAGTCCTTTTGGCAGACGCCTCTTCGCGAATGTGATCGTGATAAGACTGCGTTCTATGTGCCTACTAGAGGAACATTTAGATTTGTGACTATGCCGTTTGGTTTAACGAATGCGCCTGCGACACAACAGCGTTTGGTGGATCACTTGTTTACGAACAGTCCTGAGTTCGAAAACTCTGTATTCGTTTTTTTAGATAATATCGTGCTTATATCGCCATCCTTTAATGCTCATGTGTCACTATTAAATAAAGTATACGAAAAATTAAAATCGGCCAACCTTACCATCAACTTGGAAAAATCTAAATTCTTCCGTGATGAATTGAAGTACTTGGGCTACGTAGTAAACTCTAAAGGATTACAAGTAGACCCATGTAAGGTGGAAGCCATTCTTCAATATGCTACGCCTAAGAATAAAAAAGAAGTCAAAAGGTTCTTAGGCATTGCATCATGGTATCGGCGATTTATACCTAATTTTAGTACTATTGCCGGTCCTCTGAACAAACTTACCTCTACCGGTAAGAAAGCCGCACCATTTCAGTGGTCGGTGGAAGCTGATGACTCGTTTTGTAAACTAAAACAATTGTTAAGCTCCGCACCAATATTATCGTGTCCCGATTACGAGAAACCTTTTCAAGTTCACACAGATGCGAGTGCGAGCGGCATCGGTGGGTTACTTACACAAGAAATAGATGGCGTGGAACTACCAATCGCTTACATGAGTAGGTCACTAAATGCACAGGAACAAAACTACAGTATAACAGAACGGGAGACATTAGCTGTTCTAACAGCCCTCGAATATTGGCGCTGTTATTTAGATAACGGGTTAAAGTTTGTTGTGTATACTGACCATTCCGCACTGAAATGGTTCCTAAACTTGAGCAACCCGACTGGTAGATTAGCTCGGTGGTCGGTTCGTCTGTCAGCCTTCAACTTCGAAATAAAGCATCGGCGCGGTGCGGATAATATTATAGCCGATGCGTTATCACGATCCCTACCTGTAAATATAATTAACGCGAATAATAATAACGTGAATGACCCTAATGTTAACACTGATCAATGGTATTCAGCCACCTACAATGGTTGTTTATCTTCGCCTAATAACTATCCAGACTATTCTATTAAAAATAATAAATTATATCGTTTGATTAAATCTAGGTGTATGCTACGTAAGGAGTTCGAATGGAAAGAAGTACTACCTTCTTCTGATCGAAATAATGCCATATTAGAGAACCATGCCGAACCCACTTCGGGGCATTTCGGTATATTTAAAACTTACAAGCGCTTAGCACTGCGTTACTATTGGCCCAAAATGCGCGATGACGTAGTTAAGTTCATAAATTCTTGCGACACTTGTATCGCGCACAAACATCAGAACCACGCACCATTGGGAACCATGGGACGACCCAAGTGTGTTCACGACCCTTCCAAACCATTAGTGTAGATTTGGTGGGGCCACTACCCGTCACAAGAAAACAAAACGCCTACATCTTCGTAGTAACTTGTTGTTTTAGTAAATACTGTCTACTTTTTCCTATCAGGCGCGCAACTGCTGAAATAATAACTAATATTTTGGAAGAAAAAATATTTTTAGTTCATGGTATACCATCTACAATTATATTGGACAATGGTAAACAGTTTGTCAGTGCTACTTTAAAAGCTATGTTGCGCAAGTACAAAATCCCTAATCTTCATTATACTCCTAAATATTCCCCACATGTCAATACGGTCGAACGCTATAATAAAACCATTGGTTCTACCTTAGCGGCGTTTGTAGGAAATGACCAGAGATTATGGGACACTCTCGTACCTAAGGTGCAGTTTGCATTAAATACTGCAGTTAATGAAGTCACGGGCTATACACCTAGTTTTTTAGTCTATGGACGTGAACTAGTTCCATGCGGCTCACACTATGTCGACACAGACGCTGATGATATAGTATACATACCTAGGGACGATTACGCAGAAAACATAGGTCACTTATCAGGCATATTTGACAAAGTTCAGGCACTCCTCATTCAAGCTCATGCTAGGAATTCCCAAACGTATAATTTACTCCGTAAACCAGCTGAGTTTAATGTGGGAGACACTGTGTGGAAACGGACTTTTTATCAGAGCGACAAGGATAAGTCCTTCTGTAAGAAACTAGCCCCTAAATTCGTGAAGTGCACAGTGATTAATAAAAAGTCGCCTCTCGTTTACGAGTTGTCGGACGCGTCTGGAAATTCTATTGGGTTTTGGCACATTAAGGACCTAAAACTTATACACTATGGTGCCTAACTATTTGTTACAAACCGTAGAAGACTTTCCCTTCCTTCTCTCTATATGCCGTCTTAGCTTGGACAGTAGCGGACTCATAGACCTAACGCAGCTAGTCGGATTTTCCTTGTTAGCCACGTAAAATCCTCTCCTAAGGCGGGCGGTATTGTAACGTATGTCCGGTACTTACCGCGTTGCGTCACAGTACCGCCCATACGCTCGGCCAATCAGAGAAAGCCATCGTCCGCACTCGCAAAGCCCGACCAAATATGGTCATAAACGGACTCTCAGCCTGATGGAGGGCCCGGTATATAAAGGGGCCGACAGAGAGGCCGGCACCGCTACTCTAACGTCGCTTCTACTATAACTAAGCGTACCTACTGACCCTACGTCGTATTTACGTGTATCCTGGTCCCAGCTACGGGTAAGCACTACATTTACTGCGTTAGCGTACTGCCCATCTCTCTACCTGCTAGCTGAGGCCGGCTGACGCCGCCTGCCTGACTCTATTGGTTGTGGCTCTCCTAATGCTGCTTTCCTTCAGGTTCCAGGTTCACGTTAAGACTCCGGCTACGATCCTAGACCGCTACACTTTCCTGCATCGTCTTCGGCTTCACCTCTGGCGAGAGTCTGGCCTGCCCTGCTCATCGTACTCACACCGCCGGCGTCTGCCAGCTGAGCCAACGTCAGCGAGGGCCTGTACCGCTACGCACAGCCTTCGAGCAGCCTGCCTACACACTACCGGAGGGAACAGCGTGGGAGACTACAGCCCTTAGTGTTCAGGCCAGTGTCGTGTTGTTGGTCGGTCACTCGTGGCAAGGGAAGTGAGACGATACTCTGCAATAAACGCATCTAAAACCTCTACTGCGTTTTTACTACCAGAACCCGTTACATCGGCCACAAAACTAAATTATTATTTTTAAAATCAATTACTGCGTTATATTTATTTAAAAAATCCTGTCCGATAATACCATGCGTCCTACAAGGTAATGTTTCAAAAATATAAAACTTATGCCTAAAGGAAAGATTATCGTAGTGTAAATGTAAATATGTGTATCCAATTGCTTGGACTTTGCCTCCTATTCCGTTAATAATAATCTTCTCATTATGGATCGGAAGATTTTGCTCGAGCGCATGTTTATATTTTAGCGCTGAAATAGTAGCACCCGTATCAATTAACCAATAATATGAGATATTATGTATGAATAAATTCACCCAAAAATCACTGTTACATGCTAAAATATTAAAGTTACTATATTTATTCACGAAAAAACTTGTTTTCTGTGGCAGGCATATCCATATTACTTTCATTTGAGTCTTCACTATTCACTACTCGTATACGTTCGTTGCGTATCCACTGATTTCCACGTTTATTATTATTGTACCTACCTCTGGATTGCCACGGTCTCCGGGTAGACATATTTCTTGAAGACTGCGAATGGCCTCTGTATGCTTGACCTTGATGACCAGAAGCACGATTTAAAAAAACCTTGGTATTGAAACCTGGTCTATTACCACGATGAAATTGGCCTCTTCTTGAAAAGGAAAATGGTCTGGAATAATTATTTTGGTACATACCCATGAGGTCACCTGATGTAGAAGTCGACTCAGGCTCCTCCTCTTTGGCAGTCTGTATTGCGTCTTTCAAGGACGTGTAGTTCCTAGCTGAAATAACTGTGCTGAGCCTACGGTTACGTAATCCATCTGCGAATTTTTTTATGGCGTATTTTTCATTGACGGGTTTCAAAAGATTATAATTATCTGAGTTACCGTTGGATTGCGCAATCGTAAGTTCAACAAACAACTCTGATATTTTTTTGCCATAGTCCTGAATATTTAAATCATTTTGTCTAATACGGTGCAATTTATCTTGAAGAGCAAGGGCAGATTTTTGAGGCAAAAGCTCCGTTCGCATATCCTTTATTAAATCAGTAATATTCGAATAATTTGTATTTAACTTTAGTTTGGCATCTTGAGACAATCTACTCTTAAGTATAAACTGAATCAATTGAGTTTTACAATCATCATTTTTAAGTACAGATGCGTAATATTCTATGTTATCTATTAATTGCTTTGTATTCAATTCGTCATCGGTCATTTGAGGTAACAAAGACAAAGCAGTTTTCAAATTGAATGATTCCATATTTGAAATCGTTTTTAAACTACAATCCGATAAAGTTTGTTCTTGTGAACACAATTGCTTTATTTCAGCGTATAATAATTCGAAATCAGAAGACAACTTGGTCACTAAATTGGCGTCAGTAGAAGTATATTTTCCTTTCGTAATATCTGAATTTATTTTATTTAATATTAATGTATATTTATTATATAACTTACTTGCTTCTTTCCACTTTTCTACTAAAATATTCCCCTGGCGCCTATTAGGACCAATTTTAATTAAATATTGTCTAACAGCTTTGATATAAATCGTTTAAAGTTTGAAACATCACTTACCAATAAGTATCAGCACGTATTATTATTTGACACATATTTTTATTAGATATTATAATTATCATTATTTATTAAAGATATTATTAATGCTTTAACTAGACTTAATTTTATGAACGTATCTTAACTTACAACATACTTTGTTCATTGTCCGGCGCTTCCAACGATTCCTGTACCGTATAATTGACGCACGGATAATATTTTGAAAATTACGCTTGTTTTAAATTTTATAACGCGCACTCACATTTTTTGTTGTAATTCGTATATTTATTTATTTTTCCACTGAAACCACTTTTTTATAATTCGTATATTTATTTATTTTTGCACTGAAACCACATAACACCATTTTTTTATACGCACTTTTAGATTATTTTATCGCACTTTTAATTTTATGTTTTTACCGCACTCGTTCTGTTGTCGCCTTATATCGCATTGTCGTCGTTCTTCTCACGCTCACGCTCTCGCTTTCCTCGAAATATAGACCGACGTAAATTATTCCGAAAAATTTCCTGCTGCATCCAGCGCGTCCATACGCGCTGGATGCAGCAGCAGTCGCATATAGAATGTATAGGAAATGCCATCATTTCCTATACATTCTATATGCGACGAAAATAAGCCCAATGCCAATAATCAAGGCTATGACGGAAAGTATGGTGTTCGCGGTACTTAGGTGAAAACGGATTTCATCTACGGTCGCCTGATTAGAACCCGCTGCATTTTGTGCAATAATCACTTCTTCCCTGGATTGCGTTTTGCCCATTTTTGACCTTGGAAGATTTTGTCGCGACACGTGTAACCGGCAACAAGTGCAAGAGTCGTAACTGCGTGTTAAGATGCATGATGCAAAGTCCACTAGGTTGACATAATATTTCGACCATATATGGATCGGCGCCGGTGAACGCTAGCCGGTGTCAAATACGCGACGCTCGGATGGCAGACGCTTTCGGCAGGGTCACCATGTACGGTAGGGGTCGAGTAATCAGAATAAAACACTAGGACTGCTGAGAATATTCTGCATTTATTATAATAATGTGCATGGTTATATAGGATTACACAAAGAGAATAGAATATAATAGAGAGGGGACCTTACACGCCATTTATTTTATCTGTTACACTTTATACAATAAGTATAGCTACTAAATATATATTTTATTCTAATAGACTTTCATTCACTGAACTTATGCTTAACTGCCACTTAAAGTAAAGTTACATAAGCTAATATTAGTGCTATACAAATCTTCGCGCCAACTCTAGTGCGCTCGTAGCGAGACTTGGCTTGCCGTTCGTAACAGATCGGCAAAGTTAAGCAACGCTTGCACAGGTTACCACTTGGATGGGTGACCGTGTGTGGCATTTACATCTGAGCGCTACCGTGCTTCGGAGGGCACGTAAAGCTGTCGGTCCCGGTTCTTGTCCAAGGATAAGGATCGTTAGGCCATGTCGGAGGCCTTCGGGCGGTCTGAAAACTCCGACACCAGAGTTGGCCACACGCTCACACGAAAAACAAAAACAAAAGTGCGGTGAAACCATATTTACTGCCACTATTAAACTTCTCTAGGTCCTCAATTTATGTATGAAGACTTAGCTACCAGAATATTAGTTACCTTAGTTGCTATCGTTGTATTTTATGTTATTCCCTTGGTGAGTGTTCATTACTAGTAAATTAAAAGCGTAAATTCACGTTAATAAAAGGTACTATTGAGCGAAAATAAAATTAAAACTATATGTTTCTACATGAGAGTAACTTTATATCTAAAACACTTTTTTTACCGAATTGTTTATCATAGTTTAGTATAGTGTTTCTAGCTTCTAGTGATTGAAATTAGCTTTTATATCATAGATGATGTTTTACTTTTTATCCGTAGGAAACAAGACACTGAACAAAGCGTATCAGCATCTAAATATATTACGTGTTGTTATTACAACGTTAATAAATTTGAGGCAAGAGGAATGCAAAATTCATATTCCAAATACGATGATGAAAGCTAATAACTATGAGGCATAATATAATACTTAAGAAACATAAAATCGTGCAAGGTATGATGCTTAAGAAAAATAGGCACTTAAAATTACTTGGTCAAAATTACGGCGAGAAGATTCCGAACAATATTTTGTGGTAAGAGTCGTCAAGCCAAGATTTGAATGGAAATTGAAAAACTTTTATCCCTTAGCGGACATAATAAGCGTTTTAAACGGATTCAGAGATTTATCTGTTACGCGTCGCGATTATTTGTGAAGCCAAGTGCCATGAGTTGCAAATTATGAAAATAAAATACGAACTTTGTCTGTGAGTACAGCGACCAGCGTACCGTGACTAACGCAACAGATCAGATTCCTAAGAAATTAAGCGCTTATACTATTGCCACTTCATATTATAAAATATTGCACCGCTAACATTTGAAGTTTTTAATTAAACTTATTTAAAATTTGAAGGAGATTGAAGTAAAAATGGTTTCCACTGCAAAAGATTGAAAAGTCGTGTCACGAATCTTTTATTTTGATCGATACGATTTTGAATTCATTATGAGCATAGAAACACAGAAATTAATTAACTTAACTATTTTAAATGTTATTTTAATATCAAAATACTGAAAAAAAAAATTGACATTATACTGATAGGACATACGTATATTTTCAGACGATTCCCAAAATAAAATGCGGTTCGTGCCAACCAATATTTCTTTGTTGTATAATTGAACGAAACCAGAACCAGAGATGACAGATCTTGTTTTGTACAAAATGTATAACATCCATCGTTTCTGGGATGAACAAATTCAAAAACCCACAAACCTTCGTCCTTTTCCAATTAAATAATAATTTCCATTATTTGAATACAGAGGCGGCGGGGTGTGCTCTTTGGTTTGAGAGCACAACAGGTACAATCGATATTTCCGGCCGCTCGAGGGGAGGCCGTGCAAACAGACGGTCGAATGCTTAGACGCGACACTTTACTTTCTCAACTAAGCCCCCATCCAATGCGAGTTAGTTTCTACTATCAACCGTGTCAACTCCATAACATTTATTAGTTTTTGTTGTCGTCGGTTTTATATTCAATATCGAGTATATGGAAGCTACCAGGTCAACAAACTTAATTATCCGAAATAGGTCGCCGCGGTGCGCCCAATATCGATAAGCAATTACTTGACGAGGACAACTTCAACGCTACTTGTTGATAGTTTGCAGGGCAAGTCGCAATCAGAAAGATAGATAATGCCGCTATGACACAATGACGCAATACCATTATCCTAATAGCCTCTTAAACTTGCTAACTCTGTCATTCAGTCGTTGGACGTAATCCGTCTAAAGAGAAGCCTCGTATTGAAGAGCCTCAGGAAAAATACTCTTATTTACCCTTCTGTGGAGGGTTCATAACTCGTAGGGACAAGGGTAACGTTTACTTATCGACGTGGAAAAGGTTCCATAATACATTTCGTCGCGTTTTGCGTTTCGACGTGAAGAGTGAACTTTCTATTTGTTCGTGGGACGTGCCGCGAGAGTTGCTGCACTTGCGCTCTAAATTTTGTGGAAACAGTTTTTCGTCGGCGGCAGTACGTCGTAATACGTATAGCGGGTCTTTTGGGACATAACCGTGAAAGGTTACGTATATCGCCGCTGAGGGAGTGTTTAACAATGAAATGTTTATAAAAGGTAAATAACTACTTTCTTTTAGAGACTTTATACGCATATAAAAATTCTTTTTAGTATCATCATAGTAGCGTTTGTCAAATGTTACTTATTCAGCGAAATATTAAGTGAGAAATATTTGAAGAGTTTGTAATATTTATGAAATTTTATGGCGTAGTCTCAAAGTCATGAAAAGACAACAAGTTAGCGTATTATTAAATATAACAGTGAAAGAAAAATATGTTTGTGGAAATTCATGGATTATGCTGCTGCAAATACTGAACTAGCCTAAAGAAATATTGTTGAAATACATGCTAATATTAAGATAGATTAAATGATTTTATCACTGTCTTGTTTATAGATAGGTCACCAGTCACAACAACGAGTAATAATGTCATATATACCTACGTGCTTCGAAGAACATATTAGTTTCTTTCCAGTTTACATGACTGTCATGTCATGAAAAGAAATCTACCTGTGAAAAAGCTAACATTCTTTTTATTAGGAAAGCAGACCTCGGGCTTCGATGCGAATATTTTGGATGTAACCAAAATGACGCTAAGATAATGATGACTGAATAAAATACTATAATAGTTAGTATACTTATTTAAAACAACAACAACCGTCCTCGTTGTGGCTAACAAACAAATAGTAACAGTAAAGTTTCAAATCTTATTAAGGAATAATGTTTATCATTTCTAAAGACTTTTTTTATTTATTTTTATACGAGGTGGAAAATCTCTTCGGATCGCTGGCTCTTGGGGAAATGAGAACCGGAGTATCTGCCGGATTAATTTTTCTAGGTCCGTAACACTACATTGTTAGCACTAAAAACCACTCGACCGCCAACCAAAGACGCCCTACGGGAGGAAGACTGAGCACAGGAGCTATCCAGTCTTTTCATTTCTAAGGGCCTAGACTAAAATATTGGCAATTACATATACCACAACAAATAAGGGGAAACGAGATTCATTAGTCGGTCTTCCATAATATTATTATCACTCCATAATGAATTAAAGGAAATATTTCGTCGAATTTACCAAATAATTATAGGGCGACGGATCACTTGGTGTCTCTTATGAGGATTTATTCGGAATACTCGATAACATGAAATTCCAACGCTTAATTAGATAGATAATTGAGAGAGAATGTTATCTTAGAAATAAATATAGGGGAATCAACTGTTAGGTACTTAAAATCTCGAGAATCTTGTGATTAATGGCGTATAAATTAGAAGATTTATTGTTAATGCATTTAAAACGTTTGCGTAATATCTTCAGAGGTACGATGGAAGGTGGACGAGGGCAAAGAAAACAAAGTGTTTGCCGCGGACTATACTACGATTAAAGTAAATAGGTATACACCTGCTTAAAGAGGATCTTGTTTAATGTTTTTATATACGTATCCTTGTTCTTGTATTGAATTTTACTTTATTATGTACTCTAGTACAGAACGCGTGGGTAAGGTCACGTTAAAGGTTGGCCGGTCTGGAAACTATTGCTACTTTGTGATAACAGTAAGTTCTAACTTATTGAACTGTTTGATGTGGGTGGGCTTCTCCGTAGCTCAGATAATCCTTTGTCTATCTTGTATGATAGAGTTCATTATTTACAATATTTTTTTATTTTCGGTTTTAGAAATAACAAAGGTAAGCCTACACTGCTGGTTTGAAATTAATCATAATATTTTTGTAAATTGTCTTCTTTAAGATCTTTATTTTTGACATGGAGAAAGCAAACATTACATTTCAAGGATACTGAAACTGGATAAGTTATCAATACGATGTATTCTTCATCATCATTGTGTTAAACATCAATTCCTAGTATAATTTTCGCAAATTATTATTCTGCACCTTGTTTCCAAAATATTTTTGAATATGTTCTACATTTATTTAAAAGATCAGTAAGAAAATAACCACTGCTCTCTGGGTGGCTGATAAAACATTAAAGAATCCCTTTTCTGCTATTCTCGCATTATCGTAAAAATTCGAACCGGGGCACGTACCAACAATAAACTAAGGGAAACGCTTTCTTAAATCTGTTATAGCCCGCCTGTGTTATCCTTTGTCAATCAAACACAGAAACTAACGCCGGGTCTTGCTAGAATTCGTTACGTGGCATTTCTTCAGTGAGTGAATTGGGTCATAATAACAAGAATAAAAATGTTATCACTCATTGAATATAGTAGGTTTATTTATTGTATAGCTTTGTATGTTGTTTTGACTCTTAAGTTTAATGTTTTAGGGTATCACAAATTTCAGTTTCATAATTCCACCATAGCTTTAAAAAGCTTGAAGAATTCGGACGTATGGGTATGGGGTATCATCAAGGTATGGTTCCGGTATCTTTATATAATATCGAATTTAGAAAAAAATTGATGCGATGGCTATGATATTTCTCTTGATTTATAATGATTTTTAGTAAAGCAAACAGTTCTAGCCATTCTTACAACTCTTAAGTCACTTATAAGAAATCTGATTTCCTAAACTTGTACCACACTGGCAGGGAAGAATGACACACTTTTCATCATCATCATCATCATCCTGCCATACTCCACTGCTGGATGTAGGCCAAATCCAATATTCCAATGACACACTTTTACAACCAATACTGTACGTAAGTACGTAAGCTACGCTAAGTACGAAGCTGTCACCATTATATCGAAATATATCTTCTAAATTCATAATTCATTTAATCATTTGCGTATATGGGTATACATACATTTGTAGATCTTATATACTTATACATATTTAGGTTCTTTTACCATATTCAACCATTAGGCATGCAAATTTTTTGTAGGTATATTCTGGTACAATTATATGATTGATTTGCCAGTTTTAGAATAAAATAAAAAACACAACGTCAGAATATAATTGTATACAATGGATTATAAAAAAAATTATGTAGCAATAATAATACATGTCTAATTATAATAACACATACAATTGTAATGGAATGTCAAAGAATATTAAAAATAATTTAATAAGGATAAAAATAATGAAATGTCAAATTATAAAGAAATGTCAAATAAGAATAATAATAATTATGTAATGTCAAATAAGGCCATTAAAATATAATAATTAAAAGCAAATTTATCGCTGATTAAAAATTCTCAATATTCTTATCTTCTAGAAATTCTTGAACAGAGTAATAGCATTTAGCTGTAAGCAGTTTTTGAAGACGCCTTTAAATACATGGGTATGTTCAATATGGATGATCTGCTTTGGTAGCTTATTATATATGCGGACTGCATTGCAAAAAAGGTTTTGTGCATTAGAGCTGTTCTGCTGGCCACCACTCATAACTTATCCGCATGGCGAACCCTAGACCTCTTTTCAAATAAGTCTATATTTTGTTTTATGAACATGGCACACTCAATAATGTAGATGCAAGGTAATGTCATAAGATTGTACTTTACAAAGTAGGGTTTGCAACTGTCGAGTATTTTAATATTAAATATGGTTCTGATACAGCGTTTCTGAACTTTAAATGCTAGTAGTCAGTCAGTAGAGTTTCCCCAAAATATGATGCCGTATCTTAAAGTCGATGAAACAATACCATGATATGCCGTTATTAGTGTAGATATATTGGATATGTTTCTTAATTTATAAAGCCCATAGGCTGACTTACATTAGAACAAACGTGTTCTATATGCGCTTTCCAATTTAATTTCTGATCTATCATTAATCCTAGAAATTTGGTAAATTCGTTCTCTTCAAATTTAGGACCATTGTAATTTATATCTAATTTAAAATCCGTATTTTTGCTTCTTTGTTTAAAATCTATAAAGTTTGTTTTGTTAAGATTAATTTTTAAATTATTCATCTGTAACCATTCTATAATAAGACTTATAGTGTAGTTAATATCTGTTTCAAGATAAGTTATGGATTTATTGGTAAAAATATAGTGCTGTCATCTGCAAACAAAGTCATGTCGTAGATGGTGCTCGATGTAAAATCATTTATATAAATAATGAAAAGTAAAGGCCCCATCACGCTGCGTTGTGGAACTCCGAATTTGACAGTTCTAACATCGGACCTATTAATCAACTCTGATTTTGACTCCATACATATATGGTCGAAATTTCTGTAAATTGCTGTCGGTTTGAAAGGTATGATTTTATAAGAGCATGGGCATTGCCGCTGATACCATAATGATCTAATTTATCTCGCAGAATGTCATGTGATCATGTCTTACACGATCAAAGGCCTTTGACATGTCCATAAACATTCCAATCCCAGGTTGACCTTTGTCCACATTTGTAATTACAGGTTTTAAAAAATTGTAGATAGCCATATTTATATTTTTTCTAAATCCATACTGCTCTGGCACCAGTACGTTTATTTTCTCCAAATAAAAATAATTGCAGTTATATATTACCCTTTCAAATATTTTTGCAAATATAGGTATAAGTGCGATTGGTCTATAATTGCTAATGTCCAACCTTTATCCTGTCTTAAAAAGGGGCTTTACAATAGTTATTTTTAATACATCTGGAAAGACGCCCTTTTCGTTACATATATTAATTAAATGGGACAGAATTGGAGAGATTATATTGGCTACGTCTTTTAAAACTGATGTAGTAATACCATCGTATCCAGCACTATTAGTGTTTTTTTTATGACTGAATGATGTTAAATATTTCCTGATGAGTTACAGGTGCTATAAAAATTGATTGATTATTTTTGTCTTTTAGTTTCAATTTATATTTATCTAAATTTTGATTATCTACTATGTCAACAAAATAATTATTAAATGCATTACATATGTCCTTTGGATAATTTTTTAATTTATTATTAACTATAATACTCCTTATATCCATCCTAGGCTGCTTTTCTTTAGTGTTATTTATGATGTTCCTGGTTGCTTTTGTTTTGTTTACAGAGGATTTAATATAATGGTCATTCTTATGTCGTTGTGTTAAACGCATTATCTTTTTAGTCGTGCTGAATAAGTTTTGAATTTTATTTTGTTAGATTCTCTTGGTGTTTTTCTGAATTGCAACATCATTTGACGTTTTCTAGTGGTACAAAGCTTTAGTCCTTTTGTTATCCATGGCACTTTGTTTATTGAGAATCGTTTGATTTTCACCAATGGAAAACATAAATTATAAAGTTAACAGAAAAAATCACAACATGTATTAAATGCCTTATTTGGATCTTGGTTTGATCTTCTAAACTCCAAACATATTTCAAAATCCAAAGTGTTCACCCGCAAATCGAGTATAGCGTCATAAAATCTGAGTAATATAGACGACAGATTTTATAGCAATGTCGCTCCGATCACTGCCACATTGAAGATGAATGAGACCTTAGTAGAGCACTAGTGCAATCGGCATGCAAGTACATAAGATGCATCTAATAGTATGTTACTTTACGGCTTTGTATATACACGTATATGTGATGTGAGTGCGTGTTACAATTGCGTAATACTTGGACCCGGATAATTATAATAATAACTATAATTCGGTCGCTGCTCCGCATATAATCCTTTCGCAGAAATCACCCATTGGTATCCATTGATATTAGTAGAGTATTCACTCTATATAACTCCGCTTGGTAGTTTTTGAGTTTATCGCATTCATACAAAGAGACAGGGCGGATAGGGGACTTCATTTTATAATATGTATATATAAATAAACAGGTAATATTTCTGCACAGCAATAATAAAATCACTCAAAATAATGGTAACCTACCTGCCAAACTAGGCAAGTGTGTAAGCAGATTCTCTACTATAGTAACCAGAAACATATCTGGAAAAACTATACTATATGCATACATTTACTCACGCCTTTTTCCCGTCGGGCTAAGCAGAGGAAACAGAACGCGACTGGCATTACAAAGATCACGCGCGTCCTTTACATTCCTTACTCTTGTTATACATGCTACCTGGTTTCAGGTGCTTTGGTCATTTTCATTTTTAAGACGTCCCGACTTTGGTCGACGAATGTCCTACGAGGGCTGCAGCGACCGACTTCCCCACTTAACTAGAAACATATATGAATAAATTATACCCACACTAAACTACTACTACTAGCAGACCAAATAACTAATTTTACTGTACTAAGGTTTGTGTTGTGCTTGAATGGAACCTACCTATACTGTGGGAGTCTGGATCGCAAAATATTAAACATAGAGGCTAGTTAGATATCCAGGTGGTCTCGTAGTTCAATGTGCATGTGTAGTCAGTCAACCGTCACTTCTTGTAGGTGGCGTGTTTCTAGGATGTCCATTTACGATCTACGTGGAATTGCTATACACTTTACTGTATTGATTACTGCAGTGCAGTGATGTACCAACGTTTATATAGTCATTCCCGTACACATATGAATGTATAGATATAATGCATATGCATTATATCTATACATTCATATGCTTTTTTTATTATTTAGTTTATTTAGTGAAGGGTAAGGGTTTCAAATGTCACAACCCCATTTTATTCCGGGTGTAGTACCAGGCGACTAAGGAAAATACACGAAACAAATAGTATATTTGCAAAGAGACAGAAAGCGTCATGGGACCATATACCAGCTCATTTAGCCAACGTAGCGGCTTACAATGCTATTTTGACGCAAATAAGCAGAGTCCTCAGTCCAGCATTGGACTGCGAAAGGTGATTATTTTATTGTTTTACGTGATTGTTCTGCTAATTGACCGACTTCTTAACCATAGGTCGGTATGATACCAACCACTTCCAAAGGAAACTAAAATAACGAAGGTTAAACTTAACAGAGGAATACTTTTTTAATTAAGTTAGATACCCCAAAGAAATAAAATATAAATTGAATACGAAATTAAAAGGATTTTTAATTCAGAAAATAGTTGCACTGACGCCGGCCTATCAAAGGCAATGCATGCGGGATCACAGCTAAAACTAGTCTTGAATAATTTTGCTACGTCCCGTATGTGACATCACTAGCCTTTTACATTACACATGCCCTCAGTGGAGGCTGACGTGACGATTCTCTGCTAGTGTGTCCTCACAGCCCTGCAGAGTATGCAGGCTCTTATGTACTTTAAATATTCTGGCTAGCACATAAGCTGACCTTTTGGCGGATAACTTTTCGTCGTTACGAACATCTGCTAAAGTAACTTTGGAAGGTGTTGTCAACAAAACACTTCAACTGCTACACGATGAAGTTCAGTTTTCTTAACTTTAATAATTATACTTTTCTTTAAATCACGATTTCTATAGTAAATTATTTAAATTTCTTTAAATGGTGATGTTTTTGGAGCCGTGTTATCACCACAGTCGAATAAAAATGTTGTTTAATATCTTTTAGTTAAAATATTCTTCATTACTTTTATTGACTCGAAATTGTTAGAGTTTCAATCATGAAACATGACTGACTATTACTTGAACTCTGTAGTTCAAGCTCCGTACAATAGTAAGTTCTTTGCAAGTCTTTGTCAGAGCGCAAAGAACTTACAAGTGTAAATAAAACTTACAGGTGCTTGACATCCCTATTATCGCAGGTGAACGCGTTCATTTACGCGACGAGTGCAAATTGACAGCATGCGGTAGTGCAAACATCAAGTTAATTAAGTCCATTATGCCAGTATAATATGCAAATTTCAATATATTACTATAATTGAAAATATGGCTGGTTTGTTTACAAAATATGACGAACTTTGTAAACAAATATTAATATATGATACATTGTTAAATAACTAGACAACATTTCTAGGAAAACTATATTTGAATTTCATATTTAAAAATATAATTACAACAGGCTCCAATTTCTACATGCAGAGTAAAAGCTAACGAACAAAGTAAACTTAAACATTGCTTAAATTATTATAGTGTAACATTTGATAAAGAAAACCGGACAATGCAACTTTTGTTTAAATACTTGGTCATTAAGAAGCTGGGGTTGAAACAACTCTGTTTTGAGAATACTCCAGGGGAAAACTTTTTATATAATATGACTTATTACGCAGAACTTCTATTTACTAGAAGTGCTCTTAATTTTCGCTTCTACAAGCGGGGTTATGCAATTGCTTCGTAGAAATCAGTGAAGAGGTTTTGTTGCATAAGAAAATGTATTAGTCTGATGAGTTTCGAAGTCAGCTTTCCGTTGAAACCCTCATAATAGGATTTGTGACGCCCGAACAATTTGCTTTCACTTTGGTAAATATCTCCCTTCAGTTCAACATAAAAATAATCTTCTTAGGCACATATGGACATTGGACATGCACAAATGTGATGATGAATCGCATATCAGCTTATACTTGTAACTCCGCTCATTGGATACGTGGGTTAAAACCATCAAATTGGTTTAAATGCAAATCCTTTTAAGCGTAGGTTTACAGCGGGGTGCAATCGGAACAGTATGTGGCTATAACTTGAATTTTGAACGCTACTGTTCGGTGAAGCGCAAAAATAAAAACAGAATTTTGTCATACAATTTTATAACTATGAAAATCGGAACTGCCTCCTAAGTATACATGTAGTTATAGCGTAGGTACTATTGCTTTTCATTTGGTGAGCGCTTAAAGGCAATTCATTCTTTCCTGGACGATGACAACAATGAGATACACTGTTTTAACCACGTAGGTATGTACAAAATACAGAGATTTTATTACAAATGGGAACAAAATTAGACCAAGACTTACGCGTAACTTAAAAATTGTCAACCCATTTACAAAATTAGGATGTCATATCTTATAGAGTTCAGTCTATGCAATATATGGAAGGAATCCAGTTTAACCTTAAGTAATCATTGAACTTGACTCTTCATGTGTGCTATTCTTCAGCGGGGTATGGTTGAACGCATCGTGTTTGCATAAGCGTGTGTCCACGTAGTGCGTTTCCGGGATCCATCAACGCATACCAGCCAAGTGATACGCTGCTTGATACGCGCTTGCATGCCTTTATACGGTTTTGCTTCTGCTAGTATAACATACACATGACTATGAACTAGCTTTACCGCTTGCGTTAAGCCACTGGTTCGGTTCCCAGCTAAAATAAAAAAAGAAAAGCTGTTACCTAGTAAGGATTTCCGTACCAAAGTAAGCGGAATATTGTTGTCGTTTGATTCATTAAGAGCAGTGGCATACTGCACAAACGCTATACGAGCGACGCAATTGTGCGTTAACTGGATCGGCCAGTTCACGTTGATTTAACGCTGTGTGCGTTCCGCTTTGATTAATGCACCTGATTTGTACGGCTTACCTGTTTATATACTACCTGTATCCAGCTGATTTAGTTCTAGCATAATGTTGATAACTGTCTCGTCTGCTTTGATTTGTTTACACTATGCTGTGTTTATAGCATACTAGTGACTCAGCTTTGCACGTATTTTCTATAGCTATGTTCTTTAAATATATCATGCGTGTATATTGTGCATATAAACCATCGATCGGGCAGATCTTGTCAAAATTACATTGACTATTGCTGCTAAATCAGTTACGTAGCTTAAAAACATTATCAATTATGTAGAATAAAGACATGACTTGCGTGTATATAGTATTCGAGATCAGTATTCTAGTTGTCAACCGCAGTACCTAACGATATTGCAAGTTTGATGTCACATGCTTAAAAAGAGTGTCTTACGTTTGTTCTGCAAAATAGAGGCGTGAAAAATAAATACAGCGTGCTTCCCACGCAACTACTTAGACAAAGAGAAATGGGACAATCTAGTGAGTAGGCGTGCATGGAGGAGCCGAGTGTGCTTGTGCGTGTGCTAATGAAATCTTGTACGTGAGCCCGAGTGTCCACTACATATGCGTTGATGATATTGGGTGAGGCAAACATCTCTCAGAAATAGTCTTCTATATGAACAAAAGCCTGTTTCAGAAAACTTCCCGCAAAAATAATCATCATATATTATGTACATGAATGAAATGCCTTCTGCCGGCGGCTTTACCCGCGTGGGTCAGTTATCGGGACAAAAGGAAGCCCATGTGCTTTTCTGATGTATAAGCAGGATTACTGCAAAGCTTTATCAAAATCAATTCCGTAGTCTTTTTTGGAAAGAAGTGTTGAAGACATTGAAGACTTTTATAATAGTAGTAAGATTTTTTTTTGAATTGTCCTGAATAACCTATTATATCGCAGAGTCTGAAATGCTGAAGCTACAAACATGAAATTTATACAACAGGTTTCAATTCTGACATAAGCATCTAACCATTCACTGAGGAAGGATTTTTTAATATTCCGCACCTAAGGAGGGTTGAAAGTTTGTTTGAAAATCCCCTGATTTTGGAGCTAGCAGTATGAAAATGGTCTACGACTAGCGTAGTTTTTAAGTCGCGGTGAACAGGTACTTTTATGCAGGCGTGGCGTTGGCCATCGGCGGACGTATCGTTTCTTAGCATCAGGCGAAATCGCGGCCAAACCTAGCCTAACCTACCAAGGCCTATCAACAATGTTTTTTTTATTTATATTAGGTTTTCAAGCGAATATACTATGTTTCCCTATCTTCGATCAAATATTGAAGAGTTGTCGTGACATTTTGCTCATAGCCCTTGTTCATCTTACTTGGTGATTTACAACCTGTAATACTGCGCTGTTCCTTTGCAATGCAAACACGCTCTGTTGGCTCTAAGTTTGTTTACCCAATAATTGCGCGACGTTTGCAGGGTCTATAAACAATGCTGGTAATATGATTAAAGACGATGTCATGCTTAGTTTCAACGTTTTTGTGCTCGGTCTATGCGGCAGTGAATGTTATAGACGGTGACTCGCTGGCGATGCTAACATTGGTGTGAGGACAAATGTCATTATCGTGTGAATCGAAAAAGCTTTAATAATAATAATAATAATAAAAAAAAACTGGCAACACTAAAAGTCAACAGACACAATTTTCTTAGATAAATTTTGTATTGATTTATTTTATTGTTTCTGAGGCGTATACTATATTACATACGTGATAAACACAATTGTGTAAATAATTATTATCACAAACTTCTTTAAAAACCAATAAGAAAATAACTACAAAGTAAATATCAAGAAACCAAAATGACATCAGATGTCACAAATGTAAACAATGCAAATAAAGTAAATACAAGAGTAAATACAAATACAACTAAGAGAAAATGTTGACTAGAGCCAGAGCAGCGGCACAAATAAGACCCCCGGACTCGTCACTCAGCTCCGCCTCGCAGCCGCCGGTGCCAGCAGTGCCGGCCATTGCTGAGGCGTCGAGCTCATCGAGTGATGAGTATTTTTCCCCGCAGACGACACCAACACCAGCGCGCCGCCGGGGAAGAGGCCGGCCACCGTCACGCTTGGGACCCCGAGACCCACCGGTTTCGAACAGGGCCCCCGCTGCCGGTGGTGATGTGCGCCGCATGAGATGGACTCAAACGATGAATGAGAACGTCATGCGGGCATATTTTGTGGCTACAGAGGGAGGAACCAACCTTACGGCGTACCGTGACCGCTTACTGCCTCTGTTTCAGGCCTTGGAACCAGCTGTTAACGTTTCGGCACAGCGACTGTCGAATCAAGTGCGAGCCATTCAACGCTGCCGCCGGTTGGATGACGACGCACTTGAGAGGCTACGCTCAGACTTGCGAGGTATCCCTGAAATCACACCCTCCACACGCAATGAGGCTCTAATAGTGCACGCTTCACTCAGGGTCCAAGAAGAAGGTGAGGAACTGATGGACAGGGATATACAAGTAAGTACCCAATGCATTGATAATATAAGGAGTACTTTGGAGTGCGCCATTGGGGAATATCGGTATGCTACATTAGAAAGCAGACCCCGGCTTCCGCGTTTACCCACGCATAGAAAAAATATAGCGCTTGTGTGTGCCCTGGATTCACTATTGCCTACTTACCTAGACACTAGTGAAAATCTTAGTGATACACACTCAATTCTATACTGCGCGGCCGTAGCGGCGTGTCGAGTAGCTAATCTTAAAATACAAAGCAGTATTACTATTGCTCCTCGGGATGCCGTTCCGGCTTGGCAGCGTAGAATTGAGCGTCGTATTGCTGAGACCAGGGCATTCATAGGCAAGCTAATCTGCTTCAGGTCGGGCAATACCCGCCCGAGAGTGATGCGTTTTGTGAGTCGGGCGTTTAAGGGGACAGGACTTTGTCCTCAAGAATATCCGTCACGGGTCACAGAACGCATCGACTTCCTGAAGCAGAAAATCTATGCGTGGGCGAATCGCATCAGGCGGTACAAAAAAAGGATTGACCGATATACCCAAAATCGCGCATTCCATAGAGATGAGGAGCTGGTTTATAGGAATTGGGAGCGACCTGAACCAGGTGTGGATGATGGGCGTCGACCAGATGATGCGAACACAATTGCGTTCTGGCGCAGTTTATGGTCGACTCCCGTCAGCCATAACAGAGGGTGACTGGATTAGGGATATTGAGCGATCATGTGAGGTAATACCTCAAATGGAGCCTGTAGCCATAGACGCCAGCGATGTAAATTGTGCAGTCCGTTCGTTAGCAAATTGGAAATCTGCGGGACCGGACGGGTTGCACAATTTCTGGTTAAAATGGCTACGCAGTGCACATGTTCGCTTGGCATCCCAATTCCAGTCATCTCTGGACTCAGGATCGCTGCCAAGTTTTATGACAACTGGCGTAACTCACCTGCTCTTTAAGTCTGGTAGTACCACGGAGCCTACGAACTATAGGCCTATAACTTGCCTGCCTACAGTTTATAAAGTTTTTACATCCATTTTGAGAACAACATTGACATTACACATATTCAATAATAAAATCTTATCTGAGTCTCAAAATGGATGTAGAAACCGGGCACGTGGTACTAAGGAGCCAATCCTTATCGACATGGCCATTAGCCAACAGGTGCGCCGTAGTCGAAAGAATCTGGCGACATGCTGGATAGACTATAAGAAGGCCTATGACTCTGTGCCACATACGTGGCTCTTGAGGGTGCTGGAGTTGTACAAAGTAGATGCAACTCTATGCGCCCTCTTGAGGGCATATATGGGGCAGTGGAGTACGGTGCTTCGCTATCCAGGATGTCGGCAGCCTTGCGGGTATGGCGTACCTATAAAGATCAAGCGAGGTATTTTCCAGGGCGACAGTTTGAGTCCACTATGGTTTTGTCTAGCACTGAACCCGCTGAGCACTTTGCTCGATAGTTCAGGGCTAGGCTATCGATTGCAGAGTAGAGGTCAGGTTATTTCTCATCTCCTTTTCATGGATGACCTAAAACTATTTGCCCCCACTGACCTCCAGTTAACTGAGTTACTAAAGACAACTGAAAATTTTAGTAATTCAATTAAGATGGAGTTCGGTGTGGATAAATGTGCGGTCATGCATGTAAAGCGAGGCAGGAGTGTGGAATCTGATGGTATAATGCTTTCAGATTTCACACAACTTAGATCTCTCTCTGCAAACGAAACCTACAAATATCTGGGTATGTCGCAGGCATTAAACATTGATGACGCGGGCATGAAACAGGTGTTACAGGTACGTTTCTTTGGCCGCCTGAAGAAAATCTTAAAAAGCTTTTTATCAGGCGGAAATAAGGTGCGTGCCTGTAACGGTTGGGCCATGCCGGTCTTAATGTACTCCTTCGGCATACTCAGATGGACTCAAACAGAATTGGACGCCTTGGATCGGAAAGTTCGCTGTCTACTCACGACATACCGGATGCATCACCCGCGTTCGTCGGTGATGAGATTGTACATCCCGCGTAAGTGTGGGGGTCGTGGCTTCCTAAGTGCCAAGACTCTCCACAATCGCGAGGTGTGCAATCTCAGAGAATACTTTCTAAACACTGACGCGGGGATGCACCGAGATGTGGTCGCTGTAGACAGTGGGCATACCCCGCTGGGTCTGGCGAAAGAGAACTGGCGCAAACCTGTCCTACTTGGTGTAGAAGAGCGCAGGGAGGTATGGAAAGGTAAAGAGCTGCATGGACGATTTTACCGGGCCTTGCATGGGCCCGACGTAGATTTTCCAGCATCGGTGTCCTGGCTGCGTTTTGGCGATCTTTTCGCCGAAACAGAAGGTATTGTGTTTGCAATTATGGACGAAGTTATCATGACGAACAACTACCGGAAGTATATTCTGAGGGATGGGACGGTCGACATATGTCGGGCATGTCACCAGCCTGGTGAGTCGCTCAGACATATAGTATCCGGTTGTTCTCGTCTTGCCAACGGCGAGTATTTGCATAGACACAACCAAGTAGCCAGGATTGTCCACCAGCAACTTGCCTTAAAGTACCAACTTGTCGACTCTGAAATACCGTACAGGTATGTGCCCGACCCAGTTCTTGAAAATGGTCGTGCTACTCTGTATTGGGATCGGTCTATCATTACTGACAGAACTATTGTGGCTAACAAGCCGGACATAGTGGTGATAGACCGATTAGAGCGCCTTGCAATGGTCATCGACGTCACCATACCCCATGACGAGAATCTCGTGAAAGCCGAAAGAGATAAACAAATGAAGTATTTGGACCTGGCTCACGAGATTGTCGACATGTGGGATGTTGACTCGGCGATCATTGTACCGATAGTCGTGACCGTAAATGGTCTTATTGCCAAGAGCCTCAACCACCACCTCAAGAGGCTCTCGTTAGACGGCTGGATCAAGTCCTCTATACAGAAGGCAGTATTGCTGGACACGACACGCATCGTACGGAGGTTCCTTTCTCTGGAGCCCTAACCACCGGTAGCTAGGTCCCTGTGCCCGATGCCGGTGGGTCTCCGTGGTCCCATTTTATATATTTAATTTATTTATTATTGTAATATTTAAGTATGTAAAATGTGATAATGAGAGCAATATTTAATAAACGGAATAATAATAATAAAGACTTTTTTGACATTTTCTTTTGGGTAAGCTGTTTTAAAAGTTCTGTTGCTCCCAAGAAACAGAAACTTTTAATTTTTCTGCATATAAATTTGAACCAATCCATTACTTAGAAAACCGAATTATTTAGGTACATTTATAGGTGCTATTTAATATTGATATTTGTAAAGGAAAACACGTTAAATGGTATGGACATTGTGAAAGAATAAGGGTGGTTTTAGATTAGCGTATTTTTCTGCGCGTATACGGTCGTTTCAGCATACGCGCTTATACGCGCGCTACATTTCGCGCTTCAAAAAACCGGACTAGCGTAAACGGGCATATTTCGGCGTGTTTGCTCGAAACGGAAGTGACATCGTGTCAGTGTCAACATGGATTCTGACGGCTCGCACTTATACGAGCTTAGAAGCGCGTCAACATTCGTACGAGTTGTGCGTGTGTCAAAAGGCACGCCTATACGGCCTACATGAGCCTCCAAAAACGAGCTTATACGCGCGTATAAAACGCTAATCTGAAACTACCCTTAAGGGCAAATAAACGGACAAAATGTTGGTAAAACCAGTACGAGGCCGGAAGCGTACTGTTTTGTTTAAATTACAAGCGACTATTATTTATTGGGTGTTGAAACAGACAAATTGTTTGGCTAACCATAAACAAATGACCAATCATTAGTTTCCCAAGACTCAAGACGTACACTTCAGAATTATTTTGTTTCCTTAAACAGTTATATTTTAGAAAATAAATAGCATAACTTCTCGAGTCTTTATTAGGTACGTACAAATTCGTAGAAATAGTGTAATGCATTATGGCAATAATGAATCATCATCCTCTTAGCGTTATCCCAGTTTCAATCTGGGGTCCGCTTACTAGTCTAACCGGATTTGGCTGAATGTTAGCTTTTCCACGGAGCGACTGCCTGTCTGACTTCCACAACCAGAAGGGATAGCGATATTCCATGGTTTAGACTAGTGTCAGTTTATTTAGAAGGTACTGACGCCCTGTAACGACTGTCAAAGATCTTCATGACAACCGGGACCGACGGTTTAACGTGCTCTCCGAGGCACGGGACAAGCGATAATAACAATTCAATATGCACATAACTCCGAAAAGTCATTGGTGCGCGCCGTGGATTCGAACCCGATACCCTCTGCATGGCAGTCTGTTGGTATATCCACTCGGCTATCGCTGCCTTATTATGGCAATAAAATTCTACGCACATTCATTATTATGGCAATAATGAATGTGCGTAGAATTTTATGCGCATCAAAAATGTTTTTCTGTAGTACTTTTTACCAATTACTACCATAAATTATATACCTTTAAACTATTCAGTTTATACGATTATAGAAAATACATTCAATGTGTTATGATTTTCAGTCCTAATCTTGTAGGCAAAAATATGCTAAAGTAGACAAACTTTTTAATATCCCAGTAGGCTCTCCTAGTATCTTTTTCCCAGAGCTAGTATACGGTCATGAAGCTAGCGACATTCAATTTAAGGACTCAATATATTCAAACCCTTATCAAAATTCAATATACACTGTGTCATGTAAGAACAAAAACCCGATCATTGTAGTTATTATTCAGTTTTATTGTACCTGCCTGTGTCTGTACACGTAACGTCGTCGCAGCAGAACTAAATTGCTATTTTAAAAAATACTGTTTTAGAAAATAGCAATTTAGTTCTGGTTGGAAAAAGCCTGATTTCAAACAATTGCCACAAATTAATATAAGGCAATTTTTGCATTGTTTGATAAAATATTCCTGCACAAAATCGTTATAGAAAAAAACAACAAAGTATATTTTTCTCCTTTCTCATATTCCTTTCTGCTGAAATATCAATTTCATATTCAGTCGAAATATTTGAAGAGACGACCGCTTTAAAAAATATTGCTTTTGTCCAAAATTATTTTTATTTGGCCTTTCTCCCACGATAGCAAAAAATAAATAAAACTGCAAGCGTACGTCAATATGCATCCCCTTGCCGTAGGGTGGCCCTCGGAGATAAAACAATTTGAGCCGCGTGATTTCGAACTGCCCTTTATACCCCTGGATGATCCTGCAATACGACGTGTGGTCTCCATGCAATCACCACGATTGTACGTCAACGTGTGGCCCTGACAGCGTATTACTTTGCATGTACGTTGATTTTAAAGCTTTGCCTTGTATACGGTTCATATTGACCTTTTCACTGAGCGGGTTTTCTTAGACCGCAATACAAACACAATTCACAAAGTTGACAGTTAACAACCCATTTGAATAGGGAGGGAAATGAAATAGATAGGTAATGTCAATAGCATATCGTCTACCTCTCTTCAAATTTACTTTTAATTTATAGCTTTTTATTGCATATCCTTTTACTTTAAGAAGGAAAATAAATTCGCATAGTAGAAATGAAATAAAGTAAGTGAAATACAGCTACTTAACGAATTCATTCCTATTTCGTTTAAGCAAAAAGACTAGTTTCATCTAATATTAAGTTATCAGATACGAAAATGTTATGTCAGATATAAACTGGTCGAAATGTTCGACAAGATAGATATATAATTTATACATTTTAATAACTTACGCTATTTGAAGGTTTACCTTATATCTTATTAGCTGAGAGTAGATAATATCCCAATTTACGATAAAAATGTATGCTCAGCCAAAATGCGTAAGTACAAAGTTAAATATTTTAAAACAATGATCTCAACCGACAAGAAAACGTTGCAAATGTAACGAAAGGGCGTCTTTCGGAGTGCAGAGTAATATTGTGTAGTGTCGAGGGCGTCGGGTGGGGTTGCCAATCGATACGCACCCCTGTTCCGACCGGCCTAATGCACCCCTAACATGTCGGTACACAGCGCGCGAGTAACGCAATGGCATGGAAACCATACGGCCGATGCGTCCTAATATCAAACCGGGTCATTTGCATTCCAAAATATTCAAGCTTATCTATCTGTTACTTGAGTAGAAGATAAAGTCTTCCATCTGAATGGGCAAATTGAAAGGCAGACTAGAATTCGTTCTCGGTTTGATCCTGCAGCTATTATGCAATATTTTCTAATGCTATTACAGAAAGTAGGCCGTAGCATTTACTTTAAACACTGCAAATTTAGGTCTATCTTTGACTAAATATTGATTATGTTTACACAAGATAAAACTTTTAGGCTGTGTTTTACAGCTGCTCGTAAATATAACGGTCCAATATCTAAGATAGCAATAATTACAGTTTTCTGCACTAGGTTTCAGATGTGTATCTTAAATATACTATCAAATATACTTTTATTTATTGACTGCCTCGTTGGTCTCGCGGCATAAATGTGCGCGTGGGATCCGGAGGTCCCGGGTTCGATTCCTGGGTCGGGCAGTGTTATTGGGTTTTTCTGTCACGAAATTCTCAGTAGCAGCACGGAGTCTGGAAATGTGCCTGGTACGGCAATAGGCTCGCCCCTTATTACGTGGGACTAAAGTATATCTGGCGAAAAGTGGGTGTAGAAATACACCTCTGCCTACCCCTTCGGGGATAAAAGGCGTGACGATATGTATGTATGTATGTATATACTTTTATGATACCTGCTCAGACTTAAACACTATATCCTTCTAGAAATCTCTTTAAATATATTAAATGAGATATTAGAATGTAATTTGGCATTGCATTTTAGTTTAAGATGAAATTTTTGTGGTAAATATTTCTGTATTCTCAACATCATTTAGTCCATATTTTATACAAGACTGAAACGGCATGTGTGAATAAAATATGTTTAAATATTAACTGGCCCTTTAAAAGCGTTTCCCAAAGCTTTGAATGTAAAATAAGCCATTGCATTGGAGATGTCCCTGTGCGCGGCTCGGCGCGCACCGTGCGGCAGGGCCGCTACACTCCAGTCTAAAATGATTTATATTTTTGTATTGTACCATATTTTATTATTTTAATTTAATTTTAGTAGTATATAAGTAGTTATAATTGTTTTATGTTAAAATTAATTTAATTTTGTGGTCGTTAATAAATAAAAATATTTGATTTATATTTTATTAAATGGTTTTATGAAATATCTAGCTGATACAGCCAGTTTCGCTCCGATAAAATATATTCCAATCTCACTCAGTTAGAATATTGCATAAAAAGTTCAACCATGCTCTAGATATTTTTTGCATGAAAAATTTTGATGTGCGCATGTTTGGGTGAACCTAATCTAATAAAAGCGAAGCATAAAATTATTTTACCATCCGCATTTTAAAGTTTTATATATGCAGTAAAATTCTGGGAGATTTTTATTGCAAAGCTTTGTAACAACTTAATAACTTGGTTCGTAGAGCGACGCTTGAGGAATATCAAAGGTCTTACGGCATGATAGTAATTCGCTTTGCATTAAGTTTAATTTAAATATTCTAGCGAGTACTTCGTAGGCACTTAAGTATGTTATTTCAGTAGAAATTCAATTCCCAAGAGTGTATTTATAGAAGTCTTAGTCTAGTATTTGCGCCACTACCAACGGAATATCATTATCGTACACAAAGAGCTGGCTCGGGACAAATGGACTCAATTGAAATTCTCTACAAAGACTTCGGTCGCCACTGGCCTAGAAACAAATATTAAACAATTGTAAACACTTGCTTTTGAAACGCAAAAGGGTGTGAAGAGTTCTCATGCACCTTAAAAATATGAATGTTGTAGCACGAAGAAGCAGTTATTAAAACATTCTTCATTTTTCTTTCACTTTTCCCCTTTCAAGAGCTTTTGATCATAGAATAATTTGAGTTGAGTAGAAAATTTATGAGAGCGACAAAGGTGGTGGGGTCTTTTTAGTTTGAGATGGTATTCTCTTAAGGCAATACGTCTTATTCGCCCCTTGGTTCAATGGGTTCAAAGGCATTGTGTTGTGTCGAGGGCGCATGATAGTGATTCTGTTCTTTAATAAGCGTGGCGGAGCTCCGCACGGTTATAAGCTATTAAAGTAGGATATTCTATGTGCACCGCTAATGCGGTGTTTTAAGCTATGAGTTATTTATAAAATCGATACCTTTGGGTAGAAAAGTCGTATAAACCAAAACCCGACTTTTCAGGGGAGCAGAAAAACGATTTTTTTTTTACATAAAAATTCATAACTTTTTTGTTTTTGTAGTTATAAAAAAATTATCTATGAGAAAGTTTCTTAGAATTTGCGAATGAAAAAGGTTAAATCATCAAAACCTATCTATCTTTTTTAGTTTTAAAGTTAGCTTGGATTTACGTCTAAGAAAAATCAATTCTTGGTTAATACACCTCATGAAAATGTACTTAAAAAAAACTGTAAAGGTCGTATATCCATTTTTGGTAAGCTTATGGTCACATTTACTGTGGTAAAAACCCATACATGTAGTTTTTTTTGTATTAAAAACCACTTATAATCATAGATCAATTGAATTCTGACTAATAAACAATCCTGTTACTCTCAGAATTAGTAGGAATTCAATCATTATTATTCTTATAACCAATAATGGTCGATTCAAATAAAATAAAACTACCTGAAATACGAAGTCCACATTAATTAAGTATTATAATACCTTCTAATCAACATTTACTATCATTTCAATAATGGTACAACATAGCTAACAGGTTTAACATTTTAAATTGAAAAATTATTATAAACACCTTAAATAGAAATGTGAAATAAAAATCGACTTAGTCATAAAAACAAAAATTATTCAAATTTCTTCTGAATTAAAGTAATCAGGCATTTTAATCATTTATAAAATGTTTGATATTTTTTTTTGTACATATTTAAATGTAGGTACTTAATTCAATAAATTATTGAATTAAGTTTTTGTAGTAAGGCTTACTTACTAAGTAATTTATTAAATTGCAACTAAATAAAAAAAACGATCAAGCACTAAATGTAACTAACTTATGTACTAAAAACATAACACTCCTTTTTTTGGGCAGTCGTGAAAAAAGTAACTTACTTTATGATATAAATTTGTGTTCAGAACTAGTTTAAAATTATTTATGAATTGTTACTATAAACTATTTTAATTATTATTATAAATTATTTTAAAACGAATTATGAATTATTGCTTGCAACATTGCAAATATATCGTTTTCTCGAAACAAAGGTAGGAGGAGTAGAAGGTACGTGGTATAGAGCCCCAAGCACAATTTAAATTTCGCGATACCTAACACAAAAGTTAAAATTTCTATATTATGTAATAACATTTCAGAATCAACTTGAAGTTACATGAAAATTAAATTTTATCCCATCCCTAGCAGATAAAACAAATGTGTTGTAATTTAAATAAATGGATATACGAGTATAAAAAGAATTATTCTGAATTACAACTTACCGAACTCAGCACCTACTTGCATGAGTGTATGCGAGTAGGTGCGACAAGAGTGTTCTAGCCTTAATAAATTGTAGCACGTAGCTATTGCGATTTGTAGGTATTAATCGTGGTAGCCTCATACGACTGATCAGTGACGGTAGGCTATTAAAAAATCATAAATATCTACCCTAAACTGGGAAAATTCGACCGCCAAGTGCCTCAGTATCATGCACTGAATCACTAGTATCGGTTTTCGGTTTATTATTTATTTACACCCAATATTATTACACACCTAAAAGATACACTTAATTTAATACAATAAAACCGTTTCAACAAAAATATAGATCGAATATAAATATGTCAAGCGAAAGACCCGCTTAAAAAATATCAATCCACCAAGTACAGTCCGAGGGGAATAATATTTTGCACTAAAACATTACTCTTTATTAATACAAAAGCAATTTCAATTCTATCCCAATAAAAAAGTGTTCATTTAACTTGTCTTTCAGTTATTCATTTAACTATTTCGATTAACTTGTCTTTCAGTACCCGTTCTCTGAATTATTAGTCAGAATTCAATTGATCTATGATTATAAATGGTTTTTAATACAAAAAGAACTACATATATGGGTTTTTACGACAGTAAATGTGACCATAAGCTTACCAAAAATGGATATGCGACCTATACAGTTTTTTTAAAGTACATTTACATAGGGTGTATTAACCAAGAATAGATTTTTTCTTAGACGTAAATCCAATTTTTTATAACTACAAAAACAAAAAGTTATGGATTTTTACGTAAAAAAAAAGTAGTTGTTCTGCTATCCTGAAAAGTCGGGTTTTGGTTTATACGACCTTTCTACCCAAAGGTATCGATAATTGGGTTTTTACGACAGTAAATGTGACCATAAGCTTATTAAAAATGGATATACGACCTTTACAGTTTTTTTAAAGTACATTTTCATGGAGTGTATTAACCAAAAATTGATTTTTCTTAGACGTAAATCCAAGCTAACTTTAAAACTAAAGAAGATAGATAGGTTTTGATGATTCAACCTTATTCATTCGCAAATTGTAAGAAACTTTCTCATAGATCATTTTTAATCACTTTCGGGTTTTGGTTTATACCACCTTTCTACCCAAAGGTCGATAAGCAAAAAGGATTTACGACGTCGAATTTAAACTATGCTTAGGTAATGCATTCAACACGTTGGGGCGTATAAACCATTTACAATTAACGACTATTTTTACGCCCTGAGTAAATAAAAATTATGGTCATTACATCATAACAAAACTACAAAAAAATAACATTTGGCTTTTACACTGATAATTTACCTTTTTCAAGAGGCTATGACCAAAAATTTCTGGGTCGTATTAACCATTTTTGTGCGAATTTCTACATTTCGTATATACAGATCGATAGAGAAAAAAATTCTGAGAAAAATGGTATATATAACTCAATTTGGCCAAAATGGTTTATACGACCTTTCTACCCAAAGGTATCGAAATATAAGCCTGTAGCAGGATAAATAACATATTTTATGTTTCCATGCTATCTTCTCTTTTTACAGTAAAAATACAATTGTTATTCGTAAACGAGTAATTCTAATTACATACATTTTATGTTTTCATTTTCCGTAAAATAAAATACTTGGACCTAGTTCTGTAGCTATATGCTATGCTATTTTCATGATGTGAGATAGTTTTAGCATACTAAAAATGAATTAACTTATTAAAATTTATTTACATTCCCAGCTATTACCTAACTAGATGCAAGTGACTACGAAATACAACACAATATTATTAAACATTCAAACCCAATTTAGCCACCCATGGATACATGAAATACATAAAAAATTTAACCTTATTTGTTTACATTGTCTGACAGTTAAATAAACCGGAACTTATCGTGAAGTGGTGCAGCCGCCTCTAAATTGTCATAATTTAAACGATGGAAAATTCTACCCTCTAAAAAAGTAAGTCAATTGGAGCTCACGACCGGCGTCAACGTCGATTTCCACGGAAAACTGATTTCGTGCACGTCTAGACACGTTTCCCTCATACCCACACTAAATTATGTTTCAGGATGTATTTATTATTAAGCTATTGCATAGCTATTATCGCAGGCTTGAGCGCGGCGACCGAATCCAGAAATTCCGTAACGAAAAAATCCTGACACCCTTCACATATTACATAATCAACTTGGCGTAAGCGCCAAGTTGATAATATGTATTATGAACTTTACTGTTTACTAATTAAGGTTTACTTTAGAATAAAATGTTTTACTTATACAAAGGTTTTTTTATGTGGTACATATTACAGCGGTTCATAGTAGGTACTATAATTGTCATTAATTATATTACAAGTGGTAGTTATGGTAGAAATTGTAGCTTCTGTAAGAATAGTAGTTTTGAGAGAAATGGTTCTTTTGACAGCACCGGCGGATTTGGTAGAAATGGTAGTTTTGAAAAAAGTTGTAGATATGATAGTGTTAGTACGAATAGTAGTTTTGGTACATATAGTAATTTTGATAGGAATTGTATTTTCGGTAGGAATAGTAGTTTTGGTAGAAATTGTATTGTTGGCATATATGGTAGTTTTGGTAGCATGTTGCGATTGCTACCAAAAGTACCATCTTTATCAAAAGTACCATTTCTACCAAAGTTACCATTCCTACCAAAATTAAACCAAAGTTTACCAAAATTAAATAAAAAAAAATAATATCAAAGAAAAAAAAATACTGCATAAATAAAATAAATATTTATGTATAATTATAATTGCATAAGTTGATAAAAAATGCTATGCAATAGCTTTACCGCGGCAGTCTCCGAGTGCCACACGTCTTTTTTTTTTGTTTATATTGCGTTCCGATCAAAAGCTTTCATTTAAAAAACAAATTTACCTTTGGATCATTGGACTTTACGTTAAAATGTTGTAAATTTGCTATGAATGTTCATCGTTATCACTATTATAGTCAAATATGACGCTCCTTTTAATTTGATATACCTATAATTTGATCTTTTTCGTATTTCTAGATTATGAAGGCAATTTAACAAGGAAATAAAGCATCTGCAGTATCAGATATGTTAGAGCAAAATCTAAGACCGAAATTCTTGTTATAGCACCCAACGTTGGTTGACCTCATACTGCTCGAGTAAAATGAGAACGCCCTCTGCTTAAAAGTACTTTTAAAAAATCAGGCTGTATAATTTGTCCAATATCTACCGCTGACGTCAGTTTTTGTATCATTAGAAACCAACTTTTGTTTACCTTTCACAAATGCATCACATTAATTTTCCACCAAGCGCCGCATGTTTGCGCAACCAATGATAATATTACAAATCAAACAACAAATGGAAACAATTATCATTTTGATAGAAACATTAATTACCATCGAACATTACAAACGGCAGCGGTTAATACCTAAATGTAGTTATTACTTGGAGTTTATCGTTAAATAATTCAATGTGCCTGGGGCTGGCGACCCGGCTCCCGAAAATACACCAAATAAACAAAACAGGGGAGTTCACCTGACGTCAAAGCTAGTAGGTACTATAGTTGGGACAAAGTTGGACATTCAATTAGATATCTATACATACTTAGAGATCGCTTTGCTTTCTGGCTGGCTTAGGACAAAGGTACCTTACCGTCCCTTTATTGCTTGACTTTATCACAAAGGTGAAAACAGCTTTTATTATTCTGTCGAAGTGTAATTACGAGGGCACCCGCACCCTCAGTAGTTTGAATATTTCTACGAGTGTCTACGACAGTTTCGTACTTAGTTCTATTGGCCGTTAGGAATCTATGTGTTTGAATGCCATTCTTAAATATTGTTAGATTAGTTATATATATATCAAACAACTACAAAATTATTGTGAGTCCATTTTTTATGAAGATAGAGTATGCGCGATCGCATTGCATATTCACGATTGTCTGTTTTCATACAAACAGCATACATATGTACGTGCTGAAAGAACATCCACATTCGTATTTTAAAAACGCAATCATTTGAATCAGATGGATGAAAACGGAATATGACAAACTATTTTTGTGATGCGCATAGAATGGGCTTCATTTTATGCACATTTCACCGTGCGTCCAAGACCCGGTGGTCGGTTGACAATAGCGGACAATGCGACATTGAATGCATAAAACCAGTTGTGCGACGCACTCACACATACACATGGCGGTTGGTGCACGGATAGGACGGCAGGACGGCCATTGAGTGGCATTACAAAAGGTATATTGTTTGACTAGTTTATCTCGTGGCCATTCGTTGAGACTCGTTCCGCGCTGATAACGCTTAGGACGTCTGTCATTTGTTCCCGCCACATCACAACGCTGATAAACGGTGGCTCGAATCTCGCCTGATAATCGACTAACGTAACAAATACTTGCGGTCAAGCCAAGTTTGATTTATCATCTTTTTTTCGAGATAATTTTCGAGGATTGTGATTAAAGTTTTTACAAATTGTTACTACTGTGGAAAGTCAAATGATTCCTGTATCACTATCTTTTCGATTGTGAGGTTTTGGACTAGATTGTAGATAGCGCAAATTATTTTCGTGCGTGTATTTATTGTCTCAATAATGACTAATGTAATTTTACATCGAATTTCTTTGCATTGCCGTATTGATAGACCTGCATAGCTACATATGTGGTACAAAGCTGCTACTGCTATATTTATCTAGTAGTATCAGAGACGAGTAAGAATATAGACTGCCAAAGTCGAACAAAAAAATGTGCCTCGGAAAAAGCTCAAATCGCGAGCTATATCCAGAGGGCGCTGATCAAATAGCACGCGACGTTAATTACAGCCAGACAAGTCATAAAAATATCATTATTTTTTCATTAACGGCCATTGAAATTGTTTAAGTATTTTTTAGAATTGGTAATATTGCTCATAATAAGCTAATTTATCTATTTCATTTTACGTGCATATTTTATCACTTTTGAACGTGTCCTAATAGATGGCGTAGTAAAAACACGAAAGGTAATGTACAACGGTTTACATTGAATTTTCACTAGATGACGCTTAAACCAAAATAAAATTACCTATTTAGATGGGATGGGTACGTTACGGGTTTATAGGTAGATATAGATACACATAATTAGTAACAATTCGTAAACAACCATCTACGAACTAGTTCTATGTATGCCTCAAGGACGCACGCAAGAACTCATACCATGAGTGAGACCATATTATTTATTAACTAAGTAGGTACTTTGTATGAGAAAATGCAAAAAGCAACTATACCTAGAATCGAACCCGGTACCGCTATAGGTAGTATCGTAGTATCATAATTATTATCACCTAGGTGTAAAGTGTTCCTCAAGAAAATTCAATCGAGCCCAAACTATAATTATCTTAATATTTATAAATCTCCTGTCACGATGTTTGTTCGCGATGGATTCCTAAACTACTTAACCGATTTTAAATTAAATTGGCACACCGTGAGCAGTCTGGTCCAACTTGAGAGATAGGATAGCTTAGATCTTTAATTATAGTCGCAATTTTATTTTATTGCAAATTATTTGTCTATAATTAATTGACAGTCACAATTATCTGTTAACTCCAAAATATTCTAACAGATGTCGATAATCTTATATTAATAATTTCGTCAAGGAGTACATCGAAACCTGACCTGAATAATAAAACATTAAAAATAAAGATTTCGAGTCGACAACATATATCCGCAAAATTCGGATTGTCGAGTATTTTGTTAAATTCTAATGGTTCTGACAGACAAATCACAGTCGCCATATTGGCTCTATGATATTGGCCCAAGTTTGCTTTGTACTAAGTAGTTTGTATGTGTAAATACTTTTTACAGTTATATAGTATCCGCCCAATAAAGGAGATTTGTGTTACCCCGAATATCTATCTATCTATACTATAATATAATAAAGCGGAAGAGTTTGTTTGTTTGTTTGTTTGAACGCGCTAATCTCAGGAACTACCGGTCGGATCTGAAAAATTATTTTTGCATACGATAGCCCAGTTATTCCGGAAGGCTATAGGCTATATAACATAACGCTTCGACCCTTTGGGGCCGGGCAAAAGGCTAAAAAGGCTAAAACGTTATGTTGGCTAATCTCAGGAACTAGCAGTCGGATTTGAAAAATTGTTATTGCCTGTGATAGCCCAAATATTCCGAAAGGCTATAGGCTATATAAAATTACGCCAATACTTTTAGGGGCCAGACAAAAATAATAAAATGGTCAAACGAGAAGGGGGAGGGTTGGTTCAAAGGCAAAAAAAGGCTAAACGAATAGGATACAATCTATATGGGTATCGTTTTCGAGATTTTCGGGACGCTGATTAATAATATGAAATTTATTTAGTGATCCAAAATGGCGGACGGGAAATCAAAGATGGCGGATGAGAAAATTTTAAATATCAATATGGGTATCGCCTTCGATATTTTAAGGGGTGCAGAATCGAAATACAACATCTATTTCGTGATCAAAGATGGCGGATGGGCAATCAAAGATGGCGGATGGGAAAATTTAAAAAAATCAATATTGGTATCGTCTCCGATGTTTTAAGGGATGGGGAATCCAAATACAACATCTTTTTCTTGATTCAAGATGGCGGATGGGAAAAATTTTAAAAATTAATATGGGTATCGTCTCCGATATTTTAAGGAATGGGGAATTCAAAACCACCATCTATTTCGTGATCAAAGATGGCGGATGGGAATTTTTTAAAAATCAATATGGGTGTCATCTCCAATATTTAAAGGGATGGGAATCCAAATCCGACATCTATTTCGTGATCAAAGATGGCGGATGAGAAATCAAAGATGGCAGATGGGAAAGTTAAAAAAAAAACAATATGGTTATCGTCTCCGATGTTTTAAGGGATGGCGAATCTAAATACAACATCTATTTCGTGATCAAAGATGGCGGATAGGAAATCAAAGATGGCGGACGGGATTTTTTAAAGTCGATATGGGTATCGTCTCCGATATTTTAAGGAATGAGGAATTCAAAAACACCATCTATTTCGTGATCAAAGATGGCGGATGGGATTTTTTTTAAAATCAATATGGGTATCGTCTCTGATGATTTAAGGGATGGTGAATCCAAATACAACATCTATTTCGTGATCAAAGATGGTGAATAGGAATTCAAAGATGGCGGACGCGATGTTTTTTAAAGTCGATATGGGTATCGTCTCCGATATTTTAAGGAATGGGGAATTCAATATTATATAAAAATCTATGTTTGTTTGTTCATCATTTTTAGACTCTGAAATGATAAGAGATTAAGCGCTAAGTCAATGGTAACTTTGGAAAAGGGGCTTGGAAAAAAGGGAATTAAATAAAAACTCTTAAAAAAGCGATACGGAGTTCGCTGGGTCAGCTAGTATAATATAATATTCTACCACATTCACACAACACCATCTAGTCCCAAATTAATTAATTTATTTAGCACAACCACATCATATATATTTATACAGTTAAGGTAAACACTTAAAAGGCATTGTATCTGATATAATATGACAATTACGGTATGCATAGCACTGACAATAATAATGTATGTAGTAAAACTATTTTAAATGTACCTAGTTATTTTACAGTTAACAAAATAGCAGAAAACAAAAAAATAAAACAATTCAATAAAAGTATGCTTAATAGTCTTTGAGTAACTAAGCAGAGCTTTGAGCTTGTAGGGTCATTTCGCCTGTTCGCGTCCATCGCCCAATTCGCGTCCATTTATGGACCTCCCTTTAAAAATGCTCGAAAATAAGTATACTAACACACTAATAAAATGAAAAGTCACTACCGCCAATACCTCAACGTATAAGAGCATAGAGATATTAAGAATAGAGTGGCAGAGTGGGGCCTATTCGTGTCCGCCGGTGGGAGAAAGAACGCAACATTAAAGGCCCCCTGCATCTCTCTCTAACAATACATGCACAACATCAACATTACGCAGTGGCGTGCTACCTGTAACTATTATTTAAATCAGTTTATTAGAAATCAATAGTTTAAAAGTTGTTTTTATTGATACACGAAGATAGTTTGAAGTGACGAAAATGTTTATATATTTTTAAACTATTGATTACTAATAAACTGATTTAAATAATAGTTACAGGTAGCACGCCACTGCGTAGTAATGTTGATGTTGTGCATGTATTGTTAGAGAGAGATGCAGGGGGCCTTTAATGTTGCGTTCTCTCTCCCACCGGCGGATACGACACAGTATTGAGTTAGGTACTGTTCTGCCACTCTATCCTTTATATCTCTATGTATAAGAGACACGCACAAATACACAAAACGTTCCGTGCGCCCAACTAATCCTGTTTAAAAAAAATAGTTAATCTCGGTTGAACAAACAAAAGAGTGCAGATGCGCGGGATATAAATAAAAATTAACCGGCCAAGTGCGTGTAGGGCCACGCGCAATGTTGGGTTCCGTAGTTGCCCATAATGGCCATTATTGATAATAACTTCTGTTTCACATGGGCCTAAAAATGGGTATCTTTAAGATTAAGCCAGCGCTCCCAATGTAAACTCACAGAAATTGGTATTTATAAGTTAACCGACATACATACATACATATCGCCACGCCTTTTATCCCCGAAGGGATAGGCAGAGGTGTATTTCTAAACCCACTTTTCACCAGATATACTTTAGTCCCACGTAATAAGGGGCGAGCCTATTGTCGTACCGGGCACATTTCCAGACTCCGTGCTGCTACTGAGAATTTCGTGACAGAAAAACCCAATAACACTGCCCGACCCAGGAATAGGGTATTTGACTAAAAAAATCGAATTAGTCCGTCAGTTAGATTATCGAAAAATATTGGATACGTATTTTTTGTTTTATCGTATCAGTAAAAAATTACGGAGATAAAACGCATCAAAGATGGAGAAACGTATAAGAGTGGGGGCTTGTAACGTCACTTGCCAGTAAAAAGTGTGCTGGCAAGTGACGTCACACGAGTTTTCAGCGAAGTTTGTCGTCTTAATTTTTGTTTACGCGACTAAAGAAAATATACGTGTCCAATATTTTTTGGAAATCTATCTGACGGACTAATTCGTTTTTTTTTGTCAAATACCCTATTGAACCCGGGACCTCCCGATCCCACGCGCACATTTATGCCGCGTGACCAACGAGGCAGTCGTTTAGGGTTTGATGTCGAGTTTTCCGTCTCTACGCAAAGATGGTTTTTGCATCGTGTTATCCCTTAGTCGCCTCTTGCGACACCCACGGGAAGATAGGGGGTGGTGACACTTGTATTCTATGCCGTCAACCACACGGCTCAACCGTTCAACAGTTAACCGACAATTACTCATAAACTAGTGATGTCTACTTAGTCTAAATTCGTTATATATTATGTACTACATTTGTGATTTTTTTCACCTCTTCCAAATTAATAGTTTAGCCGGCTGAGGGGGAGGGGGACACTTGAGTCTAACAATTGTTTTCTACAAATTTTATTCTACAGTTTTGTTGCAATATCTTATGTCTATATTCATGTCAAATATCAGCTTTCTAGCACCAGGCGTCTTTGAGCTAAGCTGCGGACGGACAGACGGACGGACATGACGAAACTATAAGGGTTCCTTGTAGACTACGGAACCCTAAAAATAGTGTGCAGCGGCGTGTTTGACGGTAAGTATTTTATTGTTTTATGTGAACTTTAGGATACATAGCTGTTTCTAGATATTAATAATGAAAATACGAATAGTATGAAATATGAATTAGCATGTTTTTTTATAGTTAACAATTATAATAAGGTGGACGCGAATTACAATACCGAATTTATAAAACTTCCTCTTTGCGTCCGCAATGGACGCGAACTCGTCTATTTATGTTTTCTTTAGTTGTTTATTTTTATATGATTAAAATATGAGAGAGAAATTAGGATATTGTTTATTTTAACATTAATAGTATGCAAATGTAATATAATAATGTATAATATGTCCAATTTGCGTCCACATTATAATGGTTGTAATAAAAGATACAATCCTTAAAATAATCGATCACACGAGGACGCAAACTATACCTACAAGGGATAATATTATAGCAAATTGCGTCCATTTTTTCATGAAATAGAAATGATAACATAAATATATATATATATATATATATATATATATATATATATATATATATATATATATATATATATATTAATAATTTAAAATGCATTTTTGATTAAGACTGAGTTTAAAATCTGATTTTTACGAATTTAGTGCATTGAAATGCGTAATTTCTTTTATTCCATATTTTTTTATATTCAAAATGAGTTCTTAGGAGACAAGAAAGAAAAAGGATAAGAAAAATAATCAGAAGATTGATTAAATAAAGCAAGCGTTTAGTGATATTCGTGAAAAGAAAAGAAATCGATAAGACAAATACATAACTATGTAAAAATTACACATTAATCACATAATATCATCAATAAATAATAAGCTATTATAATGCATAATTAATTATTGTATGTAGATAAAGTTATGAAAGAACATAATGGTTTAAAAAAAGAATTAAGTATGGTTTAAAGCCTTGTGTAGCCTAGTTCCTCTCATTCATCCTCTATAATCCCAGTTAATTCTGCTGCTGCTAATCGCAACTCTTCGGGTTGATTTCTTACCCAGCCATATAAGTATATAATATACCATACTACGCACATAATAATTATGTGCGCAGCATTTGACCGTGCGCCTATAACTCGGAATAATCTATGAATAATAAGTCCCAGATCTTACTTACGTATTAAATAGTTAATTATCGCTTGCCCCATGCCTCGGAGAGCAGAATATACCGTCGGTCTTGGCTTTAGTGAAGATCTTTGAAAGTCAATACGGTTGCCTCAAATAAACTGATACTGGTCTAAGCTATGGAAATATCGCTACACCTTTGGGTTACGGAGGTCAGACGGCAGAGATCCTTCTGTGGAAAAGCCGATATTCTGTCATGTCTGTTTGGACTAGTAAGCGGACGTCGAGCTTCAAGGCGTAAGTCTCGGATGCAACCGGGATAACGCTAGGACGATGATAAATAAGTCCTAGGTCTTACGTGCCTTGACTGTATTCGAACGGGTAACAACCACACTTCTTCCTCTTCAATATATTCGCTAAGACGTCTTATTTGTTGCTCTCGGTACACTTCAATATTTTACACGCCCTGTACTAGGTGCTCAGCCTTACAACGCCGAGCTATCTTCACACGAAAGATCACGTGCGATACTTTATTATATAATTAGGTATATTGATGATGTGTTACCGTGTCACAAAACTTTTATCTATACAATTAGGTTATATTGACATTCAAATATTTCTTTTCCTAAATGGAATACAGCGTAACGCCCATAGTAAAAGATGTTCCTAATTATTAGTACTTTTATTTGATATTAAATTCATTGATGGCCGCCGACCGCCCAAAACCGCCCATTGTCCTTTGTCAACTGCACTAAATGGATGCGAACAGGCGAAATGACCCTACTATGGGTACTAGATAATGGATAAACATACATACCTATAGTTATACTTTTTTTTGTAAATACATACTTATACAAATATCCATATTCATGCACACAAATGTTTGACTTGAGCGGGAATCGAACCCGCGACCTTTGACGTAGCCGTCGTTTACACTCCCGCTACGCCAACCGGCCGTCTAGGGTAAACTCGGTAGGGTTACATCGTTTTATTACAAAGATGCCGTAGCCACCTCCCAGCTTCATCATCAGACCCTGGATATCATCTAGGTGTAAAGTGCTCCTCAAGACAAATCAATCAAGCTCAAACTCGGTCGGGTTATGTCGTTTTATTACAGAGATGCTGTGGCCACCTCCCAGCTTCATCATCAGACCTTGGATATCATCTAGGTGTAAAGTGCTCCTCAAGACAAATCAGTCAAGCCCAAACTCGGTCGGGTTATGTCGTTTTATTACAGAGATGCCGTGGCCACCTCCCAGCTTCATCATCAGACCCTGGATATCATCTAGGTGTAAAGTGCTCCTCAAGACAAATCAATCAAGCCCAAACTCGGTCGGGTTATGTCGTTTTATTACAGAGATGCCGTGGCCACCTCCCAGCTTCATCATCAGACCCTGGATATCATCTAGGTGTAAAGTGCTCCTCAAGACAAATTAATCGAGGCCAAATTCGGTCGGTTTATGTCGTTTTATCACAGAGATACCGTGGCTACCTTCCAGCTTCATCATCAGACCCTGGATATCATCTAAGTGTGAAGTGCTCCTCAAAACAAATCAATCGACCCCAAGGTCGGTGGGCTTACGAGGCCATCTGCCAGCTTTGTTATCAGACCAGCAAAATCACAGATATGAGAAGTAGTATCAGATAGAGCGCATTCGTCCAACTAAGTGTGGCACGTTGACAGCTATGTGTGCGTGACCTTTGGCGACTGGCACTGTACGGACACGCGCGTCTATGTGTGTGAAAAGTTGCCAGATTATGAATAATCTCCCAGTATTTTGCATATAGTTATGTAATATTCTTATATTCATTTGCGGTTTTGAAGAATTTACCATGGATTTAATTAATGCTTTCATAAATACATTTCTTAAATGTAGGTACCGAGTTAAGTTTTAACTACTTCGTAAATCTGTATATATAAAATCCTTGCGTTACTGACTGACTGACAGACAAGCTACAGCCGAAACTACTCGGCGCATGAAGCTGAAATTTCGCATGTATGTTTCTTGGGAACCATAGGGGTGCACCAAGACGGGATTTCTCGAAATTCCCACGGCGTCGGGTAAAACGAGAAATACGAAAATATGTGCGTGCGAAGCCGCTGGCGTCGATTAGTTGAGAAATAAATAGTATGCATGTACACACGGCACCAAGTCAAGCTAAACAGTTGCTGTACGATTTTGATACTTATTCCCTACGCCCTAAGTATGTATGTACACACGGCGCCAAGTCAAGCTAAACAGTTGCTGTACGATTTTGATACTTATTCCCTACGCCATAAGTATGTATGTACACACGGCACCAAGTCAAGCTAAGCAGTTGCTGTACGATTTTGATACTTATTCCCTACGCCATAAGTATGTATGTACACACGGCGCCAAGTCAAGCTAAACAGTTGCTGTACGATTTTGATACTTATTCCCTACGCCATAAGTATGTATGTACACACGGCGCCAAGTCAAGCTAAACAGTTGCTGTACGATTTTGATACTTATTCTTTACGCCATAAGAACGGTGCAAAGGACAAAGTGTATAAGCTTGACGAGTAGCAGGGTATACACGAATATTTGGATCGTTTGGGGATCGAACTCAAAACAATATTATGTAAGGTATATACTAATGGAAATTGAAATTCTATTACTATATTTATGAGAAAGAAGATATATCTACAATATACTTTTATAATACGGTAATGTATTTTTCATTAACATGACAATCATTATCACATAATCAATTGACAAGTGCATTTTCCCTAATTCAGGCAGAACGGCGTCGACAAAAACTGGCAACACTTACATATTTCTTGCACAAATACGAATTTTATCGAAATTAAATTAGGAAACAGTCAAATTATCAATAGTAACCTGTGAAAAGATATTCCATTTTCCTGTTTTTGTTTTTAGGAACAACTTTTACAGTGTTTAAGAACACAAGACGGCATTTTGAGAATTTAAAAGTTGAAGTGATCGTGACGCGTGAACTGTACGATGCTTCGTAGCGCACTGAGACGAGTTTGTATTCGCTTTTCAATTTTGTATTTGCTTTAGTGGCCGCACGCAACTGTGCCGCGCGTTCCATCTGAACTACTTCTCATATCTGTGAGCAAAATATAGTGCAACATTTCATTGCAAATTTAGACCTTAAAGTACTTAAACCACGCACATAATTCGAAAATTAAAATTGATTAAAGAGTTGAACGGTAGCATTATTGATAGTACCGTAGTAGGTAGGTTGAGCACCCTTGAGGGCCTCAACTCTCGAATGACCTTGCACATTGCACAAGGGCTACCTACGTTGTCGTTTTTCGTCCACGTTAATAAATTTAAGACAAGTAAATTGAATATAACGCCATCTAGTGATGTTATGTACCATTAAGCGGGGGTACAAGTGACGTCACGCGTCATCTGGCCCTAATTATTTTTCGATTTGATACGCGTAGCGACATCTTTCGTCATTTATGTTAACGAATTATTGAGTCACATTTTTTTGTTAGACTTTGTAATTCTATATTCTTACTCGTCTCTGGTAGTATTAAAGCCGTTCGATGCCATTTCACTTTATGCCTAGCGTGAAAACTTCTGTTTGTTATATTTATTCAGAAACAAAAAAAAATATTTGTGGTTCGGCGTTACACCGAAACCGTAGGGTTCTAGGCGACTTGGAGAAGGAAATGGACTGTATACAGAGGATAGCGGTTCTTCGCCGCCTAGGAGATGGTTACGGGAAGGGGTGATTGAGTGGGTATAGGATATTTCAAGGATGGAGGGCACTTACCTTATACGGAAATCTTCTTCTTCTCAGAAGGACAGTCTCCTGGTGTTTTCGAGAATCCTGAAGCTGTTTGATTCACTACACTACACCATTCGTTTCACTTTCACTTGCGAGCGGGTTTTCCTTGGTGAAAGCGGTAATAAACATAAACGGGAGCGGCGCGGTACGATATGGCGGACACGTTCTCAGCGAGCGGAATGTTCTGGACTGTCACTCGCGTCGACGATCGCGGCGACGAATCCGCGGAAGGCAGTGCCCCTTCTTCGGGAATGGGAGACAGGGACGGAAATACTATATCGCTCGCACTAGAACAGCATGGAACGATTGATGTTGATGCGATCAGTTATAGATAGGAAGGTAGATGGCGCTACCATATCCCCCCGGCCCTAAAGGGTTGCCTTTAAAAAAAATAGAATTGAACTTAGCTATGTTGGGTGTACTACCGCATAACCCCTCAATAGGCTAAGACAGCGATATGACAATAAAATTAATCTAAATTAACTTTAGCGAAAACTACAAACGCAATAATATCGAAAACTACTAACTAAATACTTAAACTAAGAGGTAGGTCCAACTTAAGGCTAGATCTCACTGAGTTGGAAGCGGACGCGAGTTGATCAGTGCCTCGACTTGTGCAAGGACAGTTAAAGGCTCTTCGTAAGAGAGGATCTGTTGACCTATAACTTTGAAGAGATGCGTTTTAATTACTTTGACCATGCTTGCCCAACATCCACCGAAATGTGGTGATGCTGGTGGAATAAACTTCCAGTCAATATTATCTATGGAGAGTTCTTTCTGAAGACGAGTACGATAACCCGCGACGTGATTGAAACAAGTAGCGGGAACAAGTTCAATCAATTTACTAACGCGGTTGGCGACAAAAGTCTGCCAGCGATGAGGAGAAGAATGAATCCAAGCGAGCACTACTTTGGAGTCGGAAAATGCGTATATTTATTAATAGAGTAGTGGGGCAAAACTGTGTCTTGAACCTTGTGGAGCAACTGAGACAGCAGAAGGGCCGCGCACAACTCCAGTCTCGCAACCGAAATGGTTTTAACAGGCGAGACCTTAGACTTGGCACAAACTAACTGCACCGAGTAGTTAGAACCAATGCGGACTTGCAGATATACGACTCCGCCGTAAGCACGCTCGCTGGCGTCAGCGAAACCTATTAAGTTGATGGTACATCCATCTACCAACCCAAGATGACGCGGAATAGTAATTTGATTGAGCGCGGTAAGCTCAATACAAAACTGGCCCCAAGCGGCGACAATATGGTCAGGGGGTGTTTCATCCCACTCACACTTTGATAGCCAAAGCTCTTTGATCAAGAGCTTGGCGTACAAAATTGTGGGAGCCACAAAACCCATTATGTCCCATAGTCGAGCCACTGTGGACAGCATAGTGCGTTTGGTGCACTTATCATCTGGTGGTGAGACGTCAAACCGAAAACTATCACAGGATTTGTCCCATCGTAAACCGAGAACCTTATGCGGTACAGACTTTTCAAACTCAATGTCTGGAGAAGCTTTATGAGAATCTGGTATGCGTGCGAGAACCTCCTTAGAGTTGCTTGTCCATTTGACAAGATCAAACTGGCCTCGCTTGAAAAGCTGAATAAGCTCTTCACAAAGCGAAATTGCTAGCGGAGCGGGTATGACATTACAGGCAATGTCATCTATATACAAAGCGGATGTGTAGTATAGTATAGTGTAGCGTAGCGTAGCTTAGCATAGCATAGCATAGCATAGCGTAGCATAGCATAGCATAGCATAGCATAGCATAGCATAGCGTAGCATAGCGTAGCATAACGTAGCATAGCGTAGCATAGCATGGCGTAGCATAGCATAGCATAGCATAGCATAGCATAGCATAGCATAGCATAGCATAGCATAGCATAGCATAGCATAGCATAGCATAGCTAATTAGTGCTTTATCTTACACACAGTTTTAGCACTCACCTTGATCTCTTGAAGAGCAGAACAACAACAAGACGTAATACAATGAAAAGTATGTAACGTAGGTACGGTACCCATAATCACATACCCAAGTACCGTCTCAATAGCGGGCGGTAAATCATATCGCTCACTACGTACTATTTTATTTAGTAGCAAGTACGGAAATATTGAAGCTCCGATCAAAAGATCAATGCCTGCCGGATTCGCAAACTCCGCGTCGGCTAGCGGCAATGACTCGAGATGAGTGAGTGATGCTACGTTTACATTAGCGTTCGGCAATGCGTCCGTGATACGTTCCACGATAAGCGAAGAAATGTTAAAATTAATGTCCCTATCAAAACGCGAATGTATTTTATTACTCATTCATATAGTGGCAACACTACCGTGAGTAAACATTAGCCCCGTAAATAAAGTGTAAATAAAATATTATAGCTGCCTCAATATCGTTCTAAGTAATATAAGTTTACTCTAAATAACTTAATTCTTCAGTGATATCGTTTTTCACCAATTTAATTGACATTTGGATAATTTATGATCAAATGTACATCTCAGTGAAAGTGACAATAATAAAACAATCTACTGTGAAAGTGACCAAACAATTGCGTTTAGTGGAGTAGCGAAGTGCTAAATACCTTAAAAACTTAGTCGTAGTTGTGTTAATGCGGATACAAAATAATTATTAAACAGTTGTAAACAAACTTTTCAAAAGTCGTTAGTCATCAATCATTGACATTATAATTTTTCCTACAGTGATACCAACCTTAGCGCATTGACCGTGGGCGCGTTCCAGTTATTGCCATTAGACACATCCTTAGCCTTAGGGCCAAAGTTGTCCGCGATCAAAGACACCACATCAAACATTTTTAATTAATGTTATAAAAGTTTATAAAAACTACGCTTTGTGTGAGAGAGCAATTGTGCAGTACGTTTGCAAACCGAACTACTCTGAAATAATTTTTATTCACGTAATTTGTAAATCTACTTCATAATGAAGACGTGTGCAGTATGTAACGTCCATTTTACTGATGGCGCTCAGTGCGCTAGCTGCAAGAAAGAGCTTGACTTTGCTTGCGCAAGTATCTCGGAATCGGGCTGGAGAAAACTGGGATCAGACAGAAGAGCTCAGTGGAAATGCCCTAAATGCAGAATCTCTTCCTCACCGAAAGCGCTCACTCCTGAACCGTCTACTACTTCGTATGACATAATACTTTCTGAGATCCGCTCCATTAAGCTACAGCTGCAGAGCTTACCAGTCCTGATCGAGGATATTCGTGCTATCAAAGGCGATTTGGTGGATTTAAAGGATGCGTATGCCCATTCTAAAGAAAAACTTGAAGATTTTGGCAATAGACTACTGGAACTCGAAACAAAAGCAGCTGAATTTGATAAGATTCAGGAGAGATGCGACTTGATGCAAGCAGATGTATCGAAAATTAAACATGATCTTCTCCACCAGGAACAGCGTTCTCGTCTGAATAACGTAGAGATCAAAGGAGTTCCTTTCAAAAAGGATGAAAATTTATTCTCCATTATGGACGCCATCGGTCGTAAGATTGATTACATCTGTCCGAAGACGCAGATTAATTATATTTCCAGGGTTCCTATGCATAGTACAAATGAGAAATTAATAGTCGTTAGTTTTCTCAATCGCTATATAAAAGAGGATTTTATAGCTGCCGCACGCATGGTAAAGGATCTGTCGGACATACAAGGAGGTCACCGTGTCTATGTCAACGACCACTTGAGTGCGGACTCTAAAAAATTGCTAACGAAAACTAAACTACTAGCTAAGGAAAGGAATTATGACTATGTATGGGTGAAACACAGTAAAATACATGTACGTAAAAATAACACCAGTAAATCGTTTATTATACGTAAAGAGTCCGATTTAAACAAATTACTTTAAAGTATCACCCATTCATGTACTTGTTTTTATTTTTGCATGCTAGTTTAATTGTAACGTTGAATCATTTGTGTATTGCTTATATGTTTTATGATACAACTAATTGCTTGAAAAGGTTCATCATATCTGCTGTGCTTGTGCGTCGGACACCTCTTTGTTTGTTTGACTATGCCTATTTCATTGTTGATCGCGTTGTTTGCTATATATCTGCTACGTTTGGAAATATGCTTATCTTGCTCTTGCTTGCGCTTTCACCGTATTGGTTACGCTATTGTAGGTTTTGTGGCTTGTTATTAATAATTGTCTTCTATTTTACATTGTCGGTAATTATCAAGCACTCTATTAATAAACGAAGTTTCGTGTATAGACACGTTAATGATTGCTTTTATTCATTAGTTATCATGTTTGTTTCTACAGCTGTTGTTTTGATAAGTAATGGCTAACGGATTTAATGATTTGAATGTTTATTATCAAAATGTACGCGGATTAAGATCGAAAACAGATGGTTTTTATCGTCAGGTATTGATGAACAATTTTGATATCATTTTACTAACAGAAACATGGTTATTGGATGGTATCCGTGATTCGGAAATCTTTGATGATCGGTACATTACATGGCGTCGAGACCGCGATTATACACTCACGGGGCAGTCACGTGGAGGTGGTGTACTTATTGCTACTCGTAGGGACTTAGCAGTTTCTCCTCAGCATCTATTGCATTCTACAGCAGAAGACCTTTGGCTAAAGATAAGTGTAAAAACATGTAATTCGCGCGACTGTATAAATTTATATATATGTGTCTTATACCTGTGTAATCAAAATAATGGCCATTCATTCTCGATACAACTAAGTAACTTTCTATCGAAATTAAGCGACTTATCAATTAGTAAAAGTAATGATGTTTATTTAGTGGTGGGTGATTTTAACATGAGCGGCATAGCATGGATCTCGTCGATTAATACTTCCTCGCTGGTCCCGACTAATCTTTCTACTGCTGACGAATATCTACTCGCAGATGAGTTATGTTTGTCGGGTTTTGAGCAATACAATAATGTTACCAATAGGTATGGCAAATTATTGGACTTAGTTTTGTCAAATTATGTTGTAAATGTATCTGAATGCTGTGCTCCTTTAGTGCCAATAGATCCCTACCATCCAGCTTTAATGATTAACATCAAACTAATAGTGTTACCTATTCTGAAATGTGTACCGAGATTGCGTTATTTGTTCAGTAGAGGTGATTTTCAGTCCTTGAATGACGCTATTGGTCTAGTTGACTGGGAACGTGAGTTTTCACATCGTTCAATGGATGAGGCAGTGGACTTTTTTAATGATAATATTATTAAATTTCAAAATAGCTACATACCCCAGAAACGATATTGTCGCGGCAGGTACCCTTCATGGTACAATTCATCGTTAATAAAAGCAAATAAAGAAAAATATAAATATTTTAAAAAGTTTAAGAGGTATGGCAATACATCTGATAGACAAGTATTTAAACTCCTACGTGAGCGTATTAAAGTAATGGAAACCACCTGCTACATTAATTACATTCAGAGAACTGAGTCATCTATCAAAAATAATCCCCAGTGTTTCTGGAAATTTGTAAAAAACCGTTTTAATACTCATTCTATGCCTAGTACACTTACTTATGACAACAAAATAATTCACACTGGTGAATCTTTATGTGAAGCATTCTCGTCTTACTTTCTTTCAACCTTTATCAATCGTGGTTCTGACAATGGAACTTTTAATTATGGGAATTCTATTTCGGAAGGCACTTCGTGCAATTCAGTTGTTGATATTTCGCGCGTTGATGTAAATATTCAAGTTGTCACTAACTTACTTAGTAAGTTGGATACATCCAAAGGTTGCGGTCCTGACAATATATCATCTCAACTACTTGTAAAATGTGCGTGTTCTATTGCCTTGCCTATCTCGCTTCTTTTTGAAAAGTCTCTATCTTCGTGTGTAGTCCCTAGGATATGGAAATCAGCCTATATTACGCCTGTGTACAAAAAAGGCTCCAAAAGTGAGATTGAAAACTATAGACCTGTTTCCAAACTATGCATCGTAGCTAAAGTGTTTGAGCGGATTGTTTATGACCAGCTTTATTCTGCAATCTCAAGTGAACTTAGTCCTTTGCAACACGGTTTCCTTAGGGGTAAATCCACAGCCACAAATCTAGTTTTATTGAACGATTATATCACTAAAACCATGGATGATGGAGGCCAGGTTGATGTCGTTTATACAGACTATAGCAAGGCCTTCGATAGAATTGATCACACTATTTTAATCAGTAAGCTTTTTAGAGCCGGAATTCATGGTGATTTACTCCGTTGGTTCTCGTCTTATATTCAAAATAGGTCACAAGCTGTAGCACTTAATAATTATAGGTCTAATTGGGTGTCGGTTTCAAGTGGTGTCCCGCAGGGTTCGTTGCTCGGTCCGCTCTTGTTTGTAGTCTACGTAAACGACATTGAACTCTGCCTGCAGTCATCTAACTTACTTAGCTTCGCAGATGACATGAAAATATACGCCAGTATATCATCCATGGAAGACACGAAAGCACTCCAGAGTGACCTTTGTCGATTGCAGGATTACTGCCATTTAAATAAACTTGACCTTAATCCAGCCAAATGTTCCATAATATCATTTACACGAAAACATGACGTCATTAATGCTTCATATTCACTAGGAGGTCATGTACTACCGAGATGTAGCACTATACGAGATCTAGGAGTATATCACGACAGGAAGTTACTATTTGATACGCATATTGACACGATAGTTAAGAAAGCCTCTAAATCACTTGGATTTATAATGCGTTTAAGTAAAGCTTTTACCGAAATAAAAACTCTTAAGATACTATACTGCTCATTTGTAAGGAGTCACCTGGAATATGCTTCCCAAATCTGGAACCCATGCTATTTTAAGTATATTGACCGAATTGAAAAAGTTCAAAAACGGTTTATTAGGTATTTATGTTTTCATCAAAAGATTCCTTACAACCCTAACGACTATTTTAAAATGTGTAGACAACTGCACATTTTGCCACTTAGCAACAGACGAGAGATTGCCGACTTCACTTTCCTACTTAAGATTATAAACAACAACATTGATTGTCCTGATTTGCTAGAGAAAATATATTATAATGTGCCACTAAGATCCATTCGTTATAATCCCCCTCTTCGGGTTCCTATTGCATCTACAAATTATAGGCAAAATAGTTTTATGGTGCGTGCAAGCAGAGCTTTTAACAATTTATGTAAACAGCATGACATCGATCCTTATACCTGCAGTGTGTCTTCGGCAAGGAGGTGTCTAAGTTATCAATTCTTTAAGCAATAGTTGAAATTTATTTGATATGACTGTATGATACGAACATTTAAAATTGTCGGGAATACTGTTTTGCTCACTTGAATACATACTCTATATCTATAAGTGAAAACTTTATAATTGGCTTACAGATGTATAATTCTAATGATAATCACAATATTTTTAGCTGTAAGTTTTCCATGTATGAAATAAATAAAAAAAAATAAAATAAAAAAATAAAATAAAAAAAATTGGTTGCCTGTAAAGTCGGTATACGGGCGAAAGTTTTACGTGACAACGACTTTGAGTGGTAAAATAATTTTAATGTGAATATTCATTCGTATAGTAGGAAGAAGGATGAAAGACGCGTGCCTTTCACTTTTTATGTCCGTCTCTCTCGCTCTTAGGCGGGACGCGTGCCTCTCACTCGCTCTCATTGTGAGCGCATAACGTGAGCGGAGCGTAACGCAGTTTCTTGAAGTGTCACCCGGCAAACCAATTTATAAGACGTTGTCACGTCAAAATATCTACGGAACCCCTGCAATGCTTTTCTGATCCGCCTATCCCTTTGACGGTTGAGTTAGTATTTTTAAAGTTATTCCATAATCCGAGGCGTTTGAAGCATTCCGATGTTATTAGATTGGTCTGAGATGCGCTATCTAACAGACAACGTACCATGTGCGGCGACCCATTAACATCATATACGATAACTTGCGCTGTCGCTAACAGTACCGTCTTAGACGCCGTACACTGCGTTTTGGCCCTGCGCGGATCATTATAGATGCGCGAGTGCCGTCCTCGCGTGCGCGTCGCCCGCGCAATGGATGTCATACACAACGATACTTCGCCCTCAGACGCGGCAGGCGCAGCTACCGTGGTCTGCACCTGCGGCGCAAGTGTGTCAAGGTTAGCGGCTTGGCTTGACAACCGGTTATCTTTATCGAAATGTAACAGTGTATGATGTTTTTGATTACATGATCGACACTTTGTCTTACTAGAACAATTACTTGTTTTATGTTTTATGCTTAAGCAGTTAATGCAAGCTTTGTTATCTTTTACGCATTTAAAACGAGCGGTTGCATGCAAATTATCGAAGGCGGGACACTTGTATAAGTGGTCGTGCACTATATTACTGCACAGACACTTCTGTGAATTATTACTATTAGATTCCGAACATGTTACGTAAGATTGTGGATTAGGGACCGAGTTATTATTACTATTTCGCGATTTATTCAACCTTTGTTTGTTGCTGTTAGTGTTAGACGGGCCAGGTGAACCAGACTGCGTATTATGAAATATTCGACACTGATCTTTGATGAACGAAATAAAACTATCTAGTGTAGGTATTTTATTATTGCGTTCCGTCATCTCGAATGCGCGAATTGTATCAGTGTCAAACTTTTTTAAAGCGAGTTGAAGCAACATAAAATCGGAAAGATCTTCTAATTTTAAATTCCTAAGCGAATTAACCGCGGTTACGAAGTTATCAATAAACAGCTGGAAATTCGAGACAGACGCGTTGCCGGACAGTTTGAGATTTAAAGCTTGGTCAAAGTATGTAGACGCTAGGACGCGCGTGTCCTGATATCTGTCAAGTAGTGACTGAAATATGACCTGATAATTCTCAGCACTGGGTGTGACACCTGCAAATACGGACTGGGCCTTCGGTGACAGTTTACCTATTAAATAGTACAACCTGTCAGCATCTGTCAGAGAACCATTATCGTGCACTGTAGACTTAAAACTCGCATAGAATAACGGCTAATTTCGTATATCTCCGTCAAACGACATAATCTCGATTGGCGGTAATCTCGGTTTGCGGGCAACGGGCTCTGCTGAACATTTACCCTCCAATTGCGATTGTATACGCTTAATAATACAATAAAGATCTTCGAATGAGGTATACGCCTGATAGTTCGGTTTTTCATCAGGATTGATAGAAAGTAATCTTGCGTTATAATCGTCTAACAACTTATGAAAATCTGTTCGAATACTATCTACTGTTATACAATAACTGAGAAATGCTTCGCTATTACTGTCAGACATAGATGCGGTTTTTGATCGTTCATAGATGTTTTGAATGCGCTCAAATAGAATATTGCGTTTTGCTTCTAAGATTGTCATCTCTTTGTCTTCCGACACGCGTGACTTCCTTTGTTGTGACATGCTTACGTAAGTATAAGCTAATGAGACCGAAACAAAATAAGAATATCTAAAGTATCTATTATTTTACCTAAGTAGGCTAAGTAGGCAACACTTTAGAGCTGAGGAACTAAAAGTTGCTTGAAATATGAGATTTATAAGACAACTATGATAGTTCCAGAATTAATAATTTAATAAGTAGGTAGCTACATAAAAGTTTACCTACTGATGCGGGCGGAAATAACCATGTGACGGTTATGTGAATATATTAGGAGTATAGCTAGGTGCTATAACTGCCTAGGTATAGCGATATAACGTATAAAAACGTAAATGAATCCGGCTCGAAGGACCAAAAAAATGGTTCGGCGTTACACCGAAACCGTAGGGTTCTAGGCGACTTGGAGAAGGAAATGGACTGTATACAGAGGATAGCGGTTCTTCGCCGCCTAGGAGATGGTTACGGGAAGGGGTGATTGAGTGGGTATAGGATATTTCAAGGATGGAGGGCACTTACCTTATACGGAAATCTTCTTCTTCTCAGAAGGACAGTCTCCTGGTGTTTTCGAGAATCCTGAAGCTGTTTGATTCACTGCACTACACCATTCGTTTCACTTTCACTTGCGAGCGGGTTTTCCTTGGTGGAAGCGGTAATAAACACATACGGGAGCGGCGGATAGATAGGAAGGTAGATGGCGCTACCAATTTGAATTATGTATCAAAACTGTTGCATGATCGTATTATATTATAATGTTGAAGGCAAAAGCAGCTGTTCTGTACTAATGGTCTGGTCTTGGCATTTGGCACAATAACAGAATGCTCTTTTGCCAACATCTGTTGCAGAAATATCGCAATAAAAATGAAGGGTTTGAGAGAGTACTGCCTAAATGAAAGGCCGCGTGTGCAAAAATATGTTGAAAATATTTTTTATTTCGCAAAATTAATAATATGTTAGTTTACACACGCTATTTACTAAGTATATGAAACTCTGATAATTAAATTATAATGTTTTATCTATATATCTGCTTTTCATTTTACAAAAATACCGTATGAGACTGTATGAGTTATCCGTGTGTTGACGGATTAAGAATACGGAATGTCACCACCCTATATCATCCCATGGGTGTCGTAAGAGCCGACAGAGGGAGCATATTATGCAGAGAACAGCACTGTAAGAGAAGGAAAACTTGATACAAACCCTATACCAACCCGTTTGGCCAGCGTGGTACAGTAGGCCAATTCCTCCTTTCAAAGGAGAGGCCTAGTTTAGCAGTGGACTGTTATAGGCTGGTGATGATGACAGTATAGGATATGAAAATATATTACCTATTCCGATGCAAACAGCTTTTGTTTACAAAGCATCACCATTGAGTGATGATAATTTTCAATGATGTAGTGATTAAGAGTTAATATCCTTCAATCCTTATACCATTTTGGACTTTAACTTTTAACCTTATTACGTGTTGATCACGCTGAATTTATGGGAATGATATCTGCCAAAGATAATTCCATCATTGTGGCATTGAAAACACGAAACGGAGACTGAAGCAATATCTTATCAGTATATAGTCTCAGTATCTATTCGGACGACGTGCAAGATGCCAGAGAGAAAAATATCGCATAGTAACCCTGATTTTATTAGCATCATTTATAAATTAGCAGATACGTGCTATTTGGATTTACGTGACTATAAAGTACAATTTGGATGTGAAGATGTGGATAGCTTTCTTAGAGGGACGTACAAAGTGATATTAAAAGGAAAGAGAGACGGGAAAAAAATTAAAATACACGCCGTGTGGAAATGGCATCCTGACCCAAAAACGCGCTCATGCTTCAGTGAGGCGTACCGTCGAGAATTTGTCTTCTACAGACATATCATACCAAAGCTTTTGAAAATTCAAAGGAGTTTTAAAAACATGGAAGGATTGAAAATAATGTTTCCGAACTGCGTTCTCGCATGCGTCGAATATGACAAAGAAACTCTCGTCGTGCAGGGCTTAGAAGAAGGTGGATTTAAATTTCGCAACAGACTTTACAAGACGGATTTGCAACATGTATGTTTGGTGATGAAAAATTTTGCAAACTTGCATGCGCTATCCTTTGCGCTAGCGAAGACTAATACGAAGGAGTTTGAGGAGATAAGTGGCTTGTGTGCTAAGGACGTGCAATATGCTTCACCTGGACCAGTGCCGAAGTGTATGAAATCCTTCTACGATGCTTCGGTTGCCGTCGTGTCGGATCCGATTGCTCGTGATAAATTGGAGAAATTGGGCCCGGACATAATGACAGTTTTGCATAAATGTGTGCAAGCCGATTCCTACAGTACCATTTGCCACGCTGATTGTTGGAACAATAACATCTCTTTTAAATATAAGGTAAAATATAAAACTGTTGAATGATATTTAAAAGTTCTATCGATATTTATGTTAATAAACGAGAGTTACTATAGCTATATAAATATTTAAAGTGCTATTTAATAAACTTGGAAAATATACTTCATATACCGGCTATAAGAAATTATATTACTTTATAAGCCCGTCAGTAAACCAATCAATATTAGTCAGTTAAGAAAGGTTTACCTTCTTTCTTGCAGGGTGGCAGGCCTGTCGAAGTGATATTCATTGACTACCAGTTAGCCCGAATTGCGTCACCAGTCACAGATATTTCATACTTTCTATACATGTCTACTGATCGAGATTTTCTGGTCAAACACCACGATTTTATTCTGAACATATATTATGCAACATTAACAGCAGTCCTTCGTCAATGTGATTTGGATGTGTCAGAGATATACCCACAGAGTATTTTCCAAAAACATCTAAGAGAATACACAGTTTATGGTCTAACAGAAGCGCTCGTATCTATGATGATAATAACAGCTCAAAGCGAGGAAGCGCTTAAAATGACCGAGATGAAATATGAAAGAAGCGATGAGGAGTTGTGTGAAGATGAACAACGAGACCGTTCGTTATTCGTCGAAAGAGTGAACGGTATTGTTACTGATTTCTTTGAAAGAAATTATTCTTTAGATGGAATGTTAAATTAATAGAGTTTAGTGCTTTCAATTCCATTTATTTTTGGTTTCATATTTAACACAATCAGACTATTAATTTAAGTTTAAAGAGTTTAATACTAATAAATTTATTGATACTAAAAACCTTTGTTACATTAGGTTACATACATTTTTACATTAATTTATAAAGGTGGCACTAATGATACAAACCCTGTCTCCCGAGCTAGGGATACCCTGTTACTCGGGAGGCAGTGTTCTGCTGTTAGTCTAACGTAACTAATGTAAAAAACAATTTAAAAGTACATATATAAAAAAAACATTTTATGCGCATGTATGTGTGTGTGTGTGTGCGCCTGTGCGTGTGTGTGCGTGGCGTGTGCGTGGGCGTGTGTATGTGTGTATGTATGTGCGTGTGGGCGTTCTGTGTATGTGAATGTAGTATGCTTAGGATATGTAGGAGAGTGGGTTTTCTGTACTATCATAGCTCTGTTTGGACAGCCATTGAAATAATTTTCTTTTGAGTTGATGTTTATTAAGGTTGTCAGTGTGTATGGACTTGCTGACTTTCCTGTAAATAAGTGAACTTATTTACTAGATATTAACGCAAGAATCTTATTACTCTTCAGAGGCGTATTGTTTTGATTAAATCAAGTACTTATCAAGTTGAAGTTATTTCATTTAATATTAAGTCTCGTAAAGGAACAAGACATGACTTAAATTAAAGGTTAGCCGGTCTGGAATTACTAGGATTATATTTATTTTCATAGTTATGCGCCCATTAACGGTTGAAAGTGAGGTAAAATCGTCGTTTTCGTGGCGAATTACACTAATATCGAGCGAGCTTGTCTATACCGAGCGTAATCTAGTTTTATAGCCTAACAAAAGAAATATTAAGAAACCTCGGGCCCAAGGAAGGAATTAATTTCTCGTCGCTGCAGTTAATTGTCTGTAACAAAGGTTTTTTCTTTGAATCTCGGACGGAATGAACAAGATTCTTTGTAGGAATGAAAATAATGGCTGCTAGAACAGATATTTAACAGCCAATGCTACGGACGGTATAATAAGCATTTTTAATTTGATTAAATAGCAGCTTTGACACGATTTATTAGCACTTTGAATAAAAGTTTCCAGATAAATAATTCGATGTTGTTCTTGAATCAATGCTCTGAGAATACTGTTTAAGGATTTTGAAACAGGAATTAAATCGCTGAGTATGCTGATCAGATTATACAATATTTATTGATTTCAGAAAGTAACGTAGCTTCTATATCACTAATATGGGTATAAGCATAAGTGTATTAAGTAAAATATTTCGGCTAAATAATATTGGTTCTGATACGTTATACGCAGATAGCTCTGCTAACATAATTGTGTCAACCGAGTGGACACGTATACTGGGGGCTTATTCACTATGACCACTGAAATACCATGCTCAAGACGTGTGTCGTCGTGACGTGCACTAAACGTAAACGTGTTTCAGTAACGTGACGTACCTCGACAATCAAAATATTGTATTCAGTATGCCATACGACAGCTTGTCTATGCCTAGTTATCAATTTCACAACATTCGTTAATAAATCTTAATGCCGGTTTGCCGGCTCAATTTCGATTTTATAAATATTATTTTACTGACTTGTAATTTTCACTAAAAGCTACAGTACAAATAGAAAAGTCTAATAAAACCTAAATTATATTATTTTAATTCAATTTCGCCAGGAACAATCTCAAAATAAAAAATTGATCTTCAAAGTTTAGGTCATCTTCTTTTGAACGCAAACATAATGATGACATTGATGACAGACATGACAGTTGCAGTCGCGCTACAATATAAAAAAATATAAGTGCGGTTAGTGCAGCAAATAGCCCAATTCTAACAGAATCGAATAAATCATAATGGATTTATTATTTATCCGAAGACCGAGTGAGACGCTGGCGCCAGCGAGAGGCGTCAATTTTCATAAAACATAATATTTAATTAAATAACTTTGACACGGTCACTGGTAAATAAAAAAGCAAATAAACTTAGCATTTAACCAATACCCAGTCACGTGGCGCTACTTGCATGCTGCCACCCCCCGCGTCTGGCGGGCCCTGCGCGCGGGGTAACCCGCGACGGGGGGGGCCGCTCCATTCTATTGTTGATTACTCGGTGATTTTTATGAATTTCTGCTAACATACATATATATATTTAGATTTTTCATAAAGTTTCCTACAGATTGGTATATAAATATCCTTACGTAATTATACATTTTAATCATAAAACTGCTGAAAATAAAGAAGGAAAAAAAAAATCAAATATAACGATCGACCGGTTTCCGGCCTCTCGCCAGTCAGGCACTTTTTTGACGCGGCCGATTCCCGGCCTCTCACCAGTCAAGTAGCTAACGGACACTGAAAATAATATAAAACAAATAAACTTAGTACTTATTTATCCTCTATCGTTTTACAATAAACGCGTTACGTGCATGTTACGTGACCTCTTAGCTCACGGAATTTTGACAACTAAAACCGTGTCCGAAACGTGCGCTACCGTGCTTGTCAAACTTGAAGTTGGCATAGTGAATACCGTTTAAGCCAATAACATGCCGACGTGGGTAACTAGCACGTTAAAACACGTTAAGACTTCAAAAGGGTCATAGTGAATGACAAACAGGGGGCTTCCCTGTTTCTGAGAAATAAACAAAAATTATAGCTAATAATGAAATGAGATAATCACTCCATAATCCAAAAACATTTCGTTACAACCTTGCGTTCGGTGATTTTACTATTACATCATATAACAATGAGATAGTCTAGACTTACGTGTTTATAGAAGTTGATACACATGATAACAAACATGAGGTGTGACAATAACGTGATGATATAAGTGTCAAGCAGGTTCTTGAGACAATGTGTAGCCAGTCATCATGTGTTGTCACGACTGGTAACGATGACGTAGAAAGCAATTTGTAATCGTCATTGGATATTACCAAATCCTCAAATGATCCTAATAATCATAATAGGATTATTTATCAAATCGGAGATGTGCCTTATCATTGAAAGATAATAGGTTGGTGAATCTTGGAGTAAATCTGTAGTCCAAAATATACAGATGTTACGTCTGGCACTGGCATGTGGCTATCCATTTTTAATTGGCTATTAGATGCTAGGAAGTAATGAGAAATATCTCGCTAGTACGGGCGATCACCGCACCTTCAACACCTGTGCTCATGGGTGTTATGTAACCGGTAGTTCTCAATTGCGTCTGCGGGTAATTGATTGAATCCGTGTGAGCACCGTAGATGTTCTATATACTATAGGTGTGTCATAGTGCAGCTTGGGTTGAGTGCGACTTGAAATCAAATGTATTAGGATCTAAGAAAAATCTCTATTTGCTTCAAAATCCAATCTTATTTACCTACCGCAGAACTTATGATTCCGAATTTTAAGCTGACCTCCTAGTTCAGATTTAGAAAGGTGTGGAACAAATGAAAATATAATAGTCAAAATACACACTGCATCATGGATTTTTAACATAGTTGGTTCAACAAGACCAAGTCCAATCATAGCAATAACTACACGCCAACATTAAAAAAACCTGACCGAATCATGAACTTTTAATCGCGAATACACTGCATGTTTTATTAAGCTACCATTGTCCAAGTTTTAAAACACATATCAACAGATATTTACCAAACAATGTTGGCAGCATAAAATCCAACCAAATAAGTACAAAATATAGAGAGCTTACATGTGATACCTGTTATACAAACGTGATATATTCATACAGTAATAATACATTCCAGCGTTTTCAATATTCCGATACATTTTCCGTGCAAACTAAGTGGAATTGCTTACTTTGTCCCGGAGCGATATTAAATCTTACTTTGTACTGTATGAAGCACGGGGAACTTTATTTTCGTAAAGCAAAACTAATTTTCATAGCAAACACAACACACTTGCGCCATTTTGAATTGTAACGAGCACGTTTTCGGCAGACTAGACTGAAATATTGTAAGTAGTCTGCATTTTTAATTGCGGTGCTTTAACTTCTACATTATTGGAGCGAAGAACTCATTAGGCGAGCAATTATGTAATGTATTGCGTCCTGTTGTAAGTTTGATTTAATATCCAGATATGTACGTTTTGAATTGACGGTGAACGAGCTTGTACATAGTGTTGAATAAACCCATACAATAAAATACTTTGCTCTCCATTACTTTATTATTACAGAAAATTTATATTTTCCCTTCTATTTAGATAATCATTAGTGTCAGTTTTTCAAATTATAGTGAAGTTAATGATTTAGGTGGGTGCGCCAAAGTTCACCTAAATTTTCAACTCCGATAATTGGAAATCCGAAAATGTTCTTCCTAACATTTTTCATCCTAACAATCACAATTCCTAACTGCTCTGTCTCTAATGTTCATAATTCCGAAGCATTCAACTTCATAATGTCAGTAGCAATAAACATCTATTATACTTTTATTTGTTTTCCTATATTTTCTCAACATAACCTTCTTTTACACTATTATTCAAAGTCATATCTTTTTTGTTTAGATTTCTTTTTATTCATAATAATCAGTATTGTATAAGTACATTAATTTTGCGTAACTTTATTTTCACATAACATGTGTAACATATAGGAATAATAGTACCATGGTACAAATACACAATAGTACAATGGTCAAGTTCCAGAAACGAATCGGTCCTATTAATAATTATTGGTTTAGGTTAGGTTAGAACTATGACCACAACGCACGAGCCGAGCGAGCGAAGCGAGCGTGCCGCGGCAGCGGCCGGCGAAGTGCCAGAACCGAATCGGTCCTAAAGTTTTTGGTTTAGGTACGGTTAAAACTGCGGAATAAACTCCCAGGCCATTAATATAACCGTAAATGAGTCGTATTTTATGAATTTCGGTTGGAGTGTAGCCTTGGGGGCGCTACGACGCGAGGACTTAGAAAAGTGTAGCCAAAAAAGTGTTATTTTTGCAAATCGTTTATGTTCTCGATTCTATCGTATAAAAAATTTAAATATAAGGCTAAAAGTGTCTTGGTAAAAGTGTCATATATTTTTTATTACACTTGTTAAATGTTTCTTTCTGAGTATGAGTGAATATATTATGGTAATTATGTTGAGGGATAAAAGCATTATGATAAAAATTTACATTAATGATATTATTAATTACAATTTTCGGCAACATGAGTGTTATGAACATCGCCGGTTGCACTACAAATAGTATGAATGAAAACTTTAGGATGAAAAATTTTTGGAAGAGTGATCATTCGGATTACAAATCGTTAGGAAGAACAATTTCGGGAACTTTAGGTGAGCCAATATGGACCCGATTTAGGTATATAGCTGATGATCGAGGGTAAATTAAGACATATTATTGGAGTAAATATTCTCCTCTTTTAGCATTTCAAGGTTTAATTAAGATGTGTTAGTTTGAGTCATCAAATCTAAGATTAGATTACCAAGGCAATTTTGCACAAAATGGATAACCACGCCTGAGGAAGTATCTTCATATGTCGAACAATAGCAGACTATTTAATGTTCTGTGCCTGCGGGAAATAGGGCCTTAAAGAGCGTTGTGCTGATAATTAGGACAGAAGAAGTACTACAGACTGATGAGATAAGTTAATAATTCAACTATTAGATAGCACAATCATAGATAGAATAATACCATATTAGTAGTATTAGCTATATTAAATAAACAAGTAGACCTACTCATTCGGTTTTAAAAATAAACTAGAAGAATTTGTTTAAAAATTTGTCGTCAAAAGAGTATGAAAAGGATTTTATATTTGTAGTCAGACCGTTATTTAAGTACCTTTAAATATGTTAATAGCCACTATCGTGTGTAAATGAAAACTGTGGCAAACCAAAACGTAATGATAACATTTATTTTGACTTCTCACCTACCAATAACGAACGACGGTCATAAGGATAATTCTTTCTCGAGGACATGTGTCCATCTGAACACCAAATCTATAATAATTTTATTATTAATCAGTTTATTTCAGATCAAATTACAAGATCCATATATTGTTAGTATAAATCTTAACCTAGTCTTCTTTCTCTTAGCGTTATCCCAGTTTCAATCTGGGGTCCGCTTTCTAGTCTAACCGGATCTGACTGAATATTAGCTTTTCCACGGAGCGACTCCCTGTCTGACCTCCGCAACCCGAAGGGATAGCGATATTCCATGGTTTAGACTAGTGTCAGTTTTATTTAGAAGGTACCCTGTAACGATTGTCAAAGATCTTCATGACAACCGGGACCGACGGCTTAACGTGCTCTCCGAGGCACGTGACAAGCGATAATTAACAATTCAATACGCACATAACTCCGAAAAGTCATTGGTGCGCGCCGTGGATTCGAACCCGATACCCTCTGCATGGCAGTCTGTTGGTATATCCACTCGGCTATCGCCGCTATCTTAACCTAGTCATAAGGATAATTCTTTCTCGAGGACATGTGTCCATCTGAACACCAAATCTATAATAATTTTATTATTAATCAGTTTATTTCAGATCAAATGACAAGATCCATATATTGTTAGTATAAATCTTAACCTAGTCATAAGGTCATAAGGATAATTCTTTCTCGAGGACATGTGTCCATCTGAACACCAAATCTGTAATAATTTTATTATTAATCAGTTTATTTCAGATCAAATTACAAGATCCATATATTGTTAGTATAAATCTTAACCTAGTGTTAGTAAAAGACACTCTTATATAAAACTTGAAACGACTGACACTCTACGTGTGCCGTATCCAGTGCGCCAGCATGGGGCTGTCCCATCTATCACACAATACACTCAGGATGCTGTGGGAGCTAGCACGTATTCTACCTAGAATAGAAGCGCACCGTTTCCGTATAATTGCATGGAAAGTTGGAAACCATCAACCCTGGCCTCGGTGACCATCCCTACATATAATCATGAGACACTCATTGCAATGAACTAAAAGATATTTCTGGTTAAGTGGGTACCTCTGCTTATTTGCTCAGGGTAATAAGGGCGACTGACTCAACTAAATGCACGCTAATAGTATAAATTGGCCTGAGATCACGCTACATTCAATTCAGATTATTATTAGTCACGTATACATACAAATTCAATCGGGTTATCGTGTTATCGTCTCTTATTTAATTATTACGTTATTAGAAACGGTAACGTACTACACAGCTCTAATTAATTAGACATAGACTATTTTGTCTATAGATGTATTGTGTTGTGATGTGTTGAACATTATGAGTATTTGTGGAATTGATTGATAATATTAGGGAATGAGTCAGATGGTATTTGATCTGAATAATAAAAGTATTATATTGCTTCTACTTGTATGAAGGATTACATTGACGAATTGAAAGCTTGTACTCAGCACACATAATAGTCCTAAAAAGTTTCTATTTCGCTAGTCAAATCAGACTTTTATTGTTCCAGAAGTAGGAAGGGAAGTAGGCATTTAAAGCAGATCATATTGTCTCACTATTCGATTTCGAATTTTGTAATGAACACATTTAAATGGCGGGATAAAATTACTATGCAATAAGTCCTTGGTAAATTGGTGCTAATAATCAAACCTAAACGTCAACTTAAAAAAATATATGTTGTTATTTGGTATCAGAGAGTTTTGCAGTCCTAAAAATAATGCCTTTTGAGTATGTGCAATTCATAGTTCATATAAAATTTGGTAGAAGGTTTTGTCTTAAAGCACAATACGTCATCGTAAGCCTTTTGCTGTCCACCGCTGGGCATAGACTTCTCCTAATTTGCGTCACTATGGCATTGTGAGACAATAGAAGGATTTCGTCTACTATACCACGCTGGCCAGGCGGGTTGACAAAGAGATTGATTTCCTTTAGGCTTCTTCTGTAAGATACTATTAGCTTAGTGTATTTTACTGAGTCACCTCTTACGAAACTCGTAGTACTCGGTATTATATTAGTGCACTTTTATTCTTAAAGTGGATACGGAGACTAATAAAACACAATGCAACAAAAAATGTTCTAAACTTCTAAATAAGCTACGTAAAAAGTGTATCCAATACACATATTTGTGTTAACAGACCTAAATTTTATTAAAATTTTAGTAGTAAATAAATATCAAATTTTTTGGGATTAACAAATTTAAGAAGGTTCTAAAATATTATAACCCTAGTTCCAGTAAACATGCGTCTCATAGTTAAGCTAGCTATCACATCTATCTAATAAACCTAGACTTTAAAACACATTTGGGACCTAACAGGGTTATTGGATGTTTCGTGTGGCCGAAATATAATGATAAAGTAATCCTATCAGGGATGGAACTTCGTATAATGGAGAGCTGCGACGTTTTTTAGGCTAACATTCTTCATATTTTCACTAAACTGATAAAGAGCCTATGGATTTTCTTTTCCGATATAAAGTAATATATATAGTATCTCCTAAATTGTAGTGAATAGATAATGAAATATCGTGATATACGGTCATCTGGTCTCAGACTAGGCATAGTCCATATTATGATAACTACTTATATAACTGAGAAAAATGTGTACATATCCATTTTAAAGTAGGTATATGATCTAGACAGCGACATCCAGCCTAACATGCTACTATGCAGTGGGTGGCAGGTTGAGCCACCATTGATTGTGTACCTAAGGGCGTATTGAGTTTTTCATTATCGCTTGCTGTACTTGGTGAGGGTGAACTGAAATATTTCAAACGACATGTAAAGCTGGTGGACTTTTGATTTTACCTTTCTATAGTGGGTAGAGGCCGGTGCCCAGCAGTGAAAGAGATTAATTACATTGATGCTGACATTCTAAAGTCATGAATTCTTAAACAAATCTTTGTGTGTGTAGTTTAGACAAGGATTTGTCTAAGAAGTGAATCAAAAGTATGACTTCCTTAGTAGTCAAGAACAATACCACCACCAAGGTCACAACTAGGTACTGGGAGAACAGGCCATTCAACTTATCATGATGAAGCAAATATAACGGCTGGTTTGCGGCCTAAAATGTATATTAAGATTGCTATATACATCATTCAAGCATTCATTATGTAAAGCTCTCATTATAAAGGTTACAGGCACTGAGATCATTTTTTTTTATGTGGGCAGATGCACCCACCCATATCTATTTGCTCTTTGAGTGAACAAGGCCTAAGGAATATAAAAATTTCTCGTCGTCGATATCAGTACGCTATTAAGGTGTTACATATTTACAATACTGCTTCATATCGATATGACTGATGAATTATGTGGCCAGGTCACGGACAACTAGATTTTGCTCGCGGCATTGATGGCAGACGGTTATAGCGAGAAAAGGTAACCTATGCATTATTCAGATGTCTAAAGCTAGAAAAATTTCTGGTAATCAACCAGAAATTTTCATTTGAGATTAGCTAACAAACATACTCGCAAACCTTCGCATTATAAGAGCGAAACTGTGAAAGTACAATAGTAGGATACAATATATAGAAATAGAATTTGCTTCAGCGTTCTAGATGATCTATCACTATACACACAGAGGTGTACCTGTAGACACAGGAAGACTCCTCTGACACAAACCGAGCACTGTCACGTAAAATAAGGGGATGCACGACGTAGTTTTGCGGCGTCAGGCCCATCCGTGGCACGTGTCACCGGCGCGGCGTCAACGTAGCGCGGCAAACAAAGCCAGCTGCGTCAACCAAATTAATTCTACACCTCACTACTGCATTTTTATTGTTACCGCAAATATACCGGGATTTTATCTCGCATTTCTTTTGTTTTTTTTTTATAAATCAACCTACTTTAGTGTGTTATTTTACGCTAGTCGCAATCGGTCCATACGCAAATCAAACCATTTGCGTATGAACCGATACAGTAGTGATTGTAAAGAATACCTATTTCCCGAATCGTCAAATTTTCTATATGACCGATATTTTCATACATACATACATAGACTCACGCCTGTTTCCCCGAAGGGGTAGACAGAGGCATATTAAACGCCCACTTTTCGCCAGTGATCAGAGATCCCACGTAATAGGTGGCGAGCCTATTGCCGCTTATCGGGATATTTTGTTTGCCAGAGCCTCGTCCGTTGATCGGCAGGCGCACCACTTGCAGGTGAGGTTGGCTTGGGACCCTAAGTTGTTGGTGGGAACCCTATGCACCCAAATTAATAACCGATATTTTCGATCAACATTAATCCAATTTGTGGTTAAACTTTATGGCGTCGTAAGTCTAGTTTCCAATAACTACATTAATCTGGGATGGTTAATGGTAAACCTAATCCTAGGGACACAAATTACTAGAACTATTCTAAGCCGTAAATTAGTCGAATCACGAATTTCTAATCACACCGCAATCGCACCTGGGTTATTTTAAATTCAGAACAGAAATGGGTACTGAAAATATGTGTTATAGCAGATATAAACATTTCTGTAAAAGTACTTGAAAATGTACCATGTTACATTGGTCAAGTTGAAGCCTACTCATAGGCTACACTTAATGTAAGACATGTACACATATGTGGCATCTTTTAATTTTAAAAGAAATAGTGCGCTTTAGTGTATCGACCTATATATCTCTTTGCGCTTAATATAATCCTTAATCCATTAGTATCAGACTAGCGATCCTGAGTTCGTGCGATCTTCATTCATTGCACAACTTACGTGAGCAATTTGCATGCGAGCGAAATTGCCACGAAACCTTAAAAACAAGATTATCGATTTATTTGAAATACGGACTTCTAGCGTCCCTATAAACTGTTTAGGTAATGTTTGTTTATTAGATACAGGTATAAAGGTGCACTTTTACAGAGGAATTCATATATAAACGGTAGTGTTATTTAATTCAATTGCAATCTACATACCACTGCATTCCCATTAATTATTCATGAATAAGAAAACCAACAGTAAGGTAAGGTAAAAACATAAAACTACAAGACTACTTGCTACTTTTTCAAATAAATGAAGCTTTATATTTATAAACAATATCAAACGCCGTAGTTTTATTGTATTTAAGCTGCCAGATAAATAATTAAACTTTGGTGGAATCGCGCTAAAGCTTCCATTTGCATTCCAAGAGGAATAAACAACACGAATATTAGAAAATAATCGTATATTACAGGTAACAAAACAAATAAATTGACGCGGAATTTAACACTGCGGCCGTCGTTGGTGAATTTAAAATCCACTGGCAACCTCACACCGTTTCACTTATAAGCGGCAATTTATTTACGCTCGATTCACATTAAAAGGCTACTAAACTGATGAAGCGTCCACTCCTTCGTGCATAAGTGTGTACATGCAATATTATGTATTCCTCCGGCTTCCATTAAGTCCGGCCATAGTTATAAATAGTCCATTTCCCACCACACCCGTGTCAATATCGACGTGGCTTTCAGCTACAAGTTAGCGGCCAAACTTCCCGCCGCCACTGCCAGGTAAATACAAGACTAGCTATGTAAACGGTACAATATTATCCCTTGGAGGGTTTCGATAATTGAAACCAAGACTATATAGGCTTGACTATCTTCTCAGGGTTAATACTCGAGCTCTATAGAGTAGTGAACACGCTTTTTTAGAAGTTTCAGCCTCACCCACGGGTATACTGCGCACAAAGGTTTTATTAGGAGTAAGCAATACTTTTAGCGCCATATCAGGGAGAGGCTGCAATATACTGAATTAATATGAAAGTCTTTGTTCACGCCAGTTTATGGTACGCGATTTAATATGAAAATGTTATTACGGGATACAATGCGTGCGTTTTTATGTGAGAGGCTCAGCGTTGACCTTACTGACGCGACGGGGAGAAAAGTATGTATGAGTATGTTATGTACTCATATGTACCAATAGAAAGCGTCGTCATACACTACAATGTGATGTGACACAACCATTGAAATTATGTTTGACGGAACGTACGCGAATGTCTCGTACCAATCTGATTTTCGCGACACGTGACCACTTATGACTACAACTCACGTAAGTATAACATTTACGTTATGTCGCAATTCTCTGTTACTTAGAACACGTATTCTTTTCTTATAATATCTGAGATACTACTGCACCAGTTTCACCATTTTCAAAGCAGTCACTTAGATAGAGGAACAATTTACGACTCATAGAACTAAGTTCGGATGTATTTTACCCTCATAAACTAATCGTCCGTCTTGTCTCGATCGTGTGCACTTACCCGCGAAATAAAGCGAGAGTCTAATCCCTTCCTTAGCCATACAAGGCGATAGGCTGTTTAATTCTGAACAATGAACTTAGGAGCCACGCGTTTATCGACGTACGGAGGTATAAGCTGTGCATAAATAAACAATGTTCGTAATGATGGAAGAAAAGGTTTTATCAGAGGAAAACAAAGTTCCACGCATAAAACGAAAGTATTGAGTAAGCAGGTGCGTTTATTCCTTCTAGTTGGAGAACAGCAAGAGTAATAGCCTCGTGAGTTATATGACTATTGCTCGTGGCAGTCACAGGATGAGATGCATTGCCTATTTATAGATGCAAACGATCGTTCCCTATCGCAAACCGCGCATCAGGTCGTTTTAATAGTAGTTATCGAGCTACGAGTAGCTATTTTTCGTGAGCTTCCACTTATAAGTATATTCATTATGCCATGAAGTATATTATAATAATATAATATGTACTTATGAGTATATTAGCCACTACTGCATTACAACGTAGTATTGAGAAGCTAAATATAATTTACTGTAATAATATCAGAAGAAAAATCATTGTTATGACTAACATGAAGGAATTTATAAATAAACAGATCTGCACCTTACCAAGTAAAAGTTGTGACGCTGTCCTTTTTTAACGCAAAGAAATGAGACACAGGTATTTGCATTTTAATGTCAGAATTTTAATTTGCGGCATCTGTTTCTTATACAATTTGTAACAAGAAAAGCATAATGTAAATGAAATACGTTGCTGCTAATAAACAAACAAACAAGCGTAACATTCAAACAAAGAAATACAATGTCCTTGTTCATTATTTAATCCATGTAACCGTCCCCTTGTCACGGTAATATAATCTAACAGTATTGTAACTCGGCCGTCTTCGTGAGTTATATACCTACCAGACGCGCCGCATGCGAGCTGCGGCACGATAGCGGCTGCGGGTACTGTAGGTACAGTCCGCCCAGTCTAATGGGTACTCTGCTCGCGGCGCGTAGGTATAACTCGAGTTTCGTGCGTTTGTATGGAGTTACAATACTGTTAGATATTATTACCGTGCCCTTGTCATCAGACCGAACCAAGACTCACCGCTGTTAATTCCTTTTATAAAAGTCAACATTTTAATGTGAAAATATCACATTTGTACAAAAATAGTACGTCGGCGTATCCGTGGGTATTAACGCTCGAAACGAAAAACACGATCACAGTTACAAAACAATGTGTCATGAGCGAGTGCTAGGAAAATATTGTTGAACATATGTTGACACGTAGCGCAGGCAGGGTTAAGAGCCGCGATGTTTAAATTAATATTTTAACCCTTTTAGTTGCAGAACAAAAGGTTGCTCGTAAACATGCTACTTCACCCAAACGTCAACCTATTATTGCGTAAATGTTAATTTGCCTCCAAAATTGTTTTCTTTGCACCTACAAATTCAATTATGCAGTCCGACGAGACTTAGTAAAAAAAATTGTGCTGCACAGACCCCACGGTCATGTAATTTGCGGATTGCAGAATTTTTCGTGTACGCGACACTCGAAACTTTTTTAATTATGGAAATTTTAAGTGCTATGTAGGACGCCTGGACTCATGAGCTGTGTGTATTTAATGGAAATGTTTTCATGCGTCAATACAAACGGCTAAATGATTTAATGTGATAGACAAACGACTGAACTAAAAAAATATCACGTACATATAATGTAAGCTTTGCTTTGAGTAGTTATGATACAGGTATTTTGTTTTTATCTAATATCTGATCTGAAGGATATTACGTAATTACAGTGGTCATTCAACTCTTTTTAAGTAGTTTTTGGATGAGTGATATACCAGGCAATCATACGTCGTCGCTACTCTTTTTAAATATACTAAGTTTAAAACCTCTGTCGACAAACTGAAAGGTATAACACCTACATTTCCCGAATTATGGTCAAACCCATCTGTAATAGTTTATCCACCGAAAAAGTCTCCGTGACTGAGCAGTTTCTGAAAGAAGAACAAATACGTTTACCCACGTTTGCCCCTTTTCCGCAATCGATCCTGAAAAGCAAGATCGACGGAAAATAAGAAGGCATACAAATACTTATTTTTTAGTCAAAGGTAGTAATTCGGTCTTGATTATAGGTTGAGCTAAAATGAATAAAATAACATAACATAACTTCACGCCTTTTATCCCCGAAGGGGTATGCAGAGATGTATTACGCACCCACATTTCGCCAGTATTATATCAAAGGAATATGATTTGACTATTAGGAAGTAATAGTGTATTTTAACTGTGGTATTTACAACGCTGGACTTATATATTTAAATATTTTATAACCTAATATAAAACAACCATTAAACGGCAAATTTACTTTGGAAAAATAACAAAATGAAAGCAAACGAACTTTTCACAGTCCGCCTCCGTTGTCTCAAATTAAAAAATATACCATCTTCATTCTTCGCGGCCGAGAGTTAATAATAATTATCTGACTGTCCCAAAGTTCTGAGTAAGCAAAGCTGATTCATAATCCATATCATATCGGCCGCGAAGGCCGAGAGAAAATATGAAATGGATAAACTGTTGGGGTCCTCCCCAAGTAGAGGAGTAGCTAAAAGGGACATAGATGTGTATACCTCTCGGGCGACGGTGTCGGGGTTAAATCTAATTTTCCCCTGCTAATGCCGCCTGCCGCGTGTCCCCTTCGCCCCGCACACCCCGCAAAGCCCGCTCAAGGTTGAGTGAGCGCGAAAATTGTAAGTTCGCACCGTTCGCCTCGCTCCGCATCGCTTTGCCTTGCTTCGTCACTGGAATCCGACGCGCGACGGTCCCGATGCTCAAAGTACACATGCACTCCTCCGTTAAGTTTAGCAATTTGTTATCGATTTTGTTTGTACGGAAATTATTTATATGCAAAGTTCCAGAAGAAATTGTATTTGATTAATGCTTAAATATGGTGGTTTAAAACTTTATCACGTATCACAAAACAGCTACTTAGTAATTTATTGCTTAGGACCCTTTTATTTATTGTTCAAAAGAATAAGACATATTTGGCTTTATTAACAGCCATAAAACGTCTGACCTGAGAATATTTGTTGTAGATTTAAATTCTTTGTGAAAAGTCGAACTGAATAATAATTTTATGACTCATTTTCAGTACTTTAAATAGGTTATAAGTCCAATTTAACTCGTTCAGGTTATTATCAAAAATCATTCCTTTGAATAAAGTCATAAAATAATCATCTAAAATGTCGTTAGAGGATATTTACAACAACATTAAATCAACAAAAAACCATTATAAGGATACAAAGTAAGAACTCTTTGATAACAATTTCATTTTCATCTGCGCCCACGATATCCTAAAACGTTTTGTTCAGTTTCGCTAATAAAATTTATATGCTGAAAGCCTGACCTTGAACCTTTAAATAACTCGTCTCATCCGAAAGCCCACACGCTCGTATGAAAGGGTTAAACATACAGCGAAGCAGCTTCATCTTATAAAAACGCCATTCCTTTAAAGTACTCGTGATTCCTTAGTGAAGTGCTCCACATTAGTTTACTATGATTTATTGCTGTAACTACACCTTCAAGATTATAAATATACACTTACATATTACATCGGTATGATGTGAGAGATTATTTATTTAATGCTTCAGAGAATGTGCAGACAGAAAAGATATTGTAGGCGTTTGCTAAGATAGGTATTAGATGCAATAACCACTTAGCGCACAGTGAACGCAGTTTAAGTTACTTCGAGTATACGTCAATTGATATTAATATATTATCATTAAACAGACTGTGTGGTCAGCATCTATGCGTAGTACGTCTACATTACAAACATCAAGTATCAAACTGCTACAAACAAAGAGTAAAGTGCGTTTAATAATAATTATCTGACTGTCCCAAAGTTCTGAGTAAGCAAAGCTGATTCATAATCCATATCATTATTTACTCACCATTAACTATTCGATACTTTATTTTTGTAAAATAAAAGGGATTTAAATAGGTTGCATATTTTGGATGAGATTTTAATTCTATGTACATCAGCAGCTTGAAAGCCTGTACTGAACAAGTTGTATTGTATTTAATCTAGTTTACCTATATACGTATGTCATCATAAGAAACTCTTCTACTTGTGGTTTTACTTAAATATTGAAACATTGAACACAACAAAGAGATACCGAGCACCGTACAACTACCACGTACTACTTTTTGATCGCGCCATATAGTAAGTTTATACATTTTAATCAAAACAACAAGCGTCAAACACAAATACAATACATATATTAGGACGGATTGAGTGGTAGTGTGTAAAAGCTTTAGGGGCCGTTTAAACTTGTTTATTGTTATACTTAACCTCTTGTATGCCGGAATGCCAGACACAATGAAAAAGCCATTGTGTCTCGCGTAGATCTGCGTTCCGGCATACAAGGGGTTAAGCCGATTAGCTCTGGTGTTGATTTTAAGCGGACAACATTTATGAAGTAGTACTCACATTACTGTGTGTTAGATGCTTTCTTTTCTCTATGTACGATTTGTTTTAATGAATAAAAGATTTATTAGAGTTTTAAGTTTTTATTTGAATTACGGCCTCTCTCACGTTTGGCTTGCGCGTTCCATGAGCGTGCGCTCGGCGTGCGCCCATGGAACACTTTGTACTAGAGTGAACGCCGAGCGCATGCCGGACACATGCCGGTGTGTTCTAGCAACGCGCACACCCTAGAACGTCTGGTCTAATGTGAGGTCGACCTAACAGAAACTTGAAGACCAATTGAAACGATAAAGTTGTGACGTTTGATAGTCTGGTGAAAAATGTAGAAAAGCCCTAATGCAGTGCTTAAAAAAAATCCATAGTACTGTTATTTGCTGGCCACTTCAGCTGTTATAAAATAGCAACACCTCTAGACTACAACCAAATATTTTAACTTAAATCTATATAACCTACCGCTGGCGCTGTTATAATACTAAGTTTATTGCTTAAAATAATTATACGCTCAGTGTTTCCTGCCATATAATGAATCAAAAAGAAAGCCTTTTCATGTTTTAATAAGATACGCCCACAAGGCTTACCCACCCCGACCAAAATATCCCATCGAGGAGTAGAGTGGCAGTAATGTTTCTATAGATCGAACCCTAGAGCCAGCGTGCCCTAAATAATTACGGTTAGCTTCGGTCTTGGCAGAAATATTTCATGTGATTATTTGATGGCAGCCCGGCTAGCCGGCTACGGCTCGATGAGAAAAAAATGGAGCATTACATTCCGGTCCTTATCACGCAAATGTACTTTTAAAGGTCCTTTTGCGGTACCAACTTTATGTAGATTTTTATCCGGCTCTAATTGACTCGGTGTGGTGATCCACCGGAAGGAATATTTATACAGGTGGGCCTTTGGGATTTCCTATTTATCGCAATCACAGCCGACAAAGCTTTAGCAAAGGCTGTAACTAACCGAACCTACTTAAGCAAATATTTTAAATGTCATCTCGATCCATATTAATGGGTATTGCTCGCAGGTAAGTGACCTATTTCAAAAGGATAGTAATCTATTTACGTCATCGGATAATGCTACTTTGTACAAACACGAATCGATCTTGCGCGGTAGAGTCAATTCGTTCGCAAGTCACATCGAGTTTCCTCAATAAATTTCCATGCATGGGGGAATGAAGACGGTTATTTGGGCAGCCATCGATCACGGCGCATACACTCATAACAGTTGCGTGCCCAAGTACCTAAACATTAGCGTAATATATCGTGAACGGCAGAAAGGCTACCAATAGTATCGGCCGATCTCGATACATTACACTAAGATATATCACTTTATCATTTATTCTGCCTACATTCGGCTATATCTGACATCTTTTGTGTGAATGTTTATAAAAATAAAATTACGAAATATTTATCATGAACGTTTTCTCACAAATATTTTCATTCAACAACAGATATTCAGATATATAATATTGGATATGTTATCCATTAAGTACTCCTTTGTGACAATGTCATTTGACCTGTCTGTAGGCTATTTTTACGCCTAAGCTGTCTGCACATGCTGAGATAAATTTTCACATTACTGACAATTATACCCATGAATATTCTAGATATAGAACGTATATGTTTGGTAAGTGTTACCTTTAAGTGTGAAATATTCCAAGCGTAGTATTTACTAAGAAGGATTTTTTTTTCTTTGAATCAAAGCCAGAAATTTTAAATTGAATTAAATCGATGCCTAAGTAACCACATACCTAAGATTATTATAATTACATGTCTATTATGAAAACGGGTACAAAAATTGGCAGTCGTTATCCTTAGTTATTCTGCCATTTAGCGGCACTATTTATGAAAATAGTAGCGACCCGCCCCGGCTTCGCACGGGTGCAATGTTATGCATGTATTATACATATAAACCTTTCTCATGAATCATTCTATCTATTCAAAAAACCGCATTAAATTCCATTGCGTAGTTTTAAAGATTTAAGCATACCTAGGGACAGACAGACAGAAGACAGACTTTGTACTATGTTGTTTTTATACTATGTAATGTTGAACACTTAGATTCCTTAGATATAGTTATTACTTATACGAAATAATATTTTTATGCTATTCATAGTCCAGTTACACGAAGATAAAATAAATAAACATTCTAGTCATATCCTCACAATTTTAAGCGTGATCACATGCTATATATACAGTCAACAAAACTCCTACGTCCGTAATACTTATTAGTTAGATTGTCATCATTTATTAGATTTTATTACGAGCCCTGTTATTAATAGTTACTAAAAAGTTTACGTTATCCGAAGTGCTGTATAATGATCAGTCGTGCGTGAAATAATAATGAGATATTGAAGAGCCACCCTAAACACTTGAAACGAGGAATAATTAACGAAATTATTAGGTACCGCGCTTTCAACCCTACCGTACACGATAATTTCAATATCTGTTTCTGTATAAACTACAAACGAATAGCGCTAACCTTCCTCCCTTCGGAATATAATTGTCGCTCCTACGTATATATTTATAAAAGGGCTTACTCTCTTTGACTACTTAATAATAATAGCGTATCTGTGACACAAACGACACTACAACATTTTATAGTGAATATATTTATATCTCTTAGGAATTCAACGAAAAAGAGTTGGCAAGGTGAAGATAAACAGTCTTATATCAAAGATACTCTTAGTCATTTTTGCTTTTACGTGGATTTTTTTATAAGATGTGTATAATGTTATTCTTCGTGTAAAAATCTCAAATATTTATGTATAAACATTTTTTATTGAACAGTAATGTATAATTAATCGAGTAAACAATTTGGTGAACTAACACTTCGTCAATACTATTTCTACGTGTATTGTGTATAGAGTACCAACAAGCAATGCCCAAGAAATCTAGAAATATTGATCCAACTGCTTATCTCGTCTCGTCAACTCTCATCTTTGATTTAAAACAGACTTAGTAAATGTATTTTACTACTATTCTTTTCTTGGTATACCACTAGTATATACACCCAGCAAAGTAATACTAAAATAAAGCAGCAATAAGGTACCATTACGTCCTTAGTTTTTTTTAAGTCCGACCTAAGGCATCGTATTGTCTATGAAACAAGCCTTATGTCGCACATAATGGCTTTAGCAACATTCTGCCATAGCCGCGCAGCCTTAATGGTGGAGAACATGACGTAATTAATAATACAGCGGACTTGTTGTCGTCTTTTATTAAAAACACTGTTAAGAATGGAGGTGATACATAATTTAATAAACCTCGTTTGTTTCGTTAGGTTAAATCTGCATACATAAATCTGTGTCAAGGGAGACAATGACTTGGTACTGGGACGCGATTTGTTTTCATGAATGTAAGTGTTACGGAGATTTGGGAGGGAAATTCTTTTCTGGAGGATTGATTTTCGAATACTCGAGTGACTACAAGATCGTGAAAAAGGCGCGCGTGTTCGTGAAATAAGCAGCAGCGCTAAATTAGACGCCTATTGCCGACATGCAGACAAGTTTGAAAAATGTACTTGTGTATTATGTAAGTGCTACTTGCTAAGCTTATATGACTGTTTCATAGCTGAGAGGTATTTAGTTCCCAAGCTATTGCTACGCCAAGAATTTAGTATTTATAAGTAAAATCAATAACAGGCCATTAAAATGGGCATTTGAGTTTAAGCTGCTTATAGTAGAGAAAACTTTGTTCAGGGGGGCTTGTAACTAAGTGGTAGCCGCACACATCAGTCGCTTTTTCAGGTTATGCAATTTCGTCATTTTTCGTGTGGTTCCGGGGACACCTTTGGATTTGGTTAACGGGTTACAAAGAGCCCTCACACTTTAAAGAGCAGACAGGTCTCAGGTGCCAGTATCTCTGTAGTATGCTCGGATATCAGCACGAAATAATTGGATGAAACTAATCGACGACGCAATTTGTAAACCCATACCATATGTAAGATTTACTCCGACGTTTAAATCAAATGTAGTCGGAGACAGACTATCGAAAAACAGATATATTTATACTTACTAAACTAACTACACTCACAAAAAGAACTTGTCTGATGGACACAAGAATAACGTTTACGGTAAGTAGAAGTAAACTCTGTTATTAAAGACTATCAAATCCACTAGCTTAAAGCAATATACGCCACTAATGGTAAATCTGAAGGTAATTTTAGATTGAAAACTTACAGAAAATACTAATAGAAGTTCCATTTACAAAGTTGGTGTATATTGATTTGCCAACAAAATTAGGCTCCGTGGTATGAATTAAACATCATTAACCTTGCCCTTAGAAGTGCAAACGAAAGGAAAAGGTTCGTTCTTATTAATAACTGGAGCCTTTATTAATTTCACTACACCATGTTGCCTTTTAGTAGAGCCTACAAAAATATTCATGAGACTCGTTTACCAAGGAATATTAATTGTTACGAAATACTGTACCTATTAGTCTCACTTTTCGATAGGTATACGGCGCAAATATTTTAGTTTCCCAAAGGTAATTTAGGTCAATCAATATGAACCTCTATACTCTTTCGTGTAAAATTTCACATACCTAATCATGATGAAGGAATTAAAAAAAAATGATTTTGCTCGTTTTGCATTATTAGTTATTCATATATAAGTACGAATACTTTCAAAATAACGTCTAAAGTAACGTTAGTATTAACGTTATAGGGGTGGTGACTTGGTAGCTTAATGCAAGTGCTCAAATTCCCAGATGCCCCGATGTTCCCACCAGCGAACTACGTCACAAGTGATATGAAACGAGCTCTTTGAATAATTGATTGTTATGAAGAAAAAAATATTATACCAGAAGATTGGACTTGTAAGCTTGTATCCGATAGGTCACAACTTTGGAAACTAGGCATTGCGACCACCACGCTTGACTCTAGACCAATCATTTGAGATATAGGTAAAAGTAATAATAAGTTATTCAAAATTTGAAAAGAGTCCATTAACAACTAAACGTATGTATTAATGTCATGAAAAGTTTAACTTTTATCTTCTACCTAATTCATTATTTAAAAGATGACTTGTTATATTGTTCATAATAGTTTGCGAAGTACCTAAGTGCTTTGCGGCCAAGCATATAAAAATGATGACTGCCAGCGAATTTAAACGATTGCTAAAATGTATAACGGTTCATATAGTGTAAAGTCTGAAAATATGTGTTGGCATTTACTGCGTCCTGCCTCAAATACTGTTTGCATTTGATGTTCTGTCACAGTAACTCAGCATAACATTGCGCAAGAATTAATATTCCGCAATGAATACGAAGCTTTAGGTTAATTACATTTCTCGATGACTCGTAAAACCCATCGTTTTGTATTGTTCTACGGAATAACTGCTCTCCTAAATGGTCTGACCCCGTTTAAGGGTACAAGAAAAATTTTAATTGCTTTGTGAAGATTTCCTGTTGCCCTTTAGGTCTTGACATTTATTATTTGACACCAGATGCTTTCAAATGGTGAGAAATTAAAGCTTTTCTTGATAGCTATTATTTTAAACTACGAGTGTTTCTTTTGTGAGTAGTAATGTTGCTGGTTTTAATATAAAAAGGCTGGTGAAAACGAAGCACTTATTATTCTTTGACAGAATTTAATATAGCAGTTATCATATTATCTTCGAGGTAGTAGAGCCTTGCTGATTTCAGCATGAATGGGCCGGCTCGACCGGGGAAGTACTACCCTCTCACAGAAAATCGACGTAAAGTAACAGTACCTAAACTGTAGCGTTTCGTTCGGTGAGTGAGAGTGCCGGAGGCCCTATCCCTTATTCCTTCTCCCTCATCCCACTCCTTATCTTATCCCTTTCCCCAACCCCAAGGGGCGGCAACGCTCTTGTGACTCCTGTGGTGTTGCGGGTGTCCATGGGCGGCGGTAATTGCTTACCATCAGGCGATCCGTCTGCTCGTTTGCCGCCTATTATTACATAAAAAAAAACAAATTTTACTTGGCTTCCAACGGTAACGCTTGTCAAGTGATTCTACGTCATTTTCTTTTGCTTACTTCTGTAATGCTGAATAAACATCAACTCGTCCATGACTACGCTGGACATTACCTTGGCATGTCGGTATACACGCTATAAACAAAAATAAACAGTAGTAAAACGTAACAGATAGTATTTTAATACATAGAGTAGTGTAATATCAATAAAATAATAGTAATGTCCACCGACTGTGTAATAGTTTCAAGTGGTGACCTCTCCACGACCGGCGACCGATGCGCGATGTAGATTCTCTCACGGAACAAACATTTATGTGACCTATAAATAGTAGTGCCTAGACATGTTCTTTGTCTCATTTCAGTTTTGTTAAAGCCTGTTACAAGGCAAAGTTATAGTACGGGAGTAGTATATAAAAATAAAGCCCATTTGATATGAGCAAGTCTAGGAATATCCCATTGGCTCACTATCATACCACGTTGTCTCCAAAATCGCTAAATCCGGATTTTTTTATATAATAATACTGTGATGAGTTTTATTTTTTATTTTTATCATTCTATTTGCTTATTTGAAATGACAAAATTCATCAATTTCAAGAATAAATTAGCATTAAAAACAAAGGATAAACTAAATTTTATAAAAAAAGTTTGCACGAAATTTACTACAGACTTGCAATTTGACTGAAATGCTTTCAGTAAATTAATGAAAAGGGAGAAAAATATGCGGGAAAACATCAACGAAATGCGCGGAATCATGATGGGGTCCTCCAGGCCTCTAATAAAATTTCTGCAAGTAGGCCTGCATGAAAATCATTTACTTTGGAATTTATTTGTTGACTGCCTTACACGACGTGAAAAGTTGCCGTCGATCGACGCAGCCTCGGCCCCTTCAGGGATTTATGGGACGCACCCTATTTCACTCTTTGGTTTATTTATATTGCGATTTTGAAGAAAACAGCCTCTTAAGGTATTAAGCACGACTTCCACAATCTTTTAACGCATTCAATGTTTGTTTTGTACTTGGGAGAAAATTCTCTGTCATTAACTTCATCTTATGTAATGTATTTTGTAGGCACATGAACAAATAAAGAAATTATAAATATGAAATTGATTGATTACATAACTGACGCTTAATATACACTTTAAAATATTGAACAGCTAAAAAGTGTGTCCTTTAATTCCACGTTTCCATGTTGACGAGCACTTAAAAATCAGTACGTTCAAACCCCTCTCAGTTAAAAGCCGTAACTTCGTTGTAATCGCTTGCTACGGGATGCTAGTATCGCGTCTTATTTGTAAACCCCACCTTCACGATCATAGCACGCTTGTAGATGTCATGGCTTGTTACTCTCGTTACAAATCCTGACCTTCCAACACATCCTCAAACATAATTACAACAGAGTGCTTCCTTAAATAAATAAATAAAGTATTTTGTTATCCGAAATAAAGCTTCGTGTATCTGACATTTTGCGAACTTGCCTATTGTTTGGATGTTCCCTCAATGTTTTCATTCGCGGCCCTAATGGCTTAAGGCCTAACCAATTTACATATATTTCAGGCATCCAGGTAAGTGGAATTTGTGAAACAACAATCACAAAACTAAATTTCATTTAGAGTGAAATATGCGTCTCACTTAAATGATGAAATTAAATTTCAATCCCTGCTTCAGTTTACCCTCCAGTTATAATTTAATGTGCGGACAAGAGAGAAATCCATAAAATCTAATGGAAAAATTCCGCGACTCGATGAGGTTTTTTAGATTTATATTACTTAGTACCTTGAGCGAGTGTGGTACGGCCTGTTAAAGCATTATTGCGTTCGTGCTATTGAATGTTATGAATCGTTATATGCATATTTATCTACCAACAAATACACACAATAGGGGAACCTTTTTACGTCGGCGTTCTTATAAATTCTAGCTTTTATGTATTGTAACATACTTTAAAGATTTTACCAAAAGAGACTTATCTTACGTTACGGGAGAGAATGCCTTCGGCATTAAGTCCGCCTTTATACGCTCCGTGTATATTAAGTTTTTAAATAAATAAAATAAATTAATTACGTTGTAATAGGACAACTTTCTAACGAAACATTAAATCAAAATTGGTTAAGTAAGTAAATAGTTTCGGTGGTCTTTATTGGCATCCATACAATATGGTTATATAAAAAACTCTCATATAAAGCAATACAATTTCAGAAACTGAGCTAACTTTCTATCTATAGTGTTCAACTTCAATATTTTCAAAGAGCATTTATAATTAATGAGTTGGTAAGCTATTATATAATATTTTCTACAAGTTCCGGTTCAGTGCACGTTGGCGTTTGATGGGCTTGTAAAATTTAACGTGACTTCGGACCTCGCTCGCGTTTGTGAACACTGAAAACTAGTGTGCACTATATTCCACACAATGGACACGCCTCCCAGGGAGTGCCAATATTTTTAAATGCAAACCGTTATACTAGATCATGATACTCCGATCTTGAAAATATTTTCAAGAAAACGAGCTGACTTTATATTCTATTGAGTTTCTTTTAGTAAAGATTAACCTTGTAGAGCAGTGAGTTGAGATTGGCTGTGTTTTAAGTAAAAAGTATCAATGTAGCGTATACTAAGGGTTTTTATTTGTTAAGGTCGTAGTATTTTCTATATTTATCTAAAAAACTAGCTGTTGAATTGATCCTGCGTCTTTCTACCCCTTTCATCCATTACTTACAACTCTATATGCTGATAGCTGTAATCAGACAAAATGTATTGCATCACACATTTGCACGCTTCATTTTAAGCGCCAAGAAATATTCCAATTAATCGGTCAAAGCTATTACCTGCTGCTTGACCGAAAATTCTTTAACTGCAAAATCCAATTATATTTTGATCAACGAAATCGAATTCAAAATCTCGTGATCGTGATTTTATAGATAGATGAAAAATCTACACTTCTTTTACGTCATACATTCCTTTCTGCATAGTCAGCATTGTCCGTCATAGCCCTAATCTGTGCCTCATTCGGCTTCCTATATCCTAGACAGATGTCCTAAATGCAATTTAAAACTCAATTTCAAAAGAATCTTATAACCAGTAATTGTTCGCATTATAGCCGCAATCACAGAAGCCAAACTTTCTTTACATCATTTATTTGCGAGATATCTTCTACTACGCAAAAGTCAGATTTAATCCATGTGTCTACTCGTACGACTTGATATAAAACTCCTTCAGACATAAACTTCATATTGTAATATGAGCAGTTTATGGCACTATGTCGCAAGAGAATAGTTTCTTACAGGTGTAGAATTGAACCGCGTACGTGACTGTCAGATGAAGCATGTACCTACGTTATACTTTTGCAGGCAAGGCACGATTTCTATCGAACAACTCACTTTGCTTTTCTACATTTCCAATTATCTGCTACTTGACGTTTTCATTCCACTTATGTGTTTGTAAATATTCTCAAACTGATATTTTCGTGTCGATAATTTTCGACTTACTGGCTTTTTGTTATTTCTTAGTGGAATGTTCATTCGAATTTTCTGCTTCTTTTTTCGATTTAATAGCGATTGGTTCGGCGTTACACCGAAACCGTATGTTCCTAGTCGATTTGGAGAAGGATTAATATTGTGGACTGTAGGATGGCGGTTCTTATCGACTAGGAAATGAGGAAGTGAAAGTAAATGGGATAGGTGTTGTGGTTAGGAGCCTCTTACCTTGCTCGGCAGTCCTTTTCCTTGCAAATGGCGGCCGCTTGGTTTCTTCGGGAATTCGGAAGCTGCTTGAATCACTCCACTACACAAATCACTTTCACTCGCGAGCGGGTTTGTTAGGTTTTTTGGTATAAGCGGTAATAATTATCTATAGCGGTGCGGATTGCGGTGCACGACGGACCTGAGAAAAGTAAAGCAAAAATTACCAACTACGACGCGTCAAAAAATTCCTCCGCAACGCTGTTGAGCGGTAGCTTGCCCAGAAGGCTGGCAGCATTGTCACGTTGAATGGCAATGCTTATTCTCTCAGCGAGATATAAACCAGCCCTCTGGTCACGGGAAGCATCGATCAGCCTTCTGGCGATTTCTTTGTATAATGCGCGTGCACTAGGGCCCCATGACTCAGAATTAGTTTTTGCACGTATTTATATACCGCAACGAGCTGACCAACTCGTCATACTAAATAGAGGTGTGTGCTCATAGTAACCCTACTGCAACTGGGTCTTGTGGCTCGAGGAAAAATAAAATATTGTTTCATTTTTTTATACGTTCACGTAAATGGTATTAACTTTTAACCCCATAAAGTACTGAAAAATCGACTACCGCAATATAAAATCAAGTTAGTATTTAAATATACTCAGTAGATTTTATATTGCGGGTGTTCATTTTATATAACGTTCTTTATATAAATCGTTAATGTAATAAACTCTTGATAGAATCCTTATAAATTAATGTAAATAAAATTCTACAGCAGCGTGGCTGTGTTTCATAACGACATTTACATGATGAAAAACAGCACAAGAAAAATCAAAATAAAGGAAACGCCCTATCTAAAAGGACCGCAGCTAAAAAACGGCCAGCTAGAATGCTTCTCGGAAAATATATTTAAATTATTTATCTTTCTACTTTACACGAAATTATAAAATAATGAAGGTGAGCTAGACGATGGGTATCTTTTTAAAACTCGTATTTTTCGATGTAAGCCATGGGCGGTAGGGGCCAGATAAAATCATTTATTCTCATTTCGAAGGTAAAAACATATTAAATTACTGGCATAAATTGTTGTTGTAATATTAGTCAGTAGCTACTAATGATTAATGATTTTTGTAAAATTACTATCTCTATCTATTCTAAATATTAAAGTGTGAAGAGAAACATTTAGTCTACGTATATAGGTGATACAGCTACGAGTAAAATATGTAAAATATGGCTATAATTTGGAGGTTTTTACCGTAATAATTAATACTAATGCCAGTAGCCTTTATTCCAGCCACATTATACTGTACTTCATAGAAAATTTGACTACGCCGAATCACATACCCTACGTAGGTGACCTTACCTTTCAGGCTCGGTGTTTATTACTTACTCTGCGATCATAAAATGTTAAAATGTTTGTAGTCCTGTTATAGTGTCTAAGTAAACTTACTGTCCTACAATATAAAAACTCGTATAAAAATAGTATCTCAACAGACTATCTCAGTGATACAGTATTAAAAAACGGTTAACCTTTTTATTCAGCACAAGTCAGTATGGTTATTTATATATTTTTTTTAATTCGATACTTTATCCCGTAATCAAAAGTCTCTAGTAACAAATTGCTTTACCTACAAGCATCGTTAGAATTGTATATCATATTCTAAATCATTTACTCAAAGAGATACGTGTGGTTAGAGGAAACTGTGAACAATTCACACCGCAGTTGCACCGAGTCAGCTATTTCACGTTAGTTATACTAAAGCTCTATGCTCGGACCCGAGTTGTCGAGTCTCCTCACAGGCGCTTCACTAAACTTTTGAACATACTGCTTTATCTACAAACTCAAATGAAGTTTGAGTTAATATACCTGGTGATATGACGGTTGTGTACTATTGTTGAGATGACGTTAGCTATTCTAAAGCTCTGCTTAGGACTCATATTGTCCGTTTACAGGTTATTCACTAAACTTTTAGACATACAGCTTTATCTACAGAGCCAAATGAAGTTTGAGTTCAATGTACCTAGTGATATAACGGTTGTGTACTATTTTTGGGATGACGGTAGTTATTCTAAAACTCTGCTTTGGACGCATTTTGTCCCTTCACAGGTGGTTCACTAAACTTTTGAACATACTGCTTTATCTACAGAATCAATTGAAGTTTGAGTTCAACGAACTTGATGATATGACGGTTGGCTACTGTTGTTGGGATGACGGCAGTTATTCTAATGCTCTGCTTAGGACTCATGTTGTCCGTTCACAGGTGATTCACTAAACTTTTAAACATACTACTTTATCTACCGAGTCAAATGAAGTTTGTGTTCAACTTACTTACCTGGTGATATTATGACTCATTCAGTTTCATCAATACAACTAGAAAATACATAAGTGTTACGACGATATTTCACTTCATGAATATATAGAAGAAGAATATATAAATTGAAAGACCTTACTTTCTGTGATTTTAGTACATTCATTAGAGTAATATGTAAAAATATTATTATTAGGAGTGTAGAGTGTAGGAATAATGAAATAGTTGTATCTACAGTTAATTCATTTTCCAACATAATATGAACTTGTCGAGTGATCAATATTGTCACAATTCGTAATAATTGCGAACAACAAAAAGTGAACACAAATCAAAATAGCGACTCATCAATAATCAGGTTTATTTTGTTTCAATAGTAGATTGCATGAAATCGATAACATACACGTCCCTTTAATTACCCCATATTAAAATTATTAGTAAATACCATTAAAATTAATAGAAGCCATTTTCATAAATTACTTAAATTGATAACATCTACTAAATGCATGTCATAAAAGTCATGGCTCAGGTGCGTATTATATACCCTGCCAGCTATTTGCGTAGAATTAATCTAAAGCTCGTCTGTCATTACTTAATAGAAAAAGTTTTGCGGTAGCAACAGTGCAGCGAACTTCAGTTAGCTTAGATGTACTGGCTTGTGACCCGTGCCTTGTGAATCTAATGTAATTAGATTTTCACGAAACATGGTGTGAATTTTCACGATTTTAAAGCTCTCGCGTGAGAGCTTTGCGTTTGTTAACTTTATTACTTTAGAAGTGTTGTTATTTATTAGAAGAAATATGACGTTGCTGTTTAGTAAGCTTTTAATACGTCACTCATATGATTTAAGACTTTAATGGTGTGTGTTTATTGTTGCTTTTTATGTGTCTGACCCCCGTTTGTTGGCTTACTCGTGGCCTTGATAACTTTATGATGACTATAACACAGAAGCCTGAAGACGAAAAGCTTCACAAACCACATATTAGTAATAATTCTAAGACTGACTGGTTACGCGAATTTCTTCGCAACTGTTTGCAATTATTGTGTTTTCTGTAAAAGTAATTTTAAATAACTTTCATCCAAGTTTTTGCTTGACGGGCTGTCATTTGTCATCCATCAATAATTACCAGTGGTTGCCTTTTCGGAATCTACACTTGATCTGTCAGTGCCCTTGCTCATCAAGAAGTTTATTAATTTATTTCGAAGCATTGTTTTTAATCTCATTACATACTGTAATGTTCAGTGAAATTGGAAACTCAATCATTCGAGTAATTTGTTTGAATTGCAATATTTTACCACTCCGCTTATCATTGCCGTTACGTGGCAATTTAATTATGACCCATTAATCCGAAATTTAAAGCTTTAATTGCAATCCTATGATAACAAAGTTAATTAGTATAATATTGTATATTTTTATGATAAACGGTAATTAATTGCTTCGTTTGTACGATTGTTGTTGTCGATCGTGATCGCCACATACATATATTTAGGTATACATAAAACCTAAAAATATTTTTGTTATAAGCGGATTAAATACATACTTAATTGCTTTAAATAATACCTACTGCGTACGTCCCCATTGCAGAATCTAGCCCAAAAGCTGGTTTATACTACACTCTTGTTTTTACCAACTGTTTTTGTTATTATATATTTATTCTAATTCTTTTATTTTCTTTTTGTCTTTGTTTCAATTTGCGAGCGGAATAGCAATTAAAATATATTTTCTTTCTAACTTTTCCGTGAGACATGGGTAACAAATGATAATATATTTTTTATATTATTACAGGTCTGTATCATGAGCAAGCACTCTACTGTTTAATGTGAAGGTATATAAAATAATCCTCTACGGTTAGATCACTCTAGGCAACTTTTATAGGCACAGGTAAAAATCTTAGTTGTTTTAAAATTTTAGGATACTTTAATATATTTTATTAGCTAAATCTATGAGCAGAGGTTCCTGGTAGACATTATCGGAGTTCTCTGGTGTTGATGACGATTATAGGGGATTACTAACAAGCGATCTTCTTTGTGTAAAGATTAACCAAGATGTTCTTTGGACCGAGATAATCTTAGCAACATAAACAGTCTCTAATATCTTAGAAACAACGCATGTATCAAGTACTATGTAGTAACAAGAACCTTTACTGGAGGCTGTTATAGTGCAAACTGTAGGAAATATTGCCTTGATTATAATATAATCAAGGCAATATTCATTCAATCAATAATATTATTATGAAGCTAGGTAAGCCAGCTTTGTGATCACGCTAAGTTCCAAGTTAGTAAACAGCTGTGTGCCGCTGTCTCTCTACACTGTTTAATTCTTTAGTAGAAACTAGATAGACAACAAGACATTGTATCGGTCACGTTAAACTTTGCCATTTATATAGATATGGATTCAACTTCGCTTCTATTGTACGTGAATGTATACATGTACTATAAAAGTACCTACTATAGAAGAAAGTTTTTGGACACATTATATATATGTGCCCTAATACTTATGTGGTTGAAGATTTACATTCACTTTCAACAGTATTCGCTGTTGATTTGGTTGTCTGCATAATCATGTTTTACGTGTTGGAGCTTGGTATTATAAAACTATGGCACATCGATAACTATGTTATGAGTTTTATTACTGTAATTTATCATGTTGAAAACACTTTTCTATGATCTACAAATTTGCAGTATTATATGACTAAAACTCAGGCAGGTATCATAGTTAAAACGATTCCCCTTTATCCTAAACCCAAATATACTATGGCAACCGTCAAAGGTGCACCGATAACACGAATGTGGAATGTAAACATCTATCTATTGGAATATCTGACGTCCTACTACGTGCAAAGCTAGAATGTTGGAGCTAGCGAGTCAGGTAACCGATCGATTCCACTCACAATTCGAACTCCAGCATAAAGAACAAACAAAGAGTGGTATCAATTAAAAACTTTTCTATTATAGCAAAACAAACAAGGAAACAAAACATACGTTCTTTGATTAAAAACGACATTCAACAGCAAGGGAACTTGATCTTTATTCAATAAGATAAAGGGACGAAGGGAGAGCGTCCTTGTCGTGGATTTTTGAATTACATCTCTTATACACGGAGGTATCTGCGGCAACTTGAGTTCACAAACAGCCGCAAAATAATGACACGGATAAATGGTGAATATTGTTAACTCCATTGCATTTGTAACATATCACACTAAGTGTGAGAGAAAATTCATTTTAAGTGACTGAAAGTGTACCGGTACCGGCAAATGTAATAAATGATTTTAATTCGGTATACTTATTATTGTATTTAATTTTGTAGGTTTCAATTAAAATTTGATAGGTCTCCTCGGTAGCGACGTCATTGACATTGGTTTGAGGTAACGATTGTGGTCGTTCTGGTGAAATTAATGTTGCGGTTTTTAAATGTTATATGTTTATCTAATTTAGTCAACAATGTTAGTGGTCTGATAGAAAGCGTTTTCTGCAGTCTATGATCACTCGTATCGCTCAAGGTCGTACCGAAAATGAGCGGTAGGCAAACCTGACAGATACATTAACGCATGTATAGATAAGTGTATTTGTGTGATCGACCCACTGTTCTTCTTTGTCTTAGGTAGGTACACCTTCAAATGTCTGCATCGTGTACTCAGAAACCAAGAAATCCCATTTCATATATACAAGAAGAAACAGACAGGTATTTTATAAATTCTATACATTTGCATTTGACCTAATTTGAAGCAAACTTAAAATAAATTCCGGACAAAAGAAACATCACAGCTAATGGATGAAAGATACGGCGTTGTTCAGGCATGTCTTTTATTGTAATATTAATAATAAATTCATTTTGAATGGTGTTCATCGAAATTTTACGCCCCCGTTCCTTAGAGTTCGGTGTACTTAAACACATAGCGCTCATATAAAATTTACGTGACGAGTAACTTTGGTTAACTCGCGCACCGATCTGAATTCGTGAAATACAAGTTAAAGGAAACATCCTTACGGGGTTTGGGTAAAATCGTAAGTAAGATGTTGCGATGGATTTTTATACATACGTAGGTATTTGGGTTCCCTTAGATGATTACTTTTGTTAAATTCTACTTAGAAGTATTGTTAAAGAAAGACAAAGCATAGAATTCACAAAAATGTTATACGATGTCTCTGTTTATTGCCCGGCGCACTAATATATAACTTTTTAATTTGGCCGTTTATTTTACAAGAAAAGGTAATTGGTGTCTCATAGCATATTTTAGAAAAGCCGAACGTATAATCGTTAGCCTCAATCCTAATTGAAGAAATATTTATGGTATCTTATATGATATTTAACGACCATTTATGGTTTTGCTGATTTTAATTATTTTCATCTTCGCTGCTGTTGTTCCAATGCTATTTAGCAGTGTGTGCGCGCGTACGTTTTTCGGTGTTTGTGAGCTAGCATGCCTTTGTATGTACCTATTTACCTATTTTTGAAAACCAAATATTTCTGTGAAACCTTGGTAAGTACCTGCGACGACGGCGAAGAACAAGATTGCCTGTTTTTACATAGTTGAAAACCAACACAAGAATATTATGATAAAGAATAAACATAACTACGTTAAAAAAACCGACTTCAAAAACTAAAAAATAATAAAGATTTAATATTAATAAAATTAAATACCTATTATTTATACTTATGTGCTATTTACTACCTAATAGGTTTGAAGTCGTTGCCAAGCCTTAAACAAATAATGATGTTTTAATAACTTAAATGAATACGAGCATATTCATGATCATCATCATCAGCCTGCCGTAGTCAACTGCTGAATATAGGCCTCTCCAATGGCACGCCACTAAGCCCGATTTTCGGCTCTTTGTGTCCAGCCGCTACCAGCCACTTTGCGTATATCGTAATTCCACCTAGCCGGAGCGCCTAGAGCGTCCTATACTACGTTTGCCAAGGCGCGGTCTCCACTCTAGAACACGACTACTCCAACGGTTATCGGTTCTGCGATAAATGTGACCAGCTCACTGCCCCTTTAGCTTGCTAATTCTTTGAGCTATGTCGATTACCTTGATTCTCTGTCAGATCACTTCCTTACGAATTTGGTCCTTCAGAAACTCCGAGCATAGCCCTCTCCGTAGCTCGCTGAGCAACCTTAAATTGGTGGACTAGTCGCACCGTCAGTGTTCACATCTCGGCACCTTAAGTCATAACGGGTAGGACGCACTCGTTGAAGACCTTTGTCTTAAGGCTTTGCGGTAGGGAGGACGAAAATACTTGACGGAGTTTTAAGGCTTGGCACCGACTTCAAACCTATTAGGTAGTAAATAGCACATAAGTATAAATAATAGGTATTTAATTAATATTAAATCTTTATTATTTTTTAGTTTTTGAAGTCGGTCTGTTTTAACGTAGTTATGTTTATTTAATACTTTTTAGTGTAAACTCAAACTCATAATGATATATTTATTTCCATAAAAATGTAAAAAACAAATTTTGGACACGTCAGAAAGTCATAGATAAATATTAACCCTTAGCGACACACGCGATTTCAAGCAACACATATACACACGTGGGGAAGCTAGGTCCCCAATAAATGCGTTATTTATTTATTAGAGAATTGATAATTTTCATGCAGATTTATTTTTATAAAATGAATGAGAAGCATATATATAAAGCGAGTATTTTTTTTTAATTTAATCATAAAATTACAATTTGCTTACGTTTTAAGTAAAGAAGTACATACCTTTTTTGGTCAACTTTTTTTAAAGTTAGGTTTACGGGTTAAAATGAAAGTTAGAAAATAAATATAAAAGTCAAACAAGTGTGGAGGATTGTTACACAGCATAAAAATAGGCGTAGGCTCCAGGGTGATGTTAAGAAGGAATATGGCGGTCTCAGACGGACTAGTCAAGGGAGCAATGGTAATTATTAAAAAAATAAAGTGGCCAGCCCTTCGCCGTGATCAACTAGAAGCAGGAGAACTGCCCGAAGCAGTGTTCATTAAATTTGATGATCAAACTGTGGGCACTAGGGTAAATGATGCGGAGGATCTAGTATCAATCACACCAGCATCTGCAACTTTTCAAGCTAATAAAGGTTACGGTGATATTGAGAGGTTAATGCTCCAGCTAATTTTAAGTTGGGCTGTCACTGTTCACAAGCACCAATGTACAACATTGGAGAGGGCAGTGATAGATCGTGGGGAACAAAATCGCGCAAGGTCAAATATATGTAGCTTTAAGTCGAGTGAAGAATTTAGATGGTATCGCATTAAGTGATTTAGAGCCATCTAAGTTATTGAACAGACCACATTACAGCAAAGCACTACAATAAATGCGACGACTGAGAAAGTTAAATCAAAATTATTTTTTATAATTAACTAATAAAATAAAAAAAAAACATGATGGAATCATGTTTTTTTTATACGTGATTTTTCTCATGAAAGCAGAATTAACGCAGTTGAGATGCGATCACTGCGTAGTATATGTGGGGTGAGACTGATGGATAGGATTCCGATTTAGGAACCGGCGAGCATGTATGAAAAGAGTAATGAATGTAGAAGAAGCGCGTGAGGTTTGTATGGATAGAAGTAAGTGGCGTTCCGTTGTCTCTGCCTACCCCGACGGGGAAAAGGCGAGAGTATATGTATGTATGTTTTTTTCGTTCAATCTCCAATCTTTCTCCTGAAATTTTCCTATAATTCATCTTGTAAATTGGTTATGGTTAGTTCTTCAGAGACAACACTTTCGATGTCTATGGGAATATTTCTGTGACCAACTAACAAAACGATCTGTAATTTATTGTACAGTTTAGCTTAATCCGTATATTGCCCAAATTATACATTTGAAATAATTGCAGTCTAACTAAGTACAAAAAAAAGTTTTTGAACTTCGTTCTTCTGATTTATACGTCGTGTCCGTCTGCCATTGTGCAGAATAAAATAGTCGATATCGCATTTTCCCTTTCATAAATCAATATAAATTTTATTATTATATTAACGAGAGGAAATGAATAGCCCTCTGAGAAAAAATATGTATTAGTTATAAATACCTTAATGTGTTTATAAATAAGTAAATATGAAGTGATTAATATGGCGTCAAAGACGCTTGACCGTACTTGGTTTGGTAATGATTATGAGAGTCTGGTTTCCCGTGGTGGGGAACGCATACTATTTTATAGGTTTGAGTATCCTTTGTACATGAGTGTAAGTTTTATTGAAATCAATTTCGCCATTTCAGAGATCTTTAGCAATATAGGGAAAGACAGACAGACATAAATTCTAAAAAAATATCAAGTATTGCTTTTTAGCATTTTCCTAGATTTTGTAGCTAATTTTCGCCAAAATATCTTTACTGTACAGACTTTTTCACCTCTACAGTTTTATTATAGTATAGATACTGTTTTAGAGTTTCAGAAGTGTTTCTTCCGTGATATGATCACTGATAATTGTTTTTATAAAAAAAAGATTATTGTAGTTCTTAAAATATAATGGTTTTCTTAATAAAGTTTTTCATTTCTGTTTTTAATTCATCCGTAACAAATTATGATCCACCTGGGCGCAAAATATTTGAATGTTGATATCTTGAAAACTACTTTATAATAAAAACGAATCCCTCATTCAAATATATAATAATTATGTTCTTTGGTATTCCTATTTCTATAATTATGAGCATGTATTACAGAGCTGAAAGTCAATTTAATTTTGGCCAGATGAATCAGTTATGGAATTAAATTTTGAAGAACTATCCTGATGGAGTTAGTCTTGTTTCATTAAATCCTTAGTTTTGTTCTATATTCCCTTGTTTTGAAGAATACCATAAAAAATTGGCATTACAGCATGTTTTACGTCCTTGAAACATTTTCCAAATTTCATAAAAAATCCACAAAACTGTTATGACTAGGATTTGAACACACGCCTTCAAAACGGTAAGGGGATGTATTATCCATACGGCCATCGCCTTGTTGCCAGTTAATGGCGAATTTTGCGAACACTTGACAGAGTGTTTACGTAATCTAACTTAAAACTGTCATTTCCAAATAATGAAATAGTCTTCAAACCTTTTTGCTAATTATTATGTTTGACGACCGGCCAGTTTGTCGTGTAGACGTCAGTAGTCCTTGACGACAGTAGTGATGACAATTTGGCCTAACACCGGCCGTCACAATATTATACATAGTAATTTCAGCCTTCGGGATAGGTGAAAGTAAATGAAAAAATGCTCATAAAATAAAAACTACTGGGCCTACATGAATCATATTTTTAAGGGACCAATTCGACACTATTCCGCATCAAACAAAAAAAGAATTATGTAAATCGGTTCAGAAACCTCGGAGAAATCGGTGTACATACATCGAAAAAATAAATATACCGCCCGAATTGAGAACCTCCTCCTTTTTTTTTTGTTTGAAGTCGGTTAACAAATGACGCGATACATGACACTACTTCCTTTTAAATCTCATTTCTCACAGTCGACGCCGCATGCGCCTGCTACTTAATTATGAAAAGAATATTTGTACCGAGGAACCTTAATTATTTCCAAGCGTTGTTCACTTCACTTACGTCTCACATAAAACATTCGACACCCACGCGTTCCTAAATTTCAGCGTAAGCTTATAGTCTGAGAAATCTCATTTAGACCCGCGATGAGAGCGACATATCTCAGTCTGCGGATTATTGATGTCGTGAAACCATATCCACGCCAGATTGCCGCGAGAGGGCGCTGTCTCGATTTAATTCCAGTTTAATTATTAGGAGAATGCCTGCTATTATTTAGGCGCTCTTCCAACATCGGAGCTAGTATTAAATAGATATTGGTTTAATACAGTAGCAGGCTATATTGACGATCGATTAAGCGTTGTTTATTTTGATAACGTTCGCTTCTCATCAAAGTCTTACAGTTGTGTTTTAGAAAATGAACGTTTTATAGTAATTAAGAAAGTTTTGTTGACGGCGCTCTGATCTTGAATTAAGTGATTATTTGAAGATTTTTAGTGTTCTGAATATTATATCTATAGTCTAGCGCTACAAAGTCTAACGGATAAATATTAAATAGTACAACGTGTTTACTCTTGTACAAAGGAGAGACAAAGAACACTAAGACTTACTAATCATTTCTTATACATTACCCAGAGTTTTGACATTGCTCACCGCTTTGGCCGTGGCAAGCTTAACACCTAAATTGCAGTACAACTTCAACACCCACTGCAGTAAATTCCTTCAAGCTTTCCTTCTAGATTGTATGATAATTAATGCCTCACAATGTGATTTGGATCAGTTCTCACCGCCTGTTGTGTTTAAAATTAAGCCTCGGCAAATGGCCATGGAGCACGTTTGTTTATTTCCTTTGGCAATCCCTCACTCTGACAACTAGGCGAGTTTAATAGCGAATAGGTAGCTGCTGAAAACCTTTGCATCAATTCATCGTTCACTTTGAATGTTGATATTGTCTGACATAAGACGCTAATCTGGTAAATGTAAGTATGTACTGTTGATTTCATTACTCTGTCTCTTTTTGTTTGTTCTTTGTACCGACTTGTTATGTAATATCTGTAAAGATTGCCACAATGCGTTGAAAACTGAACAACTACTGCTATGTTGTAGATATAGTCTATTACCCTGTTTTTATGTAAATCTGTTTGATATCTGAAATCGACAGTGAGGTGACACCAAACTGAACTACAGATATTACGTCTAATATGCCAAAGCGCGATCCCGCGGTGATTTAGTCCACACCCGCCGAACAGACATGTCCTTAAATCGAAAGCTCAACTTGATACAAGACCCTGCCATCAACAAATACCTAATATATTTTATCACAACCTCTGAGATTTATTTCAAATCCAATTTCAAAGGAATCGGGGGCCTACTCCGGCGCGATTTGTTCTGAATTGGAGTTCAATGTTTAATAGAGTTTTAGATAACACGACCGACGTACATCATTCACCGAAATGATATAACTCATATGAACCGACCTACAAGTTTCATTGAATAATTTGTGTGGCCTGAAAATATTTAATAACAACGCCTCCCTCAATTTAAGTTGGTAAATTATGACGCGAAGTAAGAATTGCTAGGCCGCAATGTTAGATTGCCGGATTAGACATGCGCGGCCTAGTGGGTAGTGTAATGTTTTATCTGACTTTAAGTTAAATTCTTCAGGGATGACATAAAAGGTTATCGTGTTTTCCTACTACTCGTCAAACATTTTCAGAACAAGGCTGAAGTGTGGACATATTATTAGTAAAAGGCGATTCGCGCTCTGTTCCTTAACAATTTATAATGAGAGACGAGGGGCAACCTCGTGATAGCTCGCAGGCTCAGCCGGGGTAGTATTTGTAATACTCTCTCACCCTTAAACTAAACCCTTACTCACGAAATAAAACTTTAGTTACCGAGAGCATCAGAAACAGAAAGACAGTTACTGAAGAGTGTAATGATAGGTTCAGTATCTTTCTTAAGAGTTGCTTCGTTCAGTGTTACGTAGTGACCAAAATGAGAGTGTCAATCGCTAAACAGTAAGCTTACTGAATTCCCTTCAGTTTTGGATGAGTATCGTTACATTTAACACTAACTATATATAAGCTTCTTTATATCGAAAATTTTTATTAGGTAAGTAACCGTATTTTCTTATTACTGTCTTAAGAGGATGCTACATATATACTGTTAAACCGTCTATTAACCTTCAAGACTCGAATGCTTTTGTTAATCAAATAATTACGTTCATTATGGCTTCGTGGCTTCACTATATGCGTTTTAGCAATCAAAAGCGTTGAAAAAACGACATAGTATGCTTGGGTATCATATTTATAGTGTGACATGGGTACAAAAATGTATTATAGCCTTTTAAATAAGCAACTATCTATGCGATTAAGAGTATTTTGACGCGTCAACAAATCACATATCTACTATCACTTATCCCATCTACTACGACTACTAACATGTCATCGTAGAGCCTAAAGTGCTTGTTTTGAAGTTTAGACAAGAAATTTGGACAGTTAGTTTATATTATAACGTAGCCCATTAAGGGAAGATTTTTTTACAATTTACCCTGACGGGGTAAAATAGGGGTCATAAATTTGTTTGAAACTCCTCTAATTGTGACGTTCTCTCTATGAAAAAGGACAGAAATCTTATAAGACTGTCTTGCTATGACTCTATAGGATATAATCCGTCTTTATACATATCAAAACGCTGCTTCAGCGATAAACTCATCGCCATAATAATTGATGGATCGATTGTCATTTCATTAGCGTGCACACGTAACATGCATATAATTTATGTGCATCTGAACATGAGGTCGTGTCGTGTCATCGAGTGGTTAGGTGCTGTGGTTAATGTGTACATGGCGGTCGGCACCCGTACCGCTTATATTCTTTTCATATCAATAGGGACTTACACAGGTTGTTTTAGTTCCAATTCTAAAAGTGACAAAGGATGCTTGATAGCAGCCATAGCCTAGTGGGTTTACCAAAGCCGATGCGGAGGGAATGAGGGTCTTCTGAAATGACGCTCACTATCCGGCAGCACTGAGGCATCAGGTCCAGAAACCTGTCAAAACTGTCGAAGCCCCTATATTTTCGTACGTCTGTGTTTGTTTGTATTATGTGTGTGTACGCGTCTGTACATATCTGACGTCAGTTTGGACCTGACGCATACTAAGCGCCGTCTGGTGGTAGAAGAAATATCAAACACCTCCTTGTCAAACACCCTCATTGGGTTCAAATCTACGGCGTCCACGGTACACTACTGACTTTTGAAGTTATGTGTGTATTGAATTGTTAACTATCGCTTGCCCCGTGCCTCGGAAGCTTTGTTAGGCGATAGGTCCCAGCTGTCATGAAGATATTTGATAGTTGTTAGGTAATTGAAGTCAGTTCCCTTAAATATACGGAATATAGACAGAACATATGACACGGAATATAGGTAAAACCACAGAAATAGATAGTAATAGAACGGTGAATGTCACGTCATCGCGTACATTTCGCGCGTGCCACATTTTAGCAAGCCCCGCCCACAGTTACGTATAGATAGTGAGGGGACACTAAGGAATTATTATCGATGTGAGAGCTATGGAAAATGAAATTATGTTATTGTTTATATAAAATGTTTTATTATGAATAGTTTGATTATAGTATACTGTTATAAAAATAAAACGTATTTAGTTAAAAATCTGTATTGAAATCTTACAAAACTTTTGACTATATTATAAAATATCTATACTAATGTAATAAAGCGGAAGAGTTTGTTTGTTTGAACGCGCTAATCTCAGGAACTACCGGTCGGATCTGAAAAATTCTTTTTGTATACGGTAGCCTAGTTATCCCGGAAGGCTATAGGCTATATAACATAACGTTTCGACCCTTTGTGGCCGGGCAAAAGGCTAAAAAGGCTAAAAGATAATGTCGGCTAATCTCAGGAACTAGCAGTCGGCTTTTAAAAATTGATATTGCCTATGATAGCCCAATTATTCCGAAAGGCTATAGGCTATATAAAATTACGCCACAACTTTTAGGGGCCAGAAAAAAATAATAAATTTGGTCAAACGAGAAGGGGGAGGGTTGGGTCAAAGGCAAAAAAAGGCTTAACGAATAGGATACAATCTATATGGGTATCGTTTTCGAGATTTTCGGGATGCTGATTAAATAATATGAAATTTATTTAGTGATTCAAGATGGCGGACGGAATATCAAAGATGGCGGATGACAAAATTTTAAAAAACAATATGGGTATCGCCTTCTATATTTTAAGGGTTGGGGAATCGAAATACAACATCTATTTCGTGATCGAAGATGGCGGATGGGAAATCAAAGATGGCGGATGGGAAAATAAAAAAAAATCTATATTGGTATCGTCTGCGATGTTAAAAGGGATGGAAAATTCAAATACAACATCTTTTTCGTGATTCAAGGTGGTGGATAGGAAATTAAAGATGGCGGACGGGATTTTTCTAAAGTCGATATGGGTATCGTCTCCGATATTTTAAGGAATGGGAAATTCAAAAACACCACCTATTTCGTGATCAAAGTTGGTTGAAGGGATTTTTTTTTAAAATCAATATGGGTATCGTCTCCGTTGATATACGGGATGGAGAATCCAAATACAACATCTATTTCGTGATCAAAGATGACGGATAGGATTTTAAAGATGGCGGACGGGATTTTTTTTAAAGTCGATATGGGTATCGTCTCCGATATTTTAAGAAATGGGAAATTCAAAAACACCATCTATTTCGTGATCAAAGATGGTGGATGGGATTTAAAAAAAAAACAATATGGGTATCGTCTCCGATGTTTAAAAGGATGGGTAATCCAACATCACCATCTATTTCGTGATCAAAGATGTCCCGTCCGCCAACTTGGATTCCCAAATGGATGTCATTTTCGTGATCAGAAAGCATGAAAACCCCAAAAATTATACCCAGATTAATTTTATAAAAAAATGTCCCGTCCGCCATCTTGGATTCCCAAATAGATGTCATTTTCGTGACCAGAATCCATCAAAACCCCGAAAATGATACCCATACTAATTTTATTAAAAATGACCCGTCCGCCATCTTGGATTCCCAAATAGATGTCATTTTCGTGACCAGAATCCATAAAATCCCCGAAAATGATACCCATATTAATTTTATTAAAAATGACCCATCCGCCATCTTGGATTCCCAAATAGATGTCATTTTCGTGATCAGAAAGCATGAAAACCCCAAAAATTATACCCAGATTAATTTTATAAAAAATGTCCCGTCCGCCATCTTGGATTCCCAAATAGATGTCATTTTCGTGACCAGAATCCATAAAAACCCCGAAAATGATACCCATACTAATTTTATTAAAAATGACCCGTCTGCCATCTTGGATTCCCAAATAGATGTCATTTTCGTGACCAGAATCCATAAAAACCCCGAAAATGATACCCATACTAATTTTATAAAAAATGACCCGTCCGCCATCTTGGATTCCCAAATAGATGTCATTTTCGTGACCAGAATCCATGAAAACCCCGAAAATGATACCCATATTAATTTTATTAAAAATGTCCCGTCCGCCATCTTGGATTCCCAAATAGATGTCATTTTCGTGACCAGAATCCATAAAAACCCCGAAAATGATACCAATATTAATTTTATTAAAAATGTCCCGTCCGCCATCTTGGATTCCCAAATAGATGTCAATTTCGTGACTAGAATCCATAAAAACCCCTAAAATGATACCCATATTAATTTTATTAAAAATGTTTCGTTCGCCATCTTGGATTCCCAAATAGATGTCATTTTCGTGATCTGAAAGCATGAACATGATGCTTGCTTTCTTTATGAGAGAGAGAGAGAGACAGCCAGAGACATAATAATTAATTCGAATTAATATTCCTTTTATTTATCGATAAATTTAAAACGTAACCATAAACCGAACGTCAATCCCTAGCGCGCGCTGACCAATCACAGCTATTTATTTGACCCGTGGCCCCTGATTTGTTATTGTTTTTGGCATCTTGTGAATATCGCGTATCTCGCCGTACATTGCGTGTTATTTCATAAATATGTCAACAAGTATCGTATAATTCAAGCAATGGAAATTTAACATAACGAAGAAATGAACGATGATGTTCTTATTAGACAAACATGGTAAAAGTAGCCCACTTGTTTTAAATCTCAATAACCTTAAGTTTTACTCAATTTAAATACTTACTGGTGATATGAAATGCCTCCCTTTTCCATATTTTTGCATCACTTTTAATTTTTACAATTGGAAACTGCACAATATGGCATATTCGTAACGAATTTAATGTTTTTTTACCTCCTGAGCGCGCGAAAGGGAGATGCGATGCGTAAAGCGAATGCGTTCGAAAACACATGCACTATAGTGCAATAGTTTGGCACGCGCGCCACGCCCTTGTCACCGTTCTATTACTATATATTTCTGTGGGTAAAACTTTGTATTTTTTTTGTAATAATAATAAATTTAAAAAAAAGAGAGAATGTTGCAGAGATCAGACGGCAGTTACTCTGTGGAAAAGCTAATATTCTATCAAATTTGGTAAAACTAGTAAGCGCACCTCAGCCTGCAAGGTGAAAGCTTTGGATGCAACCGGGATAACTTCAGGATGATGTTGACTGAAAAATATGTTTATTTATTTAATTAAAGCTTTGCGCAAACAAAATAAGTACATGTTTACGTGACTTTTAATGGCTATATCGTTTCAACTAATTATTATTCTCAATATCATGTAGGACTTTTAGCCAAATACAAGTTTCTAATTAGTACTTTATAAATTGAGAATAACAATCCATTTTTTTATTTATAAAAGACTCGGCAAAGTTTTTGAGATGTATAGCGATTTTTGCTGTTTGACTGTACAAAGGCGCAATTTAATAATTTGTTTAAGTATGCACTAACCTAATCACTTTCAGCATGCATATAACATGTGACTTTAACGTGTTTTGGTGGCTAAGCAATTGATATAAACTGCTCTACCGCTATAGAAATAGTCCAGCGAAGACTACGAGATAGGCTAACATTCTCTTTTGGTATTCTTTAAGTTTTTCTACTATATATTCTGGCAGATAATTTTTTTTCTCTTCATTCTAAGTTAACGTGCTTGCATATCTATGCTAGCAAACTTAGTAAGATACAAAACGTGCGCTTAGCTTTAGGTACGTTCAAAATTAAGCAAAGAAAACAAAGCCTCACACACTGATAAAAATATCTACAACGTAAAACACGTTACGTGTTTTATATCAGAGCTGTTTAAAAGGGCTTTACATATTTTTTCCTAAAGGAAAGCTTCCTTTGATATTTTTAACCTAAGAATCCTGACTAAATAAACAATTGTGTTACATTACAGAATCATAGATACTTCGTATGATTCGATATACTAGCGAAACGTCAGCCAGTTGTAATACATAGTTGTAAGTGTTATTACACGGCATTTCTTCTAGATATATGTTCATGAAACGCGTTCGTCTTGATTGACACAAGTTCCCGAAAAGCTTTATTGTTCTTTGAAACTTGATATAGGTGTAATATAACTTTTGGGTCGCCGAATTTCGTTGTTGATTTCTCTTTGCAAAAGTTGTATCGTCGCGTCAAACAACGGAGATTCAAATTCGTATTGACGAGTTGTACAAAAAGGGGAAAATAAGTCGAACGTAGGCGTCACAAGTTGGAAAAATGCGAGCACGCGTATGTCTTTACATTTACCTTGGCTTTTATTTAATAATGCTAGAACGTAATACGTGATCCTTGGAAAAATATAATAATATTATATTTTCGTTGCGGTAGAATTTCGCCTGAAACAGGTGTAATTGAAGGGAATGAACAATTGCTTAAGGCGTATTTAAAAGGTTTAGAAGTTTGTGAAGGAATATAAAGCGGTGTCACGTGTTTCTTTTTTATTTGTAGACACAAGGACACACGAAACATGCAGAATTATTTAATAGACTTTCCTTTCACAGATCCTAAATCCTGATAACCCCGCATTTTTTTCTATATTATTAATACCTCTTTCTAAATCCGCTTTGAGCTATGTTATTCATGAAGCCCTTATCAAAATGTCACACAAGTGAGCTGTGTGTGTGTGAGTGTATATGTTTAACGATGGTTGTACATTTCCGAACTTGGTATCGGATTTTCTCCAACTTTATCTGTTAGTTTGTTTTGGCAGTTCTCCCAATTGGCGCCAGATGTTGATAGAACTTGAGCAAAACTTCTGTTAAGTATCTACTTTTTCGTGTTCAAATTACATTAGAGACGTTAAGAAGTGCGAGGTGCCAACTCGTGAGAATTATATGCCTACTTGTCAAAAAGGTTAAGCTCATTATTTTTTTTGTATTTCATACTTTGACCTTTTTGGATGCTGTGAATATAAGTGTCTGTTAAACTTACATTCATTTTAAAGAAGAATATATTTTAAGTACAATATTATTGCCGATGAGATCTTACTTTAACTGCCATCATAACGGCTTGAGCGAGAATTATATCCTTCATAACATATATAATAACTTTAAAAAAAAAAAATTTGGTAATCATAATGATGTTAAGTGCTGCCTTCTTATATTAAACATATTTTTAAATGTCATAATATTATGAGCAATCGTGTAATCACAGCTCTATGTATTTTTCAGTTTATTAACGCATGCTTTAATATAAGAATAATGAGATGTCTAAAACTTATTCACTTTTTAATTCAGATCACGACACGACTAATGATAGTGATCGGTTGGCAAATGCTGTAATGGCTCATTTATTCTTGGCCGTCTGCCGTTTTTGGCCGCTGATTCAGTTGAAGCGACTTCTCTAAATGGTATCTACCTACAGCTTTCGACATTCGTGTCATTCTTTCTCGGACTTAGTATTAGCTCTCTAAAAGCGAACTAAGTTAACCATGTACGATTAGTCATTTATATGATGTCGTTGACAATGGCACACAATGGCTTTCATGTTACAAGCTTTTTACAAAAAGAAATATCAATCAAATTTGACATTTGTCTTCATAAACTTATAATTACACATTTAGGTACGCTTAGTAAATTGTCCTAGAATATAAGTTAGTAGTTACACTCAACAATTAACGAATATTAATTAATAATAATTTTACTTTAATTGTTGTAGACCTTTATGAATTACAAAGTTCAAATACGCCCACGAAAATCAGGAAATAATAGGTAATGGTTGATTGAATTTCAAGTAACTTAGTTTGACATTTAAGATCTGATTGGCGTTTATGAAGGGATGTAGATGGCTAAGTTCACATTTCCCTAAAACAGTTATTTTATTAAAAATACATTATCTGTTTTATAGGTTATATCTGTATACGGTTTAGGCCAAATTTGTATTTACCTTTTAATTAAAAGATAGTTTAAAGTCAAAATCGCTTAATACCTTAGTGCACACAATTATTTACGCCAAAGACTAGATTGATAAAAATGTATCTATTGTACCTCAATAAGTTTACAGTAGTAGTTACAGTTTTACAACAAATAAAAGGAATAAATTATACTTGCATTGTGGAAAAGTTCTAATATGCAGTAATAAAAATTCTTCGCAAATAATAATCGTTTCATTCGCGAAACCAGCTCATAAAATAGTGCACTATAGAAAGAGATGCATTTAATATTTATTTCACTGCACAGAATATGCTGATAGCTGTAAGTGAATACAGCTGGAAACTAACCGCGTTCTGACGTCATGCACTTCCACAGACTCTATATGTATTTAAATTATTTTCACATGCAAAAATAAAAAACAATAGAAACAACGGCATCCTTTATCGTTGAATTGTTTTAATAATTCTTCACAAACTGAACTATTTCATGGGTTTGATCACGGCTTTGTTTTCGACAAAGCCTTTTAAATAAAGGTCAGTTTTCAATATGGATTAATTAAAAGCGGATATTTCATTTAAATTGGACAATATTGAAGTTGATACGATAACCAAAAACGTCGACTTAGTTAATTATTTTATGATACTCCGCTTTCAAATAGTTTGAATATTTTGGATAAATTTAATTGGTAAATAATATTTATCAATTTTGTACCTCTGCCTAGGCATGACTATATTATTTTTACATAATTCATAATTCGACAGTGAAAATACCGTGGCATGTGTTAAAATCTGTCACCAAAGCTGAGCAGTGTTGGTTTTGGAACGAAAATTATTACTAGTATGTGAGTGAATCGTGTATGTGCACCACCATTATAAAGGACTAAACACAATACGTTTTTGAAAACGTCTAACGATGTCTGTTACCTTGAATATTTTAGTTACGTTCAATGAAACTACACTCATGATTTAAAAAAACTAAGAAGTATGTCCTATGTTACTTAATTATTATATATTTTGTATTAACTCTCATAATAAACTACGTACTAGGGTTGTGATATTCCTAATATTATGTTAACTATCTATGAGCGGCCTAAGCCATTGTGAACATAGACTAAAACGGTATCGAAATATTCTATAGCGCAAAAAAATTATATTTCTGGAAATCACAAGGTAAAAGTCCGTAAAGTAAAAATCTAACAATTCACGAAGACAAACTTGCCAACACAAATATTAATGAAATCAAAACTACAATAAAGGATAGAACGAACTGTTGTTGTTGCAAGTTACTGAAAAATTTATTAATTCCGCATTTACACGATTCACTGACGTATAAAACACTGCAAGGTAAATAGCAGCAGGGTTAATCAAGCAGTTAATTATTGCCATTCCGAATAATACGTTTCGGAGGCTGCATTGTAAACTATTTGGCTATTTGCAACTGTAGCAATGAGAACGAATGATTCATCGAGAACTGTTAACAATAAAAACTATACAACGAGATTTATGGCTTCTGTTCTGACAAAACGAAAATGGAAACAGTGAGTTACGTTTCAAATTGATTGTACGGAGCGCACAATAGTTTAAACGTTCACCTCACTCACTTGTTTTGTGAGTTCGGTCTCAACAAAATTTATCTCTTCTAGCCCTTTAAGCGGGCGGGAAAATATTTCTCTACGCTGTCACAGTCAATCCGTGATGCAATACCAAGAATTGAATTGTCAGCCATTCACCATATAACTTTACTTCTTGCCTCGTAGCATTAGATAGTCTGTGACAATAATCGTCTCAGTATAGAGCATCCTTTGTTAATATTCGGCAATCTCTTCAAAACGTACGAACTACATTTCGGTTATATATAATAATTATGAAAGTCATAACCTATGTGTCACTAGGAAGGGAATGGGTTAAATAAATATTGAAACAATGGACAATAAGAATACAACCTTTGCAAGTTATTTGTGGGTACGCCTTTTGATTGCGTGCAGACATTACCTACTGAGTTATTTTTAAAGTGGAGATGACGTTTTAAATCTAAACGCAAACATTCAAGTTAAATTTTATAGCACAGCGTCGTTTCTTATTATCCTTTAACGAATAAACCAGCTGAAGAGTAAAATACATCGACTATAAAACGTTTGATTTAAATCATATTTACAGCTAGTGCTACAATCTTGAACGGCGTTCTATGAAATAAAACGTAGTTAGCATTTAATCCAATTGAAGAATTCTCCGCTCGAAAGCGTCGAGGTGGAAGCGTTTACGAGTACGTTTAAGTTATTAATTTATTTTTAGAGTAACATTATCTAGAAGGCCGATTCCATGATCGATTCGGTTTATAAAATTCGGAGCAAATAATTTAATTTGGACATAACTTTCACAATATCTGAAGTATTCACACGGTGCCCTTTTTACGGCCACAAAGAATCTTCGAACACAGTTTTACTGTTGCGGCGCGCTAAAGCGTTTTTGTGAAGAAAACTCGCATCTCCCGCACCTCCATTAAATCGAGAGAATAAATGAAATTTACGAACCGTTATTTTGAAATATTAAAGTATTCTTACCGGCTTAGAAAATACCTTTAGTTGATTTTTTCAAATTACTTTCCTGTTTTGATCGAATGAATGCTGCATTCATTCCAATAAATAACGACCGGGGAAATTATATTTTAATGATTCATGATTGGATTGAAATTTAAAAAGCTCAGAATAAAATAAATAAATTTACCTCGAACACTCTGTTTATATTTTCAAATGATTTAATAAAAATAAGTAACATAAAAGAAGTTGCCGAAATTGTATACTATAAATACGACTGTCTTTTATATTTTATATCATAGCAGTAAAACACAGGTTTGAATGAAGCACCCTAAAAAGAAGACGTGCGTGCGTTACTTTTTATTTGTTTTTGCTTAGACTCACGTTGGCGTTGTATACCTTTAGGTTTCGCTCCCCTAACAAAACAGTACTTTGGGTATGGTAAGCGAGTACTTGTGTGAAGTACTGAAAGTACGAGGCATAGTGCATGTAGGGTTCAGTGTTGTGATGCCCTATTACCGAGCACTTGCACGCTGAGTTTTTTAATTAAAGCCGTGGTAAACGCGGCGCAATTGTTTGAGAATCTCGGTCCCGTAGTTATTTCTTGTATCTTGATTTATGTGCACATGGTACAGTTTTATCCGTATGTAGGATACAGTTTTAAACGTAGAATGAGATTAAAATTAAACTCGAACACGTTTTGCGATTTATATTCCTTTTTAAAGCTTAGGTACCTTTCATTAAAAGCGCTTAACATTTTTTATTCAAGGTGAATAGAAAGATAAATATTCTATGATGCCTCTCTTTTACTTTGTCTGTATAAAGTCGAAATAGTTGCTCCAATACTTTTCCTTTTGATCGTTCTTAGGTCTTTCTAGGCCCATGGTTTCAAATAACCCAGTTTCATTGTTATTAGCTACATTTAGGCCGATATCGTTGACTTTACTCTGCTTTTCGCTCGACATACGAATCTAGGCTAAGCCTTCTTACGTACTTTTCCAGGTAGTACCCTCATTTTTCGTTTTTAAAAGTTTGCCCTATTTCGCTACAGAATATAATCCATGGAACATAATAAGAGTATATATCAAAGCTGATTTTATATTCATAATGCGTTGGATCTTAATAATAATGTGTTTATGTAATTCAGTTTTGAGATTTAAAAAAAAAAGAATCGATGAAAGAAATTGTTTCTCCGCACATCAGACTAGTTTTGAACGACCACACTTAGTGTTTTTTTTTCTTGACGTGATAGTGCACTTTACAGTATTTAATGCACCTGTGAAATGGTAATGCCCCGCTGATAAGGACTAGTTTATTCTAGTACCACACATCACATCTCATATAACATTGACTGAATGAAGTGGTGTCTCTATTGTAGTCAATATCATCATCAGTAACATCTGGTAGTATATAGCTGATGCCTGGCTGGCGTAACTGATGGAAGGCTTTGGGTTGCAAATGTTGCAATCTACCGCTTACGCCTAACATAAAAGTGTTTCTTTATTGTTATTCTATTTACGCGTATTCTTGGAACGGCTGTCTGATTTTCATAAAATATTTGCAATGTTATTGTTGTTTTATTAGCTTAGCTGTTTTATGTTGTTTCTTATCAAACATCTTTTTCTAAGCATTTAAGATACTAATGTTGCACCGATGTTTTCTATAAAAGCTACCGAGCGTGCAAAAATCAGTCCCAATGCAAACTGACAATAAAATAACTTCCAAAGTGATATTTCACTCCTTAATGGGCTATATAAAGTCGTGTACAAACAACAACTGAAAATTAGTAAAAGCAATATTTAGATGGGTAGATAGTTGCAATTTCTCATCTTGCTTGCATTTATAACATTGTTCACAATAAAGTTTCATAGTCGAGCTTCTGTAATAAAATTTGTTGTAAAATAGATACTACAATATTGTATCTCGTTATAGCTTGCCCTTCAGTTAGTTAGCTTAGCGATGCAATAAGCTTTGCCTTTGACTCTTGCTAACTACTACACAAGAAAATTGCGTATCTGTCCGTTATTAACTACTTGTGCTGCCAACTTACCTGTATTTTCACAAAGGGTTATGGATTATGATTGGTTCTCTCTCCCCCTCTTGCCGCAAATTTGTAAATAAGATTTCATTCTTCAATGCTTTAGATGTAGTTTTTTTTGGAATAGTAGATATATGACTGCAAAGTTATGAAGATTACATTACCAGAATGCTTAACAAGCGCAAACAGTCGATAATATTTGACAAGTTTTATAATGACGTTTCTAAGGGAGCGCTAGGATAGTTCTTTTTTTGTGTTTTTTTGCATGTGCAAGGAGCGCCATGTGTTTGACAGGTTTTAGACGGATAACGTATCTTCCATGACCATTATTTACTAGCGCCATCTGTGCGGAACATTGAGTAATATCCCCCATAGGAGGGCGTTATTACGGGATCGGAAAATGAAATACTTATACCATAAGGATAATTTCTACCAAATCACGTAATGTTGTTTTCGCAGTAAGTAGGACCCCAAAAGAGGCGCTATGATATCATTAAGCACCCAGTATGTGGGCCTAGAATTTGATGCTGGTCTAATTTTTACATTACTCAAGCTTGTCAAAGGACTATGACGAGATGTTCCACGTAACCATTCTCATCCAAGGGTAATCAAAAAACGTTAGTTACAAAATTTGCAAAAATCGTCGTAAATTTAAACAGATAGTGAAATCACGCAAAATATTAGAAGACTCTAAGAATAAAGATATCTATTGAAGTATTCATGATGCAATGTTCCCTGGCAGGCATTGTAATTCTATTCTGTTAGCTTAACCCCTTTTAGAAAAACAACTTTCGCATAAGCCCGCGATGAACCAGGCGTATCTCACACTTGACCGGTTTTCCTTTCATCTTGAATGACTATGCTCAACTTTTCCATATATTCCTACGAATGTGCGACCCATATCCAAACATATTGTGTAACGTGTTCAATTTCCATATAAACCTTAGATATTTTTGACATAATGACACCATACTTTTTGGGCCGTAGGAATGCGTCTTTCTTCATTGGTTTTTAATCAAGCTTACGAATTGGATATTGAGGAAAGCGACGTATTTTTCTTTGCTTTACACGTTTTATATTGTGAAATATTTTCGTTTTCTTGTAAATATTTTTCTGAACGTGTTGGTAAAGTCTTTGAAATACGTATGGAGGAAAATTTATGTGAAGACAGGTATTGAGTACGATAACATGTGAATAAATTTTCTTCTTCGCTTTTCATTCATGAATTGTTAATATTTGTATGAATGTTTATGATTGAATATATCTAAACCAAAGGATTTGCAATCCTGAACTCAATTGAAAGTCTTCAATTTATAAAGACGCTTGATGCACAATTAGTTTATTGACGCTTTTAAATTAATACCGGTAATAATCCGACGAGTATAGTAGCAAAAAAGAGTCTCTCAGTCGCAAGTCTTTATCCAGCATTTAGGTCGAAGCCATCTGACGAAGCTTACCACGTCAGACGAAAAAGTCGTCACTTCTGGACCAGAGATTCTTGCGGAGGTTCAGAGCTTCTACGGCAACCTCTACACCTTGAAGGTGTCTCGTCCGCAACCCGACACCGAGGATCCCAGAGCCACTTCAACCCGCCACCTCACGGAAGAGTTGCCAGATGTCTGCTAGGACGAAATCGAGGTGGCCATAAGGCAGCTCAAAAATGGAAAAGCCCCTGGGGACGACGGAATTACGACGGAGCTGCTAAAGGCAGGTGAGAAACCTATACTTATGCAGCGCTAACGCATATTTAATTCAGTCCTGTTCTCAGGGAGTACTCCAAGGGCGTGAAGCAAGAGCGTTGTCGTTTTGTTCTTCAAAAATGGAGACAACTTCTCGCTCTTGAGCCACGTCTATAAGCTGTGCTCAAGGGTCATTACAAACCGTCTCGCGCGTAGACTTCACGAGTTTCAGCCACCCGAACAGGCCGGTTTTCGAGGAGGATACGGCACCATAAACCACATCCACACAGTGCGGCAGGTCATACAGAAGACAGAGGAATATAATCAGCTCCTGTGTCTAGCGTTTGTGGACTATGAGAAGGCCTTTGACTCCATTGAAACCTGGTCTGTTCTGGAGTCCTTGCAACGGTGCCAAGTCGTTTGGCGATATGTCCAAGTGCTGAGAGGTCTGTATGACGCTGCGGCTATGACCGTCCAAGTACAGAACCAGCAGTCTGAATCTATCCACTTGCATCGAGGTGTGAGACAAGGGGTTGTTATCTCCCCCAAATTGTTCACAAATGCAATGAAGGATATGTTTAAGACGCTGGACTGGAAATGACGCGGTATTAACATAAACGGCGAGTACCTCTCACACCTAAGATTTGCAGAGGATATCGTCATCGTGGCTGAAACCGTGTAGGACTTGCAGTATATGCTGAGCAGCCTAACCGATTCTTCTGCTCGCATCGGTCTCCGGGTGAACTTGAAAAAACCAAGATAATGTTCAATGAACATGTCTCTCCGGAACCGATTACCCTAAATTGGGTCCCTCTCGAAGTTGTTCAGGAGTACGTCTACCTTTGGCAAACCTTGCAGTTAGAAACAACTTCGAAAAGGAGGCCGGCAGAAGAATACGGTTGAGCTGGGCAGCATATAGGAAACTCCGTCAAGTCTTTTCGTCACCCCTACCGCAAAGCCTTAAGAAAAAGGTCTTCAACGAGTGCGTTCTACCCGTTATGACTTACGGAGCCGAGACGTGGACACTGACGGTGTTTCTAGTCCACCAATTTAAGGTCGCTCAGCGAGCTTTGGAGAGGGCTATGCTCGGAGTTTCTCTGAAGGATCGAATTAGTAATGACGTGATCCGACAGAGAACCAATGTAATCGACACAGCTCAAAGAATTAGCAAGCTGAAGTGGCAGTGGGCCGGCCACATTTGTCGAAGAACCGATAACCGTTGGGGTTGTCTTGTTCTAGAGTGGAGACCGCGCCTTGGCATACGTAGTGTAGGACGCCCTCCGGCTAGGTGGAGTGACAATATACGCAAAGTGGCTGGAAGCGGCTGGAAACGAAAAGCCGAAAATCGGGCTCAGTGGCGTGCCATTGGAGAGGCCTATATCCAGCAGTGGACTCTTGCAGGCTGATGATGATAACCTGGCTTAGCCTAAGCAACTTAACTCTGTCATAGAGTATTGACGTCAAACAGTATTATCAATATCTTTTGTTGAGTGATTTCCTCTTTTCTTTTTCCTCTTAGACTACACATCATCAGATAACCTGTAATTTCATCTTGTCTTATTTTACCTCTATCTTATACAGTAATGTTAAATCAAAAAAAGATGCCTAGTTGATCACATGATACAAAAAATATATAGCACACACTTTTGTTCATTTATCTTTATCTTAACAAAGATTAAGAAAAAATGTCCTAGTAACCGAGCAACTCTTGATTTCTATCATAACAGAAGTCAACAATATGAATTTATACCGAATTACTATACATTACATTCAAACATTTCATTAGCCATAGTTCAATAAGCCGAAAGCTCTCATTACGTTCCTATATCGTCACTGAGTTCGACATAAAACACTTTCGATTGTTTTCCGATCGAGCTTGTTAGGGGGATCATTTTCCTCACGTGGGGTCACTATGATACCGTTGTGTGTTTATTCCGGACTTTCAGCACTTAACGAGCCTGAAGCACGGCACTACAGATACGGCACCACTGATATTTGATGTTTATAAGTACTCAGATTTAGTTTGTATTCACGCCATGGAAATACCTGTTCTTGGGTAGGAACTTAGTATTTTGTAACTGCTATCGGTACTTGTCTTGGCCTTGTTTAAGTGTAAATCCTAGCTGTAATGATTACCATCAAATTCTTTATAATATTTTACTATTTTTATTGCGGTTTGCGTTTTTCGTGTCCACAGCTACATTAAAATAGCTGAAACTATGTCAAAGTGTACACACATAAGTTTTGTATATGGTTGTTAAAAGTTAATACTTTTTTTTATAATAAACATATAATACACATGTGAATAATTTTAAATACAATTCATTGTAAGTTAATCGTACTACTCGATAAACATTCTTTATAGTAGAGAACATATTCCATAAAATTACTGACTACTCCTTTGACGCAGCGAGCCCAAGTAGGTCTTGGCCAGCTCACGGTATTCCCTATCAATGGTCCCACGGTATCATGCCATCGTTAAGTTATTTTTGACGCATCATTTTTAAAGTGATCTGTCAATCTGAGTCTCTCTACTTTAGCTGACCTAATGGTATTACGTTCGCGGTCGTCATTTGAAACGAAATACAACAATATAACGCTCACTTTGTGCTACAATATATCATCAGCCCCTAACAGTCCACTGCTGGACTAAGCCTCTCCTTTGAAAGGAAGAATTGGCCTACTATATCACGCTGGCCAAACGAGTTGGTATTGGGTTTGTATCAAGTTTTCCTTTTCTTACAGTGCTGTTCTCTGCATAATGTGCTCCCTTTGTCGGCTCTTACGACACCTTTGGGATAATATGGGGTGGTGTCATTCCGTATTCTAGTACCGGCGTACATGCCTTACATAAAGGGAGTGACGGACAAAGTTGGAACAGAAATACTCCATAAAAACTGTATATAGCCCGCTCTCCAAGGTAGCAAACAATTTGCGCACCTCGAAGGATGTCATTCCTCTACAAACACCTGGTGTCTCCAAGGTCGACTACAGATGTAGTAGTTCTTATATCGGACAGACCAAACGAACCATCGCTGAAAAGGCCAAGGAACATATCGCAGCTGTAAAAAACCGGCAAATTAACAAGTCTGCCATAGCTGAGCATTTGTTGGAGTCTGGACTAAACCACTGGATCGAATTACATCAACCAAAGGTCTTATCTACCGATCGTCACTATTACTCCAGAATAGTACGTGAAGCGGTTGAAATCAAAAAGCATAAAATTTTAACCGGGAGGATGGATACAGACTGTCTACAACTTGGAATCCAGTAATCAACAATGTAAACCCCACCGCAGTAACACAGCTCGTCAGTGTGTAGACGTCATAAGTGTTGTGTGTCGACGTACAGACAGTTCGGATAAAAATAAAATAGACTCACGCCTGTATCACCGAAGGGGTAGGCAGAGGTGTAATATTACACCCACATTTCGCCATGATAAAAATAAAAAACAAGTGAGGGTAGCTGCCCAAACCCGCGCTTCACAAGGACGACGCTGAGATGACATCAGTCCTGCCGTGACAATGGCTGTTGTAAGACGGTCGAAACGTTGGTAAAACAGAGGTATACCTTAAATTAATTAAATATCGCGAGTAAGACCCGTTTTAATAAAATTGTATGAAGTACCCACGTAGTTCAACATTTAGAAAATTTTCTATTTAATACAACACAACGTGACCTATTCAGTTCAAGGTTTTTCCTTTGGTGCCTTTGTAGACCTCTTTAAAAAAATAAACAGTTTAATACTCTTTTTCGCCAGAAACAAAGAGTAAAAGGCTTTTAAAAAGGCATACAATAGCAAAAGTTTTGTTGCATCTTTGAGAAATACATATGGTCGGGTTGTTTAAGTAAATCCGTTATAAATTTACCTATATGGTAACCTATTTTCTCGAAAAAAAACTACCTAATAAAAATAACTACGTTAAAAACAACCGACTTCAAAAACGAAAAAGTGAAAAATAATAAATATTTAACATTAATTAAATACTACCTATTATTTATATGTGCTATTTACTAATAGGTTTGAAGTCGGTGCCAAGCCTTAAAACAAATAATAATATTTTCACCACAGCAGCTCAAACATGCCACTTTTGCTGCGAGACAACAGTGAACAAAACGCGATTTTGATTCGAGCGTGAGGCAAAGTAGCTTTTTAATTTTTCAATCTCCAGTGTCACGAATTGACATTGTTCAGCCTTAAATTTGAAACATTCGGATTTTACTGTGTTCTGTCTCTTTCACATGCATATAAAAAGTAAGTGAAAAAACAAACCTCTTCGAATTCGAAATTCGATTTTGGAATTCGACCTCAAAGAAAACACCTTCGAAACGCAAATAAAAAAAGATATTTGTAATAAAGAAATTACTTTTTTTAATATGTTATTGTTTACATGTTTAATTTATTATTGGATTTTAATAAAAATAAGTCTAATTAATAGTATAAAATTGGTATTGAACCAGTACATTTTTATTTCGAATTACAACAATGATACATTTGAAAAATAAACATCAGGGACGTGGTATTCAAACGCGATTTAAAAAAGTAGCGGGAATAAAAATTTCGCTATTTGTTTGTTTTTCGTGTGAGCGTGTGGCCAACTCTGGTGTCGGAGTTTTTCAGACCGCCCGAAGGCCTCCGACATGGCCTAACGATCCTTATCCTTGGACAAGAACCGGGACCGACAGCTTTACGTGCCCTCCGAAGCACGGTAGCGCTCAGATGTAAATGCCACACACGGTCACCCATCCAAGTGGTAACCTGTGCAAGCGTTGCTTAACTTTGCCGATCTGTTACGAACGGCAAGCCAAGTTTCGCTACGAGATGCTGATGCTGATACAGTATAGCGTAACGTGTTAAATTATATTAATAAGTATATAAAATAATCTAAAAAGATGAGTGAAACTAGCGATGATGACTGTACTTTAACACCAGTAGAGTTAAATCAACAAGTGATTAATGCAGAATTCAATCTATTCCTCTTCATTTCTGTCACCTAAGTAATATGTGTTCTCACTGCTGTGGTGAAAAATTATGTGTGCTACACGAGAGCAAAGTTTTTTGTATCTCGTGCTGTTGAGACCCTCACTACGCTCAGGATTCTAACTTTGATTCACTCGCTACGCTCGTGAATCAATCATAGAATCCTTCGCTTGCTCGGGACTCAAAATCAGCACTCGAAACAAAAAACAACTTTGCTCTCTTGTTGCACAAATAACTATTTAATCACTTAAATGAATACGAACAAATTAATACAAAGGAATGACTACGATAAAGATGCATAAATAAACCTAATAAAGAACAATTTGATCTTAATATTATAAGCAGCTTCAGTTAATACGAAGAATAATGAAAAAATTAATACGAAAATGTATTGAACAGAATGTGAATTCATGTGAATTATGAAATGCCTTCTTTAATTTAAAGGCTTTTGAAATTTGATTTGGCACCGACTTCAAACCAATTAGTAAATAGCACATATAAATAATAGGTAGTATTTAATTAATGTTAAATCTTTATTATTTTTCACTTTTTCGTTTTTGAAGTCGGTTGTTTTTAACGTAGTTATTTTTATTTAATACTTTTTAGTGAACCTATTGTTGTATTGTCAACTAGTTATAGGTAGACCTACAAAAGGTGCTGTGCGACTTAAAAAATAGATCTCAAAAAACGGGAACGGATAAAAGTAGTCTTCTCTGTAAAAATGCTCTTCGGGACACAGTTTTACGTTCTTGTGAGACTATTAAAGATCCTGAAAAACGTTTGTTGGCCAGGAAAGCATATATATGAAATCACGTTAACGTCAAGAAACTCTTAAACAGTATAATTCTAGACTCGGTAAGATCCAAGAGCGTCTAGCGAATGAGCCTTTTGAGCAGAGAGGTAATAGACTTGGTCTCATTAATAATCGACAAATCATGGCATGATTTACGTCTTTGAAGTCACCATTATCATCATTGTGCAATTCAAATAGATTTTTGTACTTACTGAGTTCGTATCGCCACCTTCTGACTCCTTCATCGGACGAGAACGAGCCCAAACTCTACAAAATTTTGTCAATTAATTACTGAGTTCCTATAGTATGCCTATGGCCACCTTTCGATTCCATCATCAGAGCAGCTCTATGTCATAATAACTTTTCATTGTCATCCAATTTAAATACGTATACAAAACCCAACTCCCGATGTCTGACATATTTTTTTTATAGACTCACGCCTGTATCCCCAAATGGGTAGGCAGAGGTGTAATATCACACCCACATTTCCCCTAAGAAAGAAATCGCCAGAAGGCTGATCGATGCTTCCCGTGACCAGAGGCTGGTTTATATATCGCTGAGAGAATAAGCATTGCTATTCAACGTGGCAATGCTGCCAGCCTTCTGGGCACGCTACCGCTCGACAGCGTTGCGAAGGAATTTAATTTTTTATTATATTTTATTTACTTTTCTTTTCATACTTTTGCTTTTTTATAGTTTAGGATAGTTTAGTTATATAATTAGTTTTATTTTATTGTACATTATAATGTAAATCCTACTTATAGACCAATTATACTTTAGTTTATTTAAAGTCTACCTAAGATAAAAAAAAATATTTGCCAAATATTCATAAACATTTTCCAAATTTCATAAAAGTTAAAATCGACTGTTTTGATTGGGATTTGAACCCATGCCTTCAGAACGTAAAGCGGATGTATTATCAGCACGGCCATCGCCTTGTTATCAATTAGTGGCGAATTTAGCGAACACTTGACAGAGTGCTTACGTCATCTAACTGTCATTTCCAAATAATGAAATAGTCTTCAAACCTTTTTGCTAATTATTATGTTTGAGTACCGGCCAGTTTGTCGTATCGACGCATAAAGTGTAGACCAGAGAGGTTGGACTAGGTTTTGACTTAATAAGGTTATATTTCTTTGGTGTAGACGTCAGTAGTCCTTAGTAACCGTAGTGATGACAATTTGACATGACACCAGCCGTCACAATTATTATTCATAGGAATTTCAGCCTTAAGGATAGGTGAAAACTAGGACCAAGAATCAAAATGGACTCGACATTTGCGTACACCCGTTAAGGACGGATATAGAGTACATCCCACAGAAGAATAACTGAAGCATGGAAGGAACGATATTTTTAAGAACAAATTGAATATAGCTACACTGTTCACTCATATGATAAATTAGAGTTGCCAGAAGAAGATGGCACTATGTTTGTCAGTTAGGGCTAAAGACAATTTGAACACAAATATCGTAACTTTTTAATTTAATAGTGACTGAGCAAATCCGCTATCGATATCGATTAAAGTTTCAATTTAGGTTCAAAATCAAAAGGACTTGTAAAGTATATTATTTATTTGTTATACATTTTAAATTCCGTAACTTTGTGTCCACAGCAGTCAGAACGCTAGTTGATGGACAGTCTTTAAATAATTATTACTCAAACTTGCATTTTTAAACTGAACTTATATTTTTTTGTTTCAAATGGGTACTCAGTAGCACATAATCTTTCGAGGCATTATTTTCTAATTTTCATGGTATTTTTCTTTACGCATCAACAGCCTTTTCCAGTCCACTGCTGGTCTTAAACCTTCCGTGGTGGAGGTTTGGCCTACTATTATACCACACTAGCCAGACGTATTCGTATAGGGTTTTATTTCGAGATTTCCTTCTCTTGTGTTTCTATTAGTCGCCTCATACGTTACCCTCGGCATAAATATTTATTTATACTTATTTGTAGTTAGTTTTTCAGCTGTAATGATAGCTGTAAGTGGAATTAATAAATATTAAATAAATAAATCATCACCCCCAAATAACATATTTTTATTAGACAAAGCAAATAATTAAGAAAAAAGCAAAACTCATAGCTTAAGCATTATGATAACTGAGAATGGCATATCCAAGGATGGAACATAGTCGACATGGATTTTATCAAGCAAAAAACATAAAAATTAACTTCAAATAGATAAATCAGACAAAACCTTGAATAGTGCCCAAAGGTTTGTTATTAACAATAATCACTTTATTGAAATTTTCTCATTACATAGTGTAGGTAATACAAATCTATGTGTAAAAAATTTATGTGCAGGATCGGACACTTTTCGATCATACATGTGACACACAGAATATTACGACAGAAAAAAATTTTGGCTAGTCTAGCCCTCGATTTTAACTTGGGATTGGCACATTATTAGTCCACTAGTAGAACAAGAACAACCAAGTTTTGGTCTCTGGGTACATTTAACAAAATTTCTTTCAAATGAAGATTCCCTTATTTTGATGCATAACCACTCAGTAGTCTATGAAAGCAGACAGTTCTTATCAAACCTTCAAATTACTGTCCTTTAAATATTACTGTCTTTGTAAAGAAAGATCAGATTTTTTTATAGGTGCATTAATTTTTTTTATAATATGATGGATTCTAACAAGCTTTGGAATTTACTACTGTTGCTGATAGTTTAATTATTAGCAAGTAATTATTTAAAAACTCACACTAATATGTTTAGAAGGGAGGAGCCATCTGTCATTACTATAAAAACATGCCGCAGTAAAATGCTTGGAACAAATTCTATGGTGCTTTCTAGGCACCCAATTTTTTCCACGACATGCAGTATGTCGTCATCAGCAATCCACTTATTTTATAAATCTATATCACGTGCACATAGAATCTAAAAAATAACGAGGTCAAAATATACGGTGGATAGACATATCGATAAGATTTTTTAGAACACTTGAAAAGTCGGTATAAATATTATACGGCTAAATTCAAAATCATGATAGAACTGTCATAAAAGAAAAATCACTAGGGTTATATAATTTGATGGCATAAACTGTCTAAATTGTATTTTACACGTCAGTTGACTGTGTTCAATTTGGGAGTACTAGGACTACCTCTATGTATATTATCCAATCTCTTTGGTACATCCCGAGTTGGTGTTACCAGATGTTGTAAATGTTTACCCTACAATTCTACGAAGTACATATTAACTTTTAAGTAACATTGTATCAAACCTGAATTGAGTTGAATTGAATTCCATCCATAAGGTGTGCGATAAATATATTTTTATACTTAATATTATTATGTATAACAAAAATGTCGAATAGGTGGGACTGGTTTCACTCGCCAAATAAACACGAGGCTCAGAGTTATATATCTTTTACTATATTATTTCACACTCCAATTTACTGTCCATTGAACAAAATTAATTTTGTGTAAAAATTTCTTATTTTCTATCCTTTATCACACAAAGATTTTGTTGGCATAATGAATACGCACATTCAAATACTTTTTACAAACAGCTTTTATTATAAGCGAATAATGGTTAAAATGGTTGGTTATCCTAAAACACTTTTATTCAAAGTGTTTAGAGCATACTCTTGCATATTTATTCGGATCCCAGTTTTCTCGTCCTGTTGCACGTATCCACAATTATTGTCGGATAGTGCAGTCCTTTGGGAATCTATAAACAAATAATTTCATTACTACAAAGAATCGGAAAAAAAATTAAAATAAATAATTAATCTTAGGTTCATATAAAAACTAAATAACGGCAAATTACCCAAAATTTGGGTAATTTCCCAAACGCTTCTGTGGTATCCCTAAAAAACATTTAACACTGTAAAATTAAAAAGTATCGATGACGTTTGGCTAGCTCAACATTCAACGACCTATTGAATTCGATTGTATAATACTAACATCGCGGTGATAATACAATAGCCTTTTTTTTGGTTTATTGATGTAATTTAGACATGTTTCCTTATGTAATAATACGCTATTTGTATCATTCTATCAATATTTGCATTAATGAATAAATATTATAACTAAAAGGACCATGCCCATCTGTGCCCCAGAAATGTCCAGAGAAAGTAAATTACAAGATCGTCCTAATAAATTAAAACTAGAATTAAGTTGTTAATTTTGAAACCTATCAAGCACTGGATAAAAAAACGAAAACAAAAGACTTGTTTACTTTGCAGTACCTATGATAAATAATGTTTCATTAATTCATGCACTAAAAGTGCAGTTTATTGCGGTCTATAACCACGTTCTTTAGCCGATTTATTAATTCCTTGTGATAGTATCGCGGTTTTACGGAGTACTCTTTCCATGTTATAATTTATTCAAGTACCTACTTAAGTTTTGTATCTAACCAAATTGTTTTCACATTTATATATATGGAGATACTATGGAGGCAGACTATATAATTCCAAATAACTGAAATGTTTACAGACATATAAGTATATAAATGAACACTGATTTGGCCTAGCTTATGTGATGATTATGAAGTGCCTAGTGGAAAACTAATAGCAATGCTGTTTGTAAACGATCAAATGTATAAACAATAGGCGTTAGGCAGTTATCATGTCTTGTTTAACGTCCAATAACTTTTCAACCAGTGCTTTATATGACATTAATACTAGATATCATAGAAATACTGTTAATAAGTTATCGTATGACATAGAGTTGCAATTTGGGAAATGCCTAGCATTGACGGCATTGCTGGGTTTCGCCTCCATACTAATATGGGCATGGTCCTTTCGTACTTACGAATGAAAGGTTATGTTCTCACATTTCCGCTCACTACGGCTTTTACAGCCTAAAATGTAACAAATCACCATAATAAATCTGATCCAATGATATTTTCACTAAGCATTCACAAATAATAACAATAATAACACAATATTCGCGGATATTATCGAGAGTTCAACAGTTTGTTGGTCACAACATTCAGTTGTGACCAACGAAAAAAAACGAAAACTCTGACAAAGACAAAAAATGCTATCTTTGTCTCTTTTACTCTTATGTATTTCTGTATGTCATTATCTCGGTCTGTCACGGTATTATTATTTGCTGGTCAAATCCATAGAGATACATCATCCTAGGGTGAAAATAAGTAAAAAAATGCTCATAAAATAAAAACTAATGGGCCTACATGAATAAATTTTTTATGGGACCAATTCGAAACTATTGCGCATCAAACAAAAAAAGAATTACGTAAATCGGTTCAGAACCCTCGGCGAAATCGGTGTACATACATCGAAAAAAAAAAATATACCGGCCGAATTGAGAACCTCCTCCTTCTTTTTTTGTTTGAAGTCGGTTAAAAATAGCACAATGTGATACTTTACGTAGGTTTCATAGATATGTCATATCAACATATAAGTAATTCATGTTGTTTTATTGAATATATTATTCTTGACATATGTCACGTAGTAACGCAGATAGCTTTCATATGCCTCACTTTAACCACTTTATTAGTGAATTAATCCATTCCACACCGTCTTTAACCAGTAAATTCCAGCTAAAATTATGAGATTCATTGAAATCGCCGGTCAATTCCCTCTTTGAGCTTCCTACCTTACGTTCGTCAATTTGCAGCAAACATATTCTATCAATATTTATTTAGCTCTGGAATACATCGCATTTCGTATTAACGTAGCATGAATATAGTCTACTTTTGGGAACCACGCGGGCCCTTCTGATAAATACGATAGTAGGCTAGGTAGGTAAAGTGCGCAGTGCCGAGTACGTCTGTAATGCCTCACTAACGATGTTCTCTAAGAAAGCAACAACTCCATTACTAAGAGATTATTTACTTTGTTCTACGACAACACTGTTTATTCCCACAGTTTATTTGGTAAGCGCTTCACCAATTCGCCGCAAAACTTTTAGGATTAATCACTAGTCCACAACAAATTAAGATCTGTTAAACACACTATAACTCGTTTAAACTGAATCTGCTGAATGTAATTATAGAATTATTGGATTTAAAATTCTAGTATTGGAAAAAAACGAGGCAGTTTTTGGGGAAAGATGCATAAATTATAGCTCGTTCATCAGAATAATACGCATGGCAGAAACTAGTCACTATATAAAGATAAACTACTTAGCCATATATTTTCTAATTTCATAATCATGGTGACATCAAAGGCATAATGGAAAACTCAGTTTAGGGTTTCACCAAATTGTCGAACATGCATGATAAATGCGAATATTGGATAAAGCAAGCTGCAATACATGCACGCTCGTAGCAGGCAGAGATGTGTTGGCTCTTTCTACACACAGTGAAGACGTTTATCGTGTATCTAATATGTATTGTAACCTATCCTCGACTTCAATATACTCGTCTACATGTGAATACTAAAAGTCTTCCAGGAATGCGCTTCTGAACAATTCATCATGGATGTACTTTTAATTCGGCTTTTATTTTAGTGATTGGGTTTATTATAAACTGTATCACTGTATAACATTAGTGTCATAATACAATTTTCTGCGTTATAATGAGACCTGTTCAATAGAATAGACATTATCTCTTATCACGGCTACTTTAATATTAAATTCGATTATGATAAAAAATTATAACGATCACCGTGCTGTGGCTCAGAAATACTTCTAATTTATTTAAAGAATAATTTTTCTGGCCATATTAGGTATGTTGTATCAAGATTTTAAATCGATGTCACCTATTATACCTTACGTAATAAATCTTCTTCTTCTTAATGTGCCTTTTCAATTTCGAAGGTTGGACGTTAGCCTCTTGTAGTTTACCCTACCCATATTTGGATGTAAATTGTCAAAGGTAAACTAAATGAACATCCTAAAGGGCATTACATGGTTTTGCTCTTTGAACGGAGCAGTGATAAGGGAAACTAAATACATACTTAGAGTATCGTAAAGCAATCTGTACGCATTAATATTGCGATGCCGTGGAATATCATCATCAACAGCGCTGTGTCGGTCCCATTTCTGGGCATGGGTTGTATTTCTCACAAATTGAGCGATAGACTCACCTAGAAAAAGAAAACTTTAGAGCTCTTTTATTATACGCTATTTGTATTGAGAACAATAAAATAAATAAGTGGGTCTATTATACTGATCGTTATTATTCATAAAAATGAAGATAAAAAATACTAAAATAAGTCGTAGAGTAAATTTGTAAGGCGCGATCCGCAGTCATTGTTATAATAAACTGTGACCTACTATGAATTGTGTAAACTGTGTTTGCAGGTTTAAGAGAAGATAAATAAAATAATGTACCTATTTAATGACATCCTTTTGTTCTTTTGAATAAACTACTAATGATGACTAAATAAACGTTCATACATCAATGTTAAAAACTCGTGGTGCAGAGATTATATTTTTTATCCGACTAAATACTCTGCTAGATATGAACAGCAAATATAAGCCTTTCTCTGTTACCTACACTCCTGCAGTTTTATCAGAGAAGCTGCTCTTAATACGTTAGTGCGGTGACGTAGGTTCAATCACCTCGGGTCGTGAACTTACAGATTTACATATGCAATTAACATTTTGACATCAATATGCCATAGGTTACTGCTCCTTTGAAAAATTACTTTTCTACGACTAGCTTTAAGTACTTAAGCACTTTAAGCTTTAGTTTTCAGGTTTATCTAAGAATCTCATGAGGAATTTGATAGCTTTGTCGATGTGCTCATTTTTAAGTAGTGACCTCTTACGGTTTATGACCGATGGTAAAAGGACGCAGTCAATAAAGAAACGTTTAGACAAATGCATACTAGACCAAAAATAAGATAAAATCAAAATAAGATGTCTTATTGATGGGTTAGTATAAGCTTGTATTTGTTTAGCAGACGAACATAAAGCTCGTTATTTTCTTTTCCCTCTACAGTGCTGATGACCGTAGCAGAACCGAATCATCAATCAGGGTCCACTTAGTTAACAGGAAAAGATGCTAACTATTACTTCTTTTTTCTTTTTTTTATAGTAATAGGCGACAAACGAGCAGACGGATCGCCTGATGGTAAGCAATTACCGTCGCCCATGGACACAAGAGTCACAAGTGCGTTGCCGCCCCTTGGATTATGGATAGTATTTTAGGTACATTTCAATCGTCTTGTAGGCATATACCTAATACAGTGATGATAGGACTAAATGTTTATATTAAACAAGCTTTTGCCCGCGGCTTCACTCGCGTAAATTCGGGGTTCTCTAGTTATAGTATATCATCTATGTTCGGGATTTTTAACACAAATTTCCTTTATTGGGCGGTTACTTCTACTGTTTAAGAAATATAACTGCAAAAAGTATTCACACATACAAACTACTTAGTACTAAGACTTAGAAGTACTCAAAATGTTATTTGGTTATCCGGTATCAGTAACGTTTCGCTAGAGTGGCCAATATGGCGACTGCGATTTGTCTGTCAGAACTATTAGAATTTAACAAAATACTCGACAATCTGAATTTTGCGGATATATGTTGTCGACTCGAAATCTTTATTTTTTTATATTTTATTATTCAGGTAAGGTTTCGATCGAGTCTACCGTACCCCTTGACGAAATAATTAAATTAGATTTGACAGTGCGATGGTAGTGCAGTTTGTCGGTTGAAGTGTAAAACATTGCAAAATCAACAACTATTTACAAATTAAAAATTAACTAAAAAAACATTTTCCAGTGGGCCAAATTGTAAATCTAAACCATTCTCAAGTCCCCTTGAAGATACACAAAAAATTTCATCAAAATCGGTCCTGTCATTTAGGAGGAATTCAGTGACATACATACGCACACAAGATATATAATTGTTTGGCAATATATATATATATATATATATATATATATATATTGCCAAACAACATTTCGTTATATATGAAAAAGCAAAACGGTACTCAACTTACCTTGTAGAATAATTACAAGCCGGAGGGATCGGTAAACGTGGGTTGATATTAAAATACACAAGTGGCTGGCTTTGCTTAAGCACTTAGTCGCCTTTGATCAAGCCATTAATAAACATTGTATCCACGACATTAATGAAATTATAAAACTAATAACATTAAGCACCTTACTATGAAATAATTTCTCATTAAAATCTTGATATCATCGTGTGGCATGCGACGTTTTAATTAGGTTGGTGGAACCACATTTTTTTTTTTTTTACTTTCGGGTTGAAAAATCCTCATGGAGTCCCTCCGCACTGAGGCGGAAGGGCGAAGGGGACTGTCAGACTCTTACTGACTAAAAACCAACCCGTGTTCCTCATGTACCCGTATGGCGGAGGGTCGGGTATCGCCGAAGCATTCCTCGCTACCCCTCGACAGGTATTGGCCCGCCAGCTGGACAGGCGGGCCCTGAACAAAACCCCCTTGGCGGCGGATGAAGGTGTTGGGCTCCGCCGCCAAAAACTCCCAGTGGCCGCAGAGGGTAGGGAGGACGGCAACGCATCACCGCATCTCCTCTTCCTCTGCGGCCCCACCGCGACGCATCGATGGTGCGCCCCCATTTGGTCGCGGGAGATAGGGCGCGCGGCACCGCAACACCGACACGCCTTTCCTCCCGCAACCGCGCCCGACTGCGAGGGACAGAAGAACTGTCTCTCGCACCCGCACCATTGGACGCATCCTGCGCAGGCCTCCGTCAAGCCCACGCGGAGCGTCTACTCCTGGGATCTCGCTTAGCTTCACCGTGGGTGACCTAACCACGGTTACTGAGCCCCCTCACCACGACAAGGTGGAGATCCAACGGGAGAGTTGGTAGAACCACTCATGTATCATATATTAACACGCATTAATAAAACGATAGTCGTCAGAGAAAGCATTCACTTTGTTTCAATATGTTTTAAAAATAATACAGGTTAATAATAAGCCTTTACGATAATATTTAGCCATGTAAAACAACTAGAGATAAGTTAAGCACATCGTGTATTTTAGGTGAACCTCAATTTTGTTGAGCGTTCCAATTTGTTGGGTCTGTAGTCTGTACAATTAAGTCGCATTGTATCAAAAGGTTATTATATATTAAAGATGACCGTTTCGTTAAATAGGACATGTTTATTTTTCCTTTATGTTTTTGTTTTACTTCAGTATTTATTATGTTAAATATCACTGTAATTTTTTTATGGTAATAGGTGGCAAACCAGCAGATGGATTGCCTGATGGTAAGCAATTACCGCCGCCCATGGACGCAAGCAACACCACAGGAGTCACAAGTACGTTGCCGCCCCTTGTTGTTGGGAAAAGGGATAGGATGAGGAGTGGAATGAGGAAGAAGGCATAGGGGATAGGGCCTCCGGCACTCTCACTCACCGAACAAAACGCAATAGTTAAAGTACTGTTACTTTACGTCTATTTTCTGTGAGAGGGTAGTACTTCCCCGGTCGAGCTGGCCCATTCATGCTGAAATCAGCAAGGCTCTACTACCTTACGAAGCCTACTTTATTATTGATCAAATAAGACTATTTATTATTCGCTTTGAGCAAACCATATAAGTAAACTGTATGAAAAAAACTTAGATTGAGTAGAAGTAGTAAATATATTAAAATTATGTTTAGTCATTGGATTCTAGTTCAAGGAAGAATACGCGCTGAAAACTGATACAGTGAACATGATGTCTTCAGAAAGCTCAATAGTGGGTGAGGATAGCACTATATTCCACTCCACTACATTCCGCTCCACTTTGCCTGGTCTTCGGCACCCCCTGGTTAGGCAATATATATTTTTATTAAAAGCCATGTACTCCTATCTAAAACTCTTTGCTAAACTTTTATTTTGCTGGAGAAATTTGGGCCTAAACAAATAAATGTAGTTAGCTGGATTATTTAGGACTCAATACAATATATTCCACTGTTTAAACAAACATCGAAATTACTTTATTCTCTTATCGTGGTTAAATTTATTGAAAATGTTTTATCTAGGCTTTGGGTTTAGGTACTTTACAATGTTGCTTTTATGTTAAATATATTTTTATGAATTAGTAGGTTCTCTCGTGTATTTACACTTTCTTAATTTTATTAAGACTTTTATAGCCATATTTATAAACTGTCAAAACGGGGATAGGCCTTTTGTTTAAGTAAGTTGCACTCGGGTAATTACGAAATGATTTATGAATAGTTAAAGGGATGTTAGAATTTTCATTAATTTTAAAAATTGGTAGTTCTTATGATATTAACTTGGGTAACTTTATTTACTTCAATATACAGCCTAACATCCTACATCAAAGAATTTCTTAAATATCATTGATATAACAGCTACAACTGTTTCAAACCCAAGTAAATTTTTCATTGTATGAGTGCAATTCCGAAGTACGTTCGGATAATTCCGAATCACTTTCAAAAGTGAGCTTTACGTAATTCGTAGTTATATTAAGGAACATACTTCTTTTTCATTTATATTTACCGTAAGTAAAAAATATTTGTCAAATTTGTCCCCTAAGTGAGCTAAACGTATTTGTGTTAAATTTGTATTTCGGAATTAGCCGACAAACGGTCCACGGTAGTCAAACTTTAACCCACTTACTTACGCGAGTTGAAAACGGTTTTGAAATAAATGTAAAAAAAAAACAAAGTTTAAGAGGCAGGCAACATATTCAACACCTCTTCTTTGGAAAGACTAAACCTCAATTTTTTCATCGTTTTTATAACGTCGGCCAATCGATGTTCTTCTTGTAGTGGAATAGCTCTACCAACGACATCCGTGCAAAAATTTACTTTTATTTTATCATAAAGTGTTGTTGAGGGTAATCCATACTCTTTTAACAGCTTGAACGGCATTGAATAAGTCATCTTTATGACGTTCATAAGTGTTGCTTTTGTAACCTAAATGAATAAATGAGTTTGAATTTGAATCTTGCGTGTACCGGGATATTTTACTTTTTAGATATTTACAGATATCTACACGCATGTACCTGAACTAATAAAAATATAGTCAGTAAGATATAGTTATTATATTACAGCCTACTGGTCTATGTATAGAGTTATGTGAAACTTGGTTAAATCTACATTAGTATAATGTCTACATAGAAATATTAGTCGATTTTAAACAGAGGTATTTATACATTAAATTAATTAAATATCGCGAGCAAAACCCGTTTCTATTAAATCGTATGATGTATACAAATTGCGACAGTTTAAAATCGACAGTAGAAGAGCCTTGCTGATTTTAGCATGAATGGGTCGGCTCGACCGAGGAAGTACTACCATCTCACAGAAAATCGACGTAAAGTAACAGTACTTAAACTGTAGCGTTTCGTTCGGTGAGTGAGAGTGCCGGAGGCCCTATTCCCTATTCCTTCCTCCTCATAACACTCCTCATCCTATCCCTTTTCCCATCCCCCAAGGGGCGACAACGCACTATCATTTCTATGTAGATTGCAGACATCATACTCAACAGATTATTTTATCTAACTACTTAGTAGAAAATTAGAAACAGCTTAATGTGCCTACATTAATCAGGTGAAACTTTAAAATTCGAAAATAAAAACAATATAATCTATTTCTGAAAATAATAACTTTGAGATTGGGAACCACTGTCCATTTTCTTTAGAGACTCAACATCGGGCAATTCAGAACATGATTCAGAATTATCCTAATCGGCTAATTCCGAAAAAAAGAATGAACGTAGTCGTATTGTTTTCTAAGCCTGATAAATAGTGCACAAAAACGAAAAAGTATCGAATAAAAAACAACCAGTTAAATAACTTATCAGATTTCGTACGTAATTATAGATTTTCGGGTAAATCCGATAACAGCAAAAACGCGCAAAATAGAAAATGTTCACAAAAATGTCACGTTACACACGAACGCTCGCTCATAGCTCCAGGAGCCAGCTGAAGGGCGGGAGAGGATTAGATTGCCGTCTAGGTAAATATGGCTGGAGCAAAATACAGGACCATAGTAGGGAGATATTTCCAATTATTGGAATATCCTGATTTTCGGAGTTACCCGAATACACCTTAGTGTCACGCTAGTCAAGTGGCAACACAGACGATTTCGCTCAAGTCACCCATTTGTGTGCATGAACATGGATGTTTGTCTTGATCTGGGCGTTTCTATGTATAATATGCATGTATTTACAAAAAAAAGTTATGCTAAGATGGTTTGGGCACGTGGAGAGGATGAATGACGAAAGACTGATCAAGCAGATATATAAGGCAAGTGTGGAAGGGACAGGAGCAGGACGAAGGGGAAGACCTAGGCGGACGTTCTCTGACCAGATGGGAGACATCCTAAAAACAGGATAGTTAAGGAGTACCCTGAACAGAAGAGCATGCATGAGGAATCTGATGGGAGTGAATGAAGCAAGAGAGATATTATGTCAGGATAGTTGCAAATAGCGTACCGTAGTCTCTGCCTACCCCTCCGGGAAACAGGCATGAGTCTATGTATGTATTAAAAAAGAAAGTAAATATGTATGTTTATCCATTATCATGCATAGGGTTCCCACCAAGAACTTAGGGTCCCAAGCCAACCTCACTTGCAAGTGGTGCACCTGCCGATCAACGGACGAGGGTCTGGCGAACAAAATGTCCCAATAAGCGGTAATAGGCTCGCCACCTATTACGTGGGATCAAAACACTGGCGAAAAGTGGGCGTTTAATATGCCTCTGCCTACCCCTTCGGGGAAACAGGCGTGAGTCTATGTATGTATGTATGTATGTATCCATTATCTAGTACCCATAGTACAAGCTCTGCTTAGTTTGGGACTAGATGGTGCTGTGTGAATAGAATATTATTATTACTATCTGCCGAGCACATTATGGAGACTCTTTTACCCAATATGTTGCTTCAATCGTTTAGCAAGTTAACATAAACAATTCAATAACCACATAACTTTGAAAAGTCAGTGGTGCGCAGGATGGGTCGAAACTTGAAAATCGCAATCTGTTGATCTCCATATTAGTTTATCGCTAGTTAATATTGATTTATTTTTTATACCTTTATACCTTTGCAACAATGCCACATGTAAACTTGTTTATTTTTTAAAGCCTGCCTTATGTAATACAATACTATTACAAAATGGCTCTCAACAGAGGCCGAATTTGATAGATATCTGTTAGTGATTTATTTTGATTATGTCTTTATACTATAAACAAAGCGAAAATAGTTAAGTCTAAAAGCAATGTTATTTCTATAGTAATAGTAACTTGAAAATTAAACGATTAAATAGAATGAAAAGCAAAACCAATAGAATCACAAAGAAACCTTGATAATAAACAATGTAAATAGTTTAATAGTATTGCTGAATTGAAACATTTCGTCGAAAATTACTTTTCTATAGAACCCTTACTCTTTTCTAAAATACCTATCGAATAACTATTCAATAGGTATTGAGGCATAAAACGAGTTATTTTAAAATAGTATTGATAGTCATTGAAATCATCATCAATGTATTTAGTTAAATTTGTAATGATTACGTTTTTTATGGTTGGTATTATATTGAATCTAAAACGGGGACAAGTGTATGAGGAAGGAAATATAAGAGACTAAGTAAAATTAACAGGACCAGTCTCTTACAAATATAAAGAGTCGTAGATTCTTCTCTCAACTTATTATTTTTTCATACCGTAATAATGTTACCGCTGCATGAATTTTACTTTTGATTCAATAGTAACTAGTATCAGGATAGTTTTATTGTATAGGTACAGCATCATACAAATGCATGATAATAAATTTGAAGATTTAATTAAACCCAACGTAACTGTGATTTAGAATCCTCCAACAATCCTGTATAAGCAATATTATTGAATATTATACCTCGGGCTGTGCAATATCTACGCGGCGCACCTGCGCTGAAAGCGCTTTGAGCCAGGTTTACATAGGAAATTAACATCTTCATCTACTTCAATAGCGTGCCCTCCTTCCATAGCTAAAGTCGGTAGTGCACCTTATTACGCTAAATACCAACTAGCTCAACCCGCGCATTCACAGAGCGTCAGTTTGGGATGATGTAATAGCAAATTAAAAAATAACTCAGTGTTCCAGTTTTATCCATGATAATTTTCATTTAATTCTCTTGTTTAGAGAAAAAATGTAAAGTTAATTTCGTTGTTACATAACTGTGAAAATCTTAGTCCATTGATGAAAAATGTACATAATTATATGATAAACGTATCTAAAAGTATTTTTAAATGCCGATTCTAATGACTACTATCTACTTCTTAATGCAGTACCCTAAAAATACGCTATAAAGAGCGAGTCTTTGTCGGAGACGAACTTTCTGTAACCTTTTAGGTATTTCAGGATTGGTGTTAACAAGATAGACAAGCCTTTTCAAATCAAATGGAGATATTTACTGAGCTATTACAGTACATTTTAATCCGGTGGTGAATGTTTTTGAAATGCGTTGTCACCCTTAGGAAAACGCGGCGGTTACTGTTTTATTGTATGTATATTGTCGATATTACTATTAGGCAAGCTAGTCGTGATGGGTCGCATTATTTTAATAACTATTGGTTTTGATGGCGCACTCCATGCTACCGATGAAGTGGTTTGGTCTATTTAATATAATAATATCAAAGTTATATTGTGCCGTCATGTTCGATACTAATATCCTAAAAGTTATTGGAATTCTGTATTGGAGTAGTGTTATTTAATAATAAATAATTTTAGATAATAATACAGGCTAGGCGATTTGATATTTGATGTTTTCGATTTAAAACATTGAACCGTTTCTTTTTAGTCTAGTTTTTGCTATAGGCATATGTTTTGTTATGTTTATGTATTATAACCAAATACTTGTTAATATCCACAACTAGGCAGGCATTTAAATTTTAACTCATGAAGAATGAAGTATATTTTAGTAATCATCATCCTCTTAGCGTTATCCCAGTTTCAATCTGGGGTCCGCTTTCTAGTCTAACCGGATTTGGCTGAATATTAGCTTTTCCACAGAGCGACTGCCTGTCTAACCTCCGCAACCCGAAGGGATAGCGATATTCCATGGTTTATACTAGTGTCAGTTAATTTAGAAGGTATTGACGCCCTGTAACGACTGTCAAAGATCTGCATGACAACCGGAACCGACGGCTTAACGTGTTCTCCGAGACACGGGACAAGCGATAATTAACAATTCAATTAAAAAAAGTATATTTTAGTAATATATAAGTTAATTATTTGGATTTTTTGTTGCTCACTTTTGCGCTTAAATATATTCTATTTAATCAGAAAAGTTACCGAAAAGGAGTATTAATGATGTTTTCTAAACGTTAATTGTTGTAATTTAATAACACTGGTACAAGGTAGGTAAGTCGCATTTTTGAATAATCCCGAGGCAAAAAGAAAGCGTTTTATTACACGTAGCAAATTAGGTTCGGCAGCATATTCATAAAGTGTACTAAAATAAAAATAGTAATGGTACGCGTGATATGATCACGAGCGACTTTATTCGATTATGTAGGAGTACCACCCGACATTTCAATTATACTCCCATATACATATTGGAATTTATACGAACCTGTATAGACACATTCGTTGTATATTAAAAGTCAAAGCTGAACTTAGTACTTTAGATATTAAATGCATTTAGGAATTTTCAGAAACTACTACGATCTAGCACTTATCATAGTGAAATAGAATGATTACTCTATCAACATAGACATCAAACTTAAAACAGACTCAATCATAGACTGATCAGCGTGACCTGCAATTATATAAGTACCTGCGGTGCACTCACACGCCAACGCCAGTCTCGTTTTGAACCTCTGGGACCCAATAAATAATAATACTAGTCATCCGTAGTGAAAGTACCGACCACAACGCGAGTAAAATCGTGAAAAGCAACAAAATTACTCGTTGCTGATAATTAAGTAACTTGTATGCTTTGATTTAATGTTCATTTACCTTAAAAAGTACCCTATGCTCGTTCACATGTAAAATAAGTTTTGTTTTGTAGAGGGCTCTCAAACCTTCTGACATGTTTCTACATGTATGATCTACACAGCGTTTAAAATAGAATATAGGTCGTATTACGACTGCGATTCAAAATCGTCACCTTCAACACAGCAGCGCAGCGTTTGCCCTATTGCATCAAAGACTTTCAACGTGCAGCAAAGATTTTTTATTATTTTTTTTTTATTTCTGCCGAACAAATTGACTCCATGCTGCCTGAGGTTAAGCAGTCAGTGAAGTCCCATAGTGATGGACATCATCCCAGCTGCCAGAATGGCATTATGGCATGATGGCCCTCATTGACGGCCTTGAGTAAAGCTTTTTCACGCCCCGCTTAAAGGACCCAGGATCATAAGTGAAGGGAAACACGTGGACTGGTAAAGAGTTCCACATCTTAATGGTACGGCAGAGATAAGAAGCGCCGAACCGTTTTGTGCGTGACGGTATCTGTTCTACCGTGTAAGAGTGGCACCTCAACCCAGCACGTGTCGTTCGGGATAGGAAAGGAGAGGGTGGGATTTGTTGAAAGAGCTCTTCGGAGCACTCACCGTGATAGATGCGGTAGAAGACAGCCATTGAGGCCATGTCTCTGCGTAATTGCAGTGACTCAAGAGTCTTAGTGGCCTTTGGATCCCTGATGATACGGACAGCACGCCGCTGCAACCTATCGAGGGCGTCCAATACGTACTGAGCGGAGCCATTCCAAAGGTGAGAGCAGTATTCCACGCAGGAGTGAACCTGGGTCTTGTATAACAGACACAACTGCTCCGGCGTGAAAAACCTCCTCACTTTGTTCAGGACTCCGAGTTTCCGAGATGCAGATTTAATGACACCCTCGATGTAGTTCTTCTGGTTAAGATTTCTGCGTATGTCCATACCCAGGATATTAAGGTTGTCTTGAATCGGTAGTGAAGTGTCCAGAAGAGAGGGATGGGGAAGGAATGGAGATACCTTGGCTGAGAATGCGCACACTTGTGTTTTCTAGGCGTTGAACTCGACCAGGTTCTCATCACCCCAATGCGAGATGCAATTCAGAACCCGGTCAAGCTCAGCAACAAGTGATCCCCTATACTCCTCAGTATCGGCTTGCTTAGCCGCAGGGTGTCCGAGATATCGCCCATGTACAGTACTGTCATCTGCATAGCAATGTATGCCCCCAAAAGTGAGCATATCATTGATATGCAGAAGGAAAAGCGTGGGCGATAACACGGACCCCTGAGGCACACCAGCGTTCACCTGGAGAAACTTCGATGACTCACCGTCACAAAGGACTCGTATACGGCGCTCATGCAGGAAGCTGGCAACCCAGTTGCACAGTCGAGGCGGCAAGCCGTAGGCTGGAAGCTTGGAAAGAAGCGCACGATGCCAGACTCTATCGAAGGCTTTCGAGATGTCGAGACTAATAGCCAACGACTCCCCACGCCTGTCCATCGCCTCACCCCAAAGGTAAGTGACATACGCTAGAAGATCACCCGTAGATCGTTTCGGTCTGAAGCCATACTGACGATCACTGATGAGAGAGTGATCTTCTAGGTAGCGAACGAGTTGGATGTTGATTAAACGTTCAAACACCTTGCAGAGGATAGGGGTGATAGCAATGGGTCGATAGTTGCCCGGATCACAACGATCCTCTTTCTTGGGAATTGGTTGTACGTTCGCCTCTTCCAAACCTGCGGCACTACGCCAGAGGCATATGATAAGCGATACAGGCGTGTAAGCATTGGAGACAGCTCGGCTGCGCATTTCCTAAGCACAACCGCTGGAATTCCGTCAGGTCCACTGGTTTTCCGGACATCGAGAGATCGCAGTGTCGCGCGAACATCGCATTGCCTGATTTTAATGTCAGGCATGGAGTGGCCGCAGTAGGGAATTGAAGGCGGCTGCGCACTACGATCATCGATTCGGGAGTTGGCCGCAAAGAGATTGACAAGCAAGTAAGCTTTCTCTTGTGTCCCATGGGCCAGTGATCCATCAGGGCATCGCAACGGTGGCAGTGAAGGCTGGCAGAAATTAGATTGCACGGCTTTGACTAATCGCCAGTATCCCCGGCTGCCCGTGGGGTGCGACAAGAGTTCTTGACCAAACCGTGCAATGCGCTGTGCATCCGCTCTTATGTATGCCCGCTTGCAGACCTTGGTGGCTCTATTATAGGTTGCCTTGATGAGATGGACATTCGGATCGCGACGAGACTGAGCCCTGATCCAAGCGCAGTAAGCCGACTGTTTTTGTTTAACAGCATCGGCGCACTCGCGATCGAACCAGGGCCGTACTCCGCTGCTACTGGAGACGTCAGTGGATGGAATATAATATTCTATACCCAAGATGATTTCCCCAGCAACAGCAGACGCACTCTCCGACAGATCCCTCCCACCAAAGCAGCGTTGAGACCACGGGATGGACGCATAATAGTCTCGCAAGCCATCCCAATCCGCTGACGAGTAGTGCCACAAGCGTCGCTTTGCCTTCACTGGTTGTGGAGGTGAAGCGAATGGCACTGTAGTGCGAACCAGACAGTGGTTGGAGGAACCCAAAGGAGCTTGTACCGTCACACTGTAATGGGCCGGGTTACTCGTCAGCACAAGGTCTAACAACGAGGGCACTTGACCCGATATATCTAGTATCCTGGTGGGCTGGAGACCAGTGGTCATGCGTTAGAGCGAATGCGTGAGCAGCTCGTCCCGCGTGGTCCGTTTTGGAAGAGCCCAGCCAGGTCTCATGGTGGGCATTGAAATCTCCCAAAAAGACCAACTCGGCGGTCGGGAACTGCTCCTGCGCATTATCTGCTGCCTGACTTAAGTAGTCAAACAGTCGAGTTGTCTCGGCATCTCCGGTATGGGAACGGTAAAGGCACACGTAAATCCGGGCCAATGAACCCTGACTTACGTGTACCCATAGGACAGAAAAAGACGGGTCCTTTAGGCAGCGTAGACGTCGATAGCAAATATCCGCTCTGACGAACAAGAATACCCCGGCTTTTGCGTGGAAGTTATCCTCCAGTGCATAACCGGGATAATGCAAATAAGTCGTGTCGTCAGGACGGCGTATTTGAGTCTCGGTCAAGAAAAGCATGGCCGGTCAGGCCGTCTCGAGATGATGGTGGACGGCGTTGAGGTTCGAATGGAGTCCGCGGATGTTAGCGGACTCCACCTCAAAAAGTGAGTTGGTGGGGAACGAATACGCCGCTGTTTGACCGGAATCATTTCTTGAAGCTGCCATAGAAGAAGAAAAGGGGGCGTGAAAAGAGGAGGCAGTCAACGCAGCAGCGCGTGACAAAGCGCAGAGTATTGTATTGCCATTATACTGTGAGGTATAGCGGTGGCCGACCCGCCGGACGGAAGGGCTCCCGTACCCTCCCGGAAGTGGTCGCCGGGTCCCACCGTCCGGTCACGAACCGGCACGACGAGCCACCCCGAGATTATGCGCGGCCTGGTGGGGCAGCCTCCCGAGATGGTTAGTCCCAGTTGGGCCCCTATACTATGCCGCGGGCGGCCAGCGGCACTACCGTTTCTACGGGTCTCCCTGGCCGGCGAGTCGACCCACACTACCCACACAATGACTCCACGGATACTCTAATGGTCACACGTATGCTGCGGTAACCGCTGCCTCAGTTAATCCTCCTCATCCTCTCCTCCTTCCCCATATGGGCAATAAAGAGAGGATGGGGAGGGTATGGTTGGGCCTCCGGCTCTCCCACTCACCGAACGAAACGCAACAGCATAGAACATACTGTTACTTAAGTCGATCTTTTGTGGGAGGGTGGTACTGCCCCGGTCGAGCCGGCCCATTCGTGCTGTAAACAGCGTGGCCCTACCACCAAAACGAGATCCGCTTTCAAATAATAATAATAATAATATTCTACCACATACACACATCACCATCTAGTGCCAAACTAAGCAGAGCTTGTACTATGGGTACTAGATAATTTATTTATTTATTTATTTAATTGGTAAACCTACAATTGTAAACATTTATACATTCATCTAACGACTTCTATGGACACATAATTCAGTGTCACAATCTGTTACAGGTTAACACCTCATGCATTGCATACAGCTGTGCCAACTTAAAAAAAAAATAGTAAAATTAAATTATACATGTAAACAAAAGAAATTAAAATTACACTATAAATTGGAAATTAACATAAATTAAAATTTAAAAAAAAAATATATATTACCTTATCGAATTGAGACAAAGACAAACATTTAAAAGAATAAAACTACAATATAAATTGGATAAAAAAAATACAAATATATCTCGCATTAAATCTCGCATTAAATTAAATTTAGTATAACAATATTAAAATAAAGTTCAATTAAATAAAACATGTTATCTAAGATAGTCATTAAGGGCCCTGTATATTTTGCCCAAACTGTCCACATGAATATCAATTACATCACTGCATTCATTCAGACTTTTAGACATTCTAGCCATAGGTGAGTTTGCCCCTAGCACCGTTCTCCTTAAGGGTGGACATAGAGGTGTTATACTATGTCTTGGATACCTAGCTGGTGCACGAAATCTAAATAAGCTCAGCAACTTGGAACAGTCTATTTTGTTTTTTACAAATTTGCAAGCTAATATAACGTCGCTTATTTGCGTCCGCAGAGATAGTGGTTGCACTCTGAAATATTGCAGACGTGAATTGTAGGAAGGCAGATGTTTGGCCTTATTTGCCATAAATGCAAGGTGCCATAGAAAGCGTTTTTGTACTCGCTCTAATCTTAATGTATGGACTGCGTAATGGGGTCTCCATACCACACTGCAATATTCCAGAATGCTGCGCACTAGACTATTGTATAGCATGACCTTCGTGCTAGTCTTTTGGAATTCTCTAGTATTTCGTAACACAAACCCTAACATTTTCGATGATCTATTAATGATGTTTTCTATATGTGGCAAAAACGTTATTTTTTTATCAAACAATACACCCAAATCTCGAATAATTTGTTTTTCTTTGATTTTTTTGCTCATTATCAGATATTGCGTGTTTATAGATTGAGCTTTTCTTGAAAATGTTACGTGACTGCATGTTTTTGAGTTGAGCTCCATTTTATTAAGCTTGGACCACTCAATTACTCGATCTAAGTCCTCCTGTAACAGGTCACTATCATTTTGGGACTCAATTTTTCTGCCAAACTTCAAATCATCTGCGTACAAGAAACACTCAGAGTAACGGAAACAGTAATCGGGAAGGTCATTGATGTACAAATTGAATAATATTGGGGCTAAATTTGACCCCTGTGGGGCGCCAGAGATTATTCTATAATTTGTAGATCTAAACCCATTCACGACAACATAAAATTCACGTGCTGTTAAATAAGACCTGAACCATTCTAAAAGCGGCCCGGTTATACCATAAGCTGAGAGCTTGTAAATTAATATACCGTGGGAAATTCTATCAAACGCCTTTGAAAAATCTGTGTATATTACGTCATATTGTTTATTTGCATCTAATGTTTGGATGACGGACTCCGTGAACGTTACTAGGTTTGTAGAGGTGGATCTTGACGCAACAAAGCCATGTTGGTGGTTACTTATATACAAATTCAGGTGATGTTGGATGTACGGACATATCAGTGACTCGAAGATTTTGGCAAAGGTTGACAGAATTGATATGGGTCTATAATTACAGATGACATCTTTCTTATCAGCTTTATACACAGGAACTACTTTGGCTTTTCTCCATTCCAAAGGGAAGGTGCCTGTGGCCAGCGATACATTGTATATTTCCAATAACGGGGCAGTTAGCTCCGATACACATGCGGAAATAAAAAATGGTGGGATTCCATCGGGACCGGCTCCTTTCTTTATATCTAAAGTTTGTAGCTTTTTAAGTAATGTATCTTGTTCAAATAATGGATAAGTTAAACACTGACTATTATTTTCTAATGAGTTCAATAGCGGAGAAGAGTTGCAACTACTGGAATCCATATCACCACCATCTCTATAAACTGATGAAAAGTAGTTCCCAAAAAGGCCACAAATAGATACAGGATTTGATGTTATGGTCTGTCCGTCAGTCATAGTCAATGGGTAAGTACTACGGCCACTCCGTTTGTTTTTCACATGCGTCCAAAATAATTTAGGATTGTTTATTATCTCCGCTTCTAGGCTTTTCATGTAATTATGGTATAATTCTTTTGCTATTTTTTGGCATCTCTTGGAAAGTAACTTAAGCTCTATTTTGTCCATGGGATTTTTATATTTATTGTAACGTAATCTGAGTCTGTTTTTTTCTTTTAAAGATCTGATGATAGATTTGTTGAACCATGGAGGATATCGACCGTCTGTCATTTTACGTTTTGGGACATATTTATTTATAGCTGTAGTGAGGACATCATAAAAGACCCTCAACATGTCGTCGACATTATTTTTATCCCCGAAGAGATGATTCCAGTCCTGTTCTTTTATGTATTTTTTTATTTCTTTATAATCAGCTTTGTAGAAGTTTGGTCTTGTATTAAAAGTATTATATGGGAGTTTATAGTCCTTTAAGAATGAGATAGTTATATCAAGCGGAGGATGCAATTTATCGATAGTGGTCAATGAGCTACAAGATTCAGCCACAGAACAACATGGTATTGTTGATAAAACGAGATCCAAAATACGCCCAGAGACGTTAGTTATGGAACTGTGCTGTGTAAGTCTACTGACGTTTATGAATTCCAAAAGGCTCTCACGTGTACTAGGTAATGAACTGTTAACAGCTCCTATTTTCCAGTCAATTTTACCCAAGTTAAAGTCACCTACAATACTTATAGGCATATCAGTCGTTTCAAAAACATAATTGCAGTATTCAATGAAATGTTCAAGTCTCGAGAGACAGACTGGTGGTGGCAGGTATACCGCACAGAGAGCCATTTGACGAGAAGAATGAGTGGTAGAAATATCAATTGTGACCCAGAGATCTTCACATTCGCTTTGCCATTTGTCAATACGCGCTGAGTTAAGTTTTTTAGATACGGCTATCAGTACTCCACCGCCGTCTTTACTGTGCTGAAAATTTGACGTCTCTCTATCCCTCCTATATACCACGCATCTACTATCAAACAGCTCACTGCTATTTAGCCAAGTTTCGGACAAAACAACAATATCATAATCCATGCAACATAGATTGTTATAAAATGTATTTGTTTTGGTTCTTAGACAGTTTTGGTAATAAACCGTTAAATTGTTGAACCCTACAATAAAAGCTATTAAAGCATGCATTAAAATATCTATTAATTGAGTCAACATTATGCAAGATTACTGAGACAATTCATGTTCTTAATTAGAATGTAAGCAGCACTATCCGTCTTTCTTACGAATATTTTACCGTTTCTTACCCATACACATTTATAATTCTTTTCTTTGGCTTTTATCCTGGTAGCAGCATGAAGAGATTTGTTTGCTGGCGAGAGATAATGGATAAACATACATATATACTTTATTTTTTGTAAATACATACATATTTTACATAGAAACACCCAGACCAAGACAAACATCTATATTCATGCACACAAATGTTGGACTGGAGCGGGAATCGAACCCGCGACCATCGGCGTAGCAGTCGCTTACACTACCGCTGCGCCAACCGGTCGTCAAATGTAACCAGATATGGTAAATATTAGTAATTCCACAGAGGGATTATCCACCTTTGTATATACCATTGATGTTAACAAAAAAGTTACATTCAATGTAGGTTGTACGTCAGTACTGTTTAATTTGTACATTTCGTCCGTTTGATGTAATATTATGGTATTGTGTGTTTATTTTATTTTCGCCACAGCATGAAATGAAAGCCTCGTGTTACACCAAAATGTTTTGTTTCATTTTATAAACCTGTCCGCTTTTACAACCCGTTGCAATATTAAGTCATGCCTTTGTCTAAAATATTTTGTCTAAACAATTCTATCTAAGCAAAATTTGTGCGTGTTTTCTTATGTCAAAGAAAATTATTAAAGATTTATCTTTAGATTTATTCTGACTTTTATTGTTATTACATTTATAAAGTAGAATTTTATGTATGATAAGTCATATCATGATTTTCTTTGCAATACGATTATGCAACATATAAGAATCGTTATAGGGAGTCAGTATTTCTAAATAAACGGACACTAGTCTAAACCATCAAATATTTAATTTTTAGTCTTTGAGTTGGAGAGGTCAGACAGGCAGTTGCCTTGGAAAAAAGCTAATATTATCATCAGTCAAATCTGGTTAGACTAGTAAGCAAATTCCAACTGGGATAACGCTTAGAGGATCAAGATATTAGAAGCATGGAGAATCTTGCTTTTATAGATTCACTGACGTAGAACATCTACGTAGTTGTCAATTATCGCGACAATAAGTAGCCTTATGTATGTATTATTCTCACGCATATATTATTTTATCAAAGTCTCTTCGAGTTTATAATGGTGGAAAGCTTCAAATTATAAGCTCTACCTACTTCTTATTAACGCTAAGGAATTTATATTCACCTCTCACATCCGGCTGAATATTAAATTAAGCCCCCTATTCGCTCTAATATCCACCGTTACAGTAAATTACCAGCGCGGTTAAGCAATCTGTTATAACTTGGGCAATACGAGGTACGCTAATAGCCATATTTATCGCAATGGATTATGCCGTAAGTTGTAACGGCCCGTCGAGACTTGACACCGCTAACTCAAAGCAATTCCAATAGTTTGAAATAGACAAGATATCTGCGAACAAGCCGGCGCCTCGCGAGAGTCACGAAATACGCCATATTTATTTATATTTAAGTATGAAGGACTTGGTGAGACAAGCCCCTATCTAGTTAGCGAGTTTGTACGAACTGGAACTTGTGTAGGTAGCTGTCGACGTCGGCTCCTCAGGGAACTTGCACCAACTTTTATCGCTGACGTGTCTGCTAACAGCGCATTATTTCAGGTACAACCGAGCCGCGATGCCGCACAGTCACACTTTATAAATTCTTCCGTCAAACTGACAGAAAATAATTTTTCGAAGGCCTCGCTGTACGTGAAAGAATTTAAATTTTACTGTTAAATATATGTGAGGCATAGCTGACGTACTGAATCTTGTACCAAAAGCAACTGTGTTGTTGTAGCACTATTTTGCAAAGCATCAGGAAAAAATGTTCTATAGGAACTATTGGAACAAACCAACCGTCGATGTCCGGACGTGTCTATCGATTAAAAGTCAAACGTAGCCTTTTACAAACCGCGCTTCGATCCGAGATGTAGCTCGAATATGAATATGAATCTATAGGAACTATTGGAACAAACCAACCGTCGATGTCCGGACGTGTCTATCGATTAAAAGCCAAACGTAGCCTTTTACAAACCGCGCTTCGATCCGAGATGTAGCTCGAATATGAATCGAATATGTGACACGAGTCCAACCTTTATTGTTTCTGTTCTACTACCCGCCAACGTTTTATGTACTTAACGTCTACGCTAGCAGAAATATGAATTTCACGGAGGACCGAATAGATCACACTATATAACTTTTGATGGAATATTCTCGAGCTTCAAAGGAAACCCTTTTGAATATTCGAACAGAGCTATTCCGTTGTTTGTGTCAATCATGAACTCGATTTTTTTATTTACGACAAACCTCTAAAAGCTTTAAATAACTGTGATAAGTTTAGTTTATGACGTTTTTATGTAAACATACAGCCATTTTCATTTAAATGTGCCTATTACGTATAAGTAGTGAGTATAAGACTACATTTGACGAATACTTCTTAAAGATGTTTAATCTTCTGGCACATGAATAAATCCAAAATCACAATAATTTTCCAAGCAATGATCCAAAGGAAACAAGGAATAGTTAGACACTCAACAACGATTTGTGGAGCAGGCAAAGCATCGTCTCATTTAAGGATTTAACAATGTTAAGAAGCGAGAAAGAAGCCGGTACCTCTATGCATCAGTGCAATAAAACACAATTAGTTAAAATATATTCTGAAGCTGGTTGAGTGTTAGTTGCACACTACGCCTTCAAATAGTGGTACTACTCTCTCTGTCCTCTTTTTCTCCCAGACGTGACCTTTCTTTGTAAATAACTAAACTAATAAATCACCTTATTTGTAATAAAATGCTCTACATTTATAAACTTTAACTTTGACACTTGCCAGATTTATTAAACATATTGTGTCATTAACTGTGTTTATTGTAGTACCTTTATCAAAGATAAGGGCAGTTAGGTAGCCTTTTACGATAACATAACTTAAAAATATTTTGCTTTCGTGTATAAATCTAGCTCATTTAACTTTTAGATCATCATCAGCCACAAGACGTCCACTGCTGGAAATAAGCCTCCCCGTAGGCTCTCCACATGGACCAATCCTGAGCCAACCGCATCCATCCGATAGATCATATTATTTAATGCTTAATGGTAAACTAATCGTGACGTCAGGGAGTTTATTGATACTGCCATTGAACTAGAAACAATAAAAATCAATAGATCTCTCAGATCACGGGGTGACCTTAAACAAATGTGGCTCAAATTGTGATATAGAGTGTGTATAAACAAGCGATATTTATATCCCTGCTCGTTTAAATTGTTAAATAAATCATTAACTAAGAGTGTGAGAGTTAATTTGTCTGTACCGTTTGCAAGGATAAAATCTACGTAAGGATAAGAGGGTATGAATCATAAGTAAAAAGTATAAAATAGTGAACTTTCTTTCTACCGCTTGAGTTGTCATACACCGAATCAAGCTAGGTTGAAGCCCGCACATGTCCTAAAGCATTAAAACATAAATTAGACAGTTAAACTCGCATAGTTCCACGTTTGTTTATTAAACAACTCCGCAACACTGTTAGCATGATTCAAACAATAAATTCAGCGGAACCAGGAAGCAAATGTGCCAGTTGTTACATAGTTGCAAGTATGCCGAGTAAAGTCAGACGCGCACATAGTAAGGACGGCTCGCGGTCAGGCTTGCAATAGCAGACAACGATACAGCCAGTGACATAAGTTTATGGACATTGCACATTTACGGCCCACTTCATACCACAATAATTATAACGATATCTTGGAACAAGGCCATTTGAGCCCAAACTAGGACGAGTCTGTATTATGGTTATCAGAAAACTGATAAACATACGTACCTACTTAAACAAATTATATATTCATTTTTAACAATCACTAGTCCTGCAAAAATACTATTGTATTGCACTTAGTTACGAGTACATAAAACTTTATTGCATTACAATTCTTGTTTACATAATAATAAAACGATTATAATAGCTTAGAACTAATAAAAGCGAAAAAAAGTGGTTACCAAATTTATCAATTTGAAGTTACTTATGTCGTTGGCTGTACCAACGTCGCGTGCCTGAGATACGCCTGGTTAACAACCACCAGACGGATTAGTAGCTGACGACTTGGGCTTGCCCTAGCTTAGCAACACACCCTGCCAGGCACTATGGAACTTTCAAGTGATTAGCTTGCCGAATTCGATATGTGACTCAGTACACATTTGTGGATGATTAAATTGAAACTTCGATTGTAATGTTTCAGGATGTGTCATTGTTGTGTGGTGTTATTTCAAATCTTGTAATTTTTTTCTTTTCATTTTAAACTGATAAAGTAATCAATAGGTTTATTGAAAGTGAGTGCTTCTGCTGCACATGATGTTTTTGTGGCATCAAGCAAATCCAAAAAAGAGTATGAAATGAAATGAAATGAAATGAAATGAAATGAAATGAAATGAAATGAAATGAAATGAAATGATTATTTATTTCGTGTAAACTCTTTTAAAGTGCTTACGAAAAGTCAAATTAAAATTTTTCAATTTATACATCATTTATATTTTTGTGTTGAATTAGAGCAGCTCAATCCCAAGCATTTTTATCGCCTATATAATCAGTAATTTTATAATATGCTTTTAAACACAGAGTAGTTTTAACAATAATTTTGAATTTATTTATAGATAAATTTCTTATATTAAGAGGGAGCTTGTTATAAAAGCGTATACACTGCCCCATAAAACAGCTACTTATTTTGTGGAGGCGGGTGCTATGAACTATAAGATTATTCTTATGTCTAGTATTAACAGTGTGTAGATCACTTTTTTTACTAAATGTGTCAATGTTCTTGTGGACACATAACAGATTCTCGTATATATATTGCGAAGCAACAGTTAGAATGCCTATCTCACTGAACTTTTCTCTTAGAGAAACACGAGGACCGAGGTTGTAAATACCCCTTATTGCTCTTTTCTGCAGAACGAATATTGTGTCAAGGTCTGCAGCATTCCCCCAGAGAAGAATCCCATATGACATAATACTATGAAAGTAGCTGAAATAGACCATTCTAGCTGTTTCTATATCTGTGAGACGTCTAATTGTCTTAACCGCATAAGCTGCAGAACTAAGTTTGCCCGAAAGTCTTTCTATATGCGGACCCCATTGAAGTTTGGAATCAAGCATAATACCTAGAAATAAGGTTGTCCCGACGGGCTCAATTCTGGTTTCCTTCAGTTGTACATTGGTTTCCATCTGTTTAACATTGGGCATAGAGAATTTTAAGAGTTTAGTTTTCTTATCATTGAGTAATAAATTATTTACATTAAACCAATTAACAACTTTTGAGAGTGCGTTGTTTACTTCGTCAAAATTACTCTGTTGTCTTTTAATATTAAAAATTAAAGAGGTGTCATCCGCGAACAACACAATCTCATGATTGTTCTTTATGTAATAGGGTAAATCGTTGATAAAGATCAAAAATAGAAATGGTCCGAGTATTGAACCCTGCGGGACGCCCATTTTTAAGGCAGAACCTGGCGATGTCTTATCATTAATCTGAACCTTCTGGATTCTGTTGCCCAAATAAGAAACCAGGAGATTAAGAGCTTTGTTCCTAATGCCATAATGATATAATTTCCTGACCAGAGTATCATGATGTACACAATCAAAGGCTTTGGACAAGTCGCAAAAAATTCCTAAAGCATCTTGCGACTTCTCCCAAGCTGTAAATATACTTTTGAGTAACTCTACTCCAGCGTCAGTAGTTGAACGACCCCTCGTAAATCCGAACTGTTTCTTGTCAAGAAGATTATGTCTGTTAAAATAACTAAGCAATTGACTAAGTATTAATTTTTCAAAAATTTTACTAAGCGTTGGCAATACAGAAATAGGTCGAAAATTAGAAGGGTCTGATGTGTCGCCAGATTTAAATAAAGGTATAACTTTACTATATTTCATTAAATCAGGAAATATTCCAGAAGCGACGCAACCATTGAACACTGTTGCAAGATGTGGAGCTATTATGGCAATAATGGATGAAACAGTCTTCACTGACAATCCCCACAAATCCATTGTCTTTTTCATATTTATAGTTTTAAATTGATAAATAACATCTTTAGTAGTCACAACGGTAAATTCAAAGGCTGCAGCACATTCTGGCACGCAGTCCCTAAGAAGCATTTCAGCAGACATGGAAGATGAGTCGAGCGACCCTGTTGTTATTATAGGTATATTAGAAAAAAACTTCTCAAATTCTGTCGCTACTTCCAGGTCCTCTGCAACACTCACATTATTGATATTTAATAAGAAGTCACGGCTGCGTGCTTTGGCTCTGCCAGTTTCATTGTTGATGACATTCCAGGTAGCCTTTATAGTGTTTTCTGATAATTTTATTTTATTTCTCAAATAAATAGATTTTGCTGTACTACAAGCTTGTCTAAATATTTTTGAATATTTTTTTACATAATTAATAAAGTTCTGACTATTATTATAAGTTTTTTCATCATACAGTTCATATAACCTAATCCGGCTTTTATGAATACCTTCAGTTGCCCAATCACGAAACATCAGACGGTCAGTTACATTTAGTTTTTTGGATGTAAATACAGTCTGAAATTCGTCATTAATCAAGTCAAACAAAGAGCTATATAACTGATCCGGATGGTCATGATGAGGCAACCAACGCAGTACATATAGTACGTATAGTAGCATATAGTACAATACCTATATAGGACACTGAAACTGGACCACACCATCTCAATAACCGGATGAAGTTTTATATTATTATGACGGATTGTGATCACAGTTGAGCGTTCTAATCAAGAAAACCTCGTAAACCGTGACATCTTGCAGCGCATTTCTTGTAAGACGTGCCGATTGCCAGTCGAAACCTTCCGCGTCGTTTCACGTTCAAACATATTATCACAAAATAACTGTCGCCATAAACATGCCAACTAATCCAGACGAAGGAAAACGACCAAAGCATTTTCCAATCAAGGTGAGGACGGAAAATGCATTGGTCGTTTATAAGTAAGCCAAGTGTCGAGAAAAGTCGAAAGATATACTTAAATGGTGGAACAGCCCATTTGTGACCTCAAACCGCTTATCGTGATTTTACTTATAATTATATTATTTAATAGTTTATGTGGCCAGTACCTATACGTATAAGTACTAATTTGCGGTATTTGTACGAATCATTACAAAACAATACGGGATTTTAGGTCACAGGGTGGGTATGAATATCACTGTGAATATTCGCACTAAAGATTTATTCTTCATAATTTTTAATTCTTAATAATAATAAATTAGAGTATATTATTAATGGAATGTTAGAAAAATGCCTCAACTGTATGGCAACAGTATTACCTATTCATGTTTCATGATTTGGCGTCCAAGTTAAAATAAGGTATTACGGAACATTCACCCATCAATCATATTAAACGAATATACAACACGCATAACTAGACAAAAAAAAAATTACTTTTGTTTAGTTACTTAACTATGTATTTTTAAACTTGTTAAGTCTTATTTTGCTTCAATATAATTTAATACTTATGGTTATATGATGGCTCAACTGTTTACCTCATAAAAGGTATTATGCGCGCGAACTCGATTCAAAGTTTGTAATATTGGCGGTTCAGTCATCTTAAGTATATATCTAGTAGGTATAAAGTGAAATACAGTTTGAATGTGTGTGGTCCAATTAGATTACGTCGCCAAAAATACCCGTCAGGTCTTGAAAAGGAGTACAGTGAATGTAAATGTGAAAAATATCGCAGCTACTTAAATTTTGAGCTTTATAAGTTTATAAAATTTATAAGCCTCAGTACATTACAAATGATTGAAGTAGTTAATTGCTGAATAAATGATTTTACTTTATATTAAAAACATTTTTATTGCATAGTGAAAACATTTGAATGAATCAATATTCATGATTATTATTTAAATTGGTTTTTCGTGAGTACCTACATGATATTAAAATGTTTTCATAAGCCATTAATATCTTTGGCTGCACTGAAAATATTGGCAGAAATGAGTTTAAGCTTCACAAAGAGCCTGTAATTTATAACCGAAATTTAAATTATAACATAACATAACATATCGTTACGCCTTTTATCCCTGAAGGGGTAGGCAGACATCCACACTTCGCCAGATATGTTTCGGTACCAATGTAATAGGGGGTGAGCCTATTGCTACCGGGCACATTGTTAATCGAGCGATAATTAATATTTTTAATACACACATACCTTCGAAACGTCATATGTGTGTGCCCGAGGTAACTAGGGATCGAACCCGAGACCATCGTCACGGCAGTCCGTTACGTACAACTTAAATTATCTTTGGTTAAATTTAAATTTATACTATATTTAGCAAGGGGATAATTTTTCAAAACCCATTTGATTCATTAAAATATGTTAAAAAGGGTGGCAGCTAGCCCATTTATCACTTAACTTTTTGCTAGCTAAAACTTGGACTCACGCTTAACCAATTACCCTTTCGAGCCGTCAAAAGAGGTTTTGGATTTTTCTTTTAGGGTCATATTGTTACACCCAATGAAAAGATTAAGCTTTACAAGCTCGTTTTAGAGCGCAAATATATAATGTTTGCCACAAGACATAAGGATAACGATTAATCGCAACATTATGCTTGTTACTAGATTCTTCAAATGATGTAACTGTCCTTATTGATTGACTGAATTTTTTCAAGGCACCAGTATGAAATCTTTGCAACTTTGAAAACCCACGTATCTAACCGATTGAAGAGGCAAGAGTACGATGCAGCCATATCTTTCGGGCACATTTAATATTTTAGTAATTACTTACTTCTTACTTTCTTGATATATAATCTTATCGTTGAAATCAACCAAAATGAAAATGAAAAATGAAATAAGCAAAACGTTTTTAAGGCATCAATCGAGAGACATAAGCACGAAGTGCAGACTCATATACACAGCTGACACAGAATAACACGTGATTTAATACCTCAATTACAGTACCAACTACATGAACTGTAATACTAAGTACGATGGAGTATGACCCGAGAGAACGTTCGGTGAAACTCAGCTATTTACGAGGCTATTATAATGGAACAGTTCTGTTGGAGGCACGTCGCGGAAGTTCCGCAGTAAATACAGACTTAATGCACTCCTACACACTTATGATGATCCCCGTCACCTGTTACTGTAAGAAGCCTTATTGCCGTAGCCTTGAAAAGTTTTTGTATTTTTTGTGACATCATCAGCCTTTAACAGTCCACTGCTGGACTAGGCCTCTCCTTTGAAAGGAGGAATTGGCCTACTATACCACGCTGGCCAAACGGGGTCCATATTGGCTCATCTAAATTTCTTTACCCGAAATTGTTCTTCCTAACGATTTGTAATCCGAATGATCACTCTTCCTAAAATTTTTCATCCTAAAGTTTTCATTCATACTATTTGTAGTGCAAGCGGCGATGTTTATAACACTCATGTTTCCGAAAATTGTAATTAATAATATCATTAATGTAAATATATTTATACTAATCATATATACTACTATCCCTAAACACAATTACACTCTCACTCATATTAAGAAAGAAACATTTACCAAGTGTAATAAAAAATATATGACACTTTTACCAAGACACTTTTAGCCTTATATTTAGGAGTTTTATACGATAGAATCGAGAAAATAAACGATTTGCAAAAATAACACTTTTTTGGCAAAAAAATTCTAAGTCCTCGCACTGTAGCGCCCCCAAGGCTACAATCCAACCGAAATTAATAAAACACGACTCATTTACGGTTATGTTTATGGCCTGTGAGCTTATGCCGCAGTTTTAACTGGACCTAAACCAATAACTATAGGACCGATTCGGTTCTGGCATTTCGCCGGCCGCTGCCGCGACACGCTCGTTTCGCTCGCTCGGCTCGTGCGTTGTGGTCACAGTTCTAACCTAACCTAAACCAATAATTATGAATTCCGATTCGTTTCTGGAAGTAGACCATTGTACTATTGTGTATTTGTACCATGGCATTATTATTCTTATATGTTATACATGTTATGTGAATAAAGAGAAATCGAAACGAAAAAGATATGACTTTGAATAGTAGTGTAAAAGATGGTTATGTTGTGAAAATATAGGAAAACAAATAAAACTATAATAGATGTTTATTGCTACTGACATTTTGAAGTTGAATCCTTCGGAATTATGAACATTTGAGACAGAGTAGTTAGGAATTGTGATTGTTAGGATGAAAAATGTTAGGAAGAACATTTTCGGATTTATAATTACCGGAGTTCAAAATTTAGGTGAACTTTGGCGCACCCGGCCAAACGCGTTGGTATAGGGTTTGTATCAAGTTTTACTTCTCTTACATTGCTGTTCTCTGCATAATATGCTCTCCCTCTGTCGGCTCTTACGACACCCATGGGATGATATGGGGTGGTGACAATCCGTATTCTTAATCCGTCACCACACAGACAGACGGATTTTTTGTGTAAATGAACCATAATGATGCCGAAGGTACTAGTATAAGACTTTTCTATCGTGTAGTTAGGCTTTCAAAATCATCACAATAAGATATAAGTATTGGAACAATCACCATAATCGCCCTAGCGTTATGTCGGTTGCATCCGAGACTTACACTCCTTGGATCCCAAGGTCCGTTTACTGATCTAACCAGATAAGACAGAATATTAACTTTTCCACAGAGCGACTGCTGTCTGACCTCCGCAACGCAAAAGTATAGCGATTTTCCATGGTTTAGTCCAGTATCAGTTTATTTGAGGTTACTGACTCACCGTAATGACTGTCAAAGGTCTTCATGACAGCCGGGACCGATAAACTAACGTGCTCTCCTAGACACAGGACAAGCGGTAATTAAAAGAGATGTAATAGGTATTACACCCACATTATTAATTTAATACGCACATAACTTCGAAAAGTCAGTGTTGTGCGCCGTGGATTTGAACCCGATACCCTCTGTAGTTAGCCTAATATCGGAACATTGTTACGTCATTAAAACAGGACTCAAGAGCTTAACTGTCAGTATTCGGATCTCCGACCCTCAAGAACTCAAACAAGGAATAAATATTCAAAATGTAATTAATCATCTGACCCATCGCGAAAATTATTTACGTAGCGCGAAATAAAATGAAGCCCTCAATGAATTACGGTTGAGATTACATTTTAAATTATATCTCGATACTGTACGCATATATAACCTCATTAATAATAAAGCCCTTAGACAAGGATGTATGGTACGTGAACTTTGCTTAAAATATTGTTATGGAGGGAATTTATAATTTAAATAAAAAGTCAAACTTAAATTAATTTGAATACTTAGATAAATACCTATAAAACACATTACTTTAATTAAACCCAAAAAAATATCACTTTAATTGAAGATTTAGTGAGTAAACAATTTAAAAACTTTGAAGAAAGTTTTGATTATTTTCTAATATTTTAAATGAATCTTGTTTAAAATAAATTTGTCCGTGTGGTGACAGATTAAGAATACGGAAAGTCACCACCCCATATCATCCCATGGGTGTCGTAAGAACCGACAGAAGGAGCATATTATGCAGAGACCAGCACTGTAAGAGAAGGAAAACTTCATACAAACCCTATACCAACCCGTTTGGCCAGCGTGGTATAGTAGGCCAATTCCTCCTTTCAAAGGAGAGGCCTAGTCCAGCAGTGCACTGTTAAAGGCTGATGATGATATCACACTCAGATAAGTTTCGTATAAATAACTTGGCTGATATCATGCTACAATTAAATCAGGCAAAGTTTCATAATTTGCCGATAATAACCGATTAAATTCATTTCAGATAAAATCATACTTAAGTTCCAATTTTGTTCAAGAAGTTAAACCTATCCAGAAGTGGTTTAACTGAATGATAAAGTTTATCCAGAAGTGTCACGACTGACTCTAAATGTTTTCCCGCCCTTAGCTAGGCTTAATCTTCCTGATACAGTTACTTGACAAATAAATTTAACTGATCAAAGCATTGAAATTGGCCAATAATCTGCTTTCTTATACGAGAGCGCGTATCAGTATGCCATGCCGTTACACATGTGAACCTAGTATATATATCTTGATATAAAATTGCTCACTTCGCTTTAATTAAAGTATGAAGTATTCAAACGTTGTAGTAACGAGCCTCAGTGCTCCACTCGCTTGAATTAAAGCTAGGCTGAAGTTTAGCTTGAATAACGGTTAGGTGAATATGTTCCAAGCTGGCCAACCAAGCTGTGCTCTTGCACGCGCTGAAGGTAATTTTGTTTTTGCTCTTCGTTAAACTTTCCTTTATTCTTACATGTTAGATTAGACTTTATAATTAGTAAGTTTCATAATATCGTAGTACATGTAACTGACAGATAAGTTGGATGTAAAATAACAATTATTTTCTTTAGGGATCTAACAAAGTTTAGGACGATTGATTCATAAAAATCCCAACATATTCATCTCCGCAACAAACAAGTTTGTTCTAGTAACATACCTCTTAGAACTTTATGATTTCCTATCAAAAGAAGCCGAATCTGAACAACTTGGAAGTATCAGTAAAAAGTTTACTGCATTATTCCTAACACAAACGGAAAACGCTTCGCAAAACAGAATTGAAAACATAACATTACGTGTTTCCGTACTACTTTTGTATTAAGCTGTTGATCCAACAAACATGTGCAAAACGTAGTAGCTAAGCAGGGTGAGGAAAACCCCAACATAAACAAAAAACGCTTCGCTAAACAAAATATAAACAACATGACTAACTGACTTCGTACTAAGTTTCGTATATATGTACCTAATATATTGCGAAACGGAATATTAGACAAGCACCCGATAAAGAATGAGTGATGCTGCTGGTAAAATAAAGTACGTATGAGGTGGTGGTTTAAGCGATCGCAAATCATTTTGTGTGATCTACATATTGTTGTTAAAAGTCTAGGTGTTCTTTCCGTCTGATGATTAAATGTACGCAACACAGGATTTATTGTATTTGTCTTTTATATAAGCAGTCAATATCATCATCTCAGGCTAAACACGAACACTGCTGGACAAAGGCCTCCCTTAAGGCTCTTTCCACAGATCGGTCATGAGCCGCCAGCCTCCAACCGCTTCACACGATCCCAACTAAATAAAAATAACTAATACACTAATAAAAAGAAACGCAGATTTTTCTCCACACCACTTAGCTCGCACATCTTTGGTGGACACGCAGCCTTACTAAAGTTCTTTGTGGCTCCCGCATCCTCTCCACAGATTGTTCGTCGAGTGTATTGTTTATCAAATTAAATATAATATACTTACCTCTGGTTGTGTGAAAGAAGCCGAATATAAGAACATTAATGGAAATGTTGTTTGTTAAGTGAATGAGCCTAATTAAGGACAAATGTGGAGTGATGTTGGCATGCGTCGAAAGTATACTATTTCAGGCAGTAATATATTGAAGACTAGTTCATATTTTGATGAAATAGCTTTTAGTATTGAAACTATTTGTAGATATCAAATCCTTGCGTTACTGACTGACTGACAGACATGCTACAGCCAAAACTATTAGGCGCAGCAGCTGAAATTTGGCATGTATGTTTCTTGGGGACCGCAAGGGTGCACTAAGAAGGGATTGCCCGAAATTCCCGCGGTATCGGCCAGAAAGCGGAAAAATAAAAAATCTGCAAGCGGAGCATCCTAATAATCTAGTTTTAAGTAAATATTTGTAACAGATTAAGGTACGAGTCTTCCGTGTTATAACGATGTGATTCGAACATCAATATGGAGAGCATAATAAAGTATCCTCACAACAGAGCTAAATGGATAGGTAGAAATCATGAAATCTTAATCGAACTCATAAGGACAGGTTATTGTACAACAAAAGTACATGGAGCACGCAGCGGATGAGAACAAAGCGAAAGAGATACTGCGATTTGAAATCTAAAGCATAAGTCAATTCATGGACTCTGATTAGCTCGAAAACACGTAATGTACCTACAACGTCTATATTAGACTAAAGCAGTTAATTGAAATTATCAATACAGATAACTAAACTTCAATAAATTTTGCCTAGGTTTCTTACTCTGGTATTTGTTACCACTTATTCACCATAGGTATCTCATTAATTTATAACACTCTCATTTAAAGATTTTTTATTTACATGGTGTCAATGTTCATAATAAAGTAAAGATACAAAATCTTTTCTTCAAACGTGACATTTTTGAGAAGTAAGTGACATTTAAAGATTGGTTTAATGTTAACTCGAGGGGAGGCTCGCTAGCGAAGCCTGGAAACCTTTTGATGCAAATCTAGAAGGATATGCCGGGACTTTTAATGAAACACCGCAATTACTTTGATGAATACTGCACTCGTGACATGTCCTTGTGAGAGGGGAGCTAAATCTAAATGAAACGCCAGATATCTATATTGATTTAAATTAGAGAAACATCTAAACGTTTATTTAATGTATGTGAGCTGAATCGCGATGATTAATTTAGTTTAGCTTTGAATTATTTTGGTTTAATTCAATAGTTGAGTTTAATGTAGAATCTTTATGTAAGTACCTTTTATGAAATATGATGCAAAGCAAAACGTCCCTCAATGCAATACTCAAAGCTTCCAAAAAATGTTTTAAAACCAAATAAATGATAATCAACTATAAATATTACAATTTCGAAGCAGTACCTCCCTACTGAGTCCACTTCTTTGCAGACGACTTACTAATAGCGTCACGATCTAAAACTAGCCCAAATCAAAAGGTCAAATACGACTAGAAATCTACTAAAACAGTCTTCAGCGAGCGCAATCTAATAAAAAAGTAAAAGAGACTCCCTTACGCAGCTGGAATTTTAATCAATTATGCGGCCAATAACTGGAGCGGGCGGCCTCAACGAGCGGCACTTCGCAAATTACCGCCTTTAAACGTTTGTTCGGACTATATTCATCAGGATAAAGCTTCTAAATTAAAAAAAAGGAAACCGTCTTCGCTCTCTCAATTTACATAACAAGCTCCATTACGCAAAAAAATATATTTCACGTTTGCAGCAGCATTCCGCGTTTGTGTAATTGCGTCAGTTGGCGCCGACAACCACAGCTGTTACAATGTTCAATAAACAAGTGTTCTTATTGTAACATCGTTGATTTTCTCACTGCGGACAATATTTCACTGAATGGAAACCTCTTTTCTTTTTTGCGTCGGAGTAAGCATTGACAAAAAGAATGAGACGGTGACGTCAAAGACGAGAGTCGTTTGTACCGCAGGAGGCACCCGCGGCGACCTGTATAATGAGTTTCACAAGTATTTTGACGGAACTTTATTACGGTACATACTTAGCAGGCAATTAAGAGCCCTTTAGTATTTTTCTTAGTGGACGTAGTAATTAGTTCGCACGATGATTCAAAAGGCTTCCGTAACAGAAAAATATTTTCTGTACACAGAGTAGGTAAGCAAAAGTACCAGTGCTCTGGAAAACACGCTAATTGAAATATTCTGAATAAATAAAACGTAACTTAGTAAAATATTTTTATGTTATAATAAGTAGGTAATTCGATGATGATATAAAACAACAGGAAAATATGCGTAGCATTGTTTTATTAAACTTCTTAGAATTTGTTACCGTTATGCACAAAATATAACAAATTGAGAAAGATAATTAAATTTCACAATGGAAAACAATAACAAGAATTTCCCTAAGCTCTTTAAAGTTAATTAGTTATAGTCGTTGTTCAATATTATAGCTGTGTTCCTATTTGTAGTTCAAATAATGAACACGCACGAGGTACAAAGCGTCGCGCGTCGGGACTTAATTCAAAGCGAGGACAAGCGTACATTCTGTATCATGAAGTTAACAATGTTTCAATGTTTGTTTCAGATAATTCCATTGGAGCGACGTCCTCATTCCGGGCTGTCACCGAAGTGCTGAGACAAAGGGTAGCACGCAAAGTGGAATAGTTTCAATTTGTATTGAAAGTTTAGTGGTGAATAGGTAGTGTGAGGGTGTGTGGCAGGTGTCACGGGACGGAGACAATGAGGCGGCGCGGAGGCGAGGGGTAGCATGCCAGCGCCTGCCACGGCGGCCTGATGGCGCTAGTGCGCCGGATACTAGGCGACGCCCAGGTAACTTATCACTGTATTACCAACTTATGACTAACAGCTAGCGCGTGACGCTCATTCTTATCACCTCCTCTATTACTTCCGAACTTAGAGTAATATACCACGTGCCAACGGCATATTCAAACACTCTAAGACCGGACAAGAGTGACAAAGCTATCACTATGACAAAAGTCACTCGTGCGCTAGCTCTAGTACCCTTTCTCGTTGTTTGGCAAACTGTAGTCAATGAGCGCGCGTCATTTGTCGCCAGGTGTGTAGTTCGTCTGTTTCCAGTTCTTTGCATGCGCGATTAGCACACGCCACACTTTGTCAGGCCATTGTTACCGTGCTACGTTTAACGGGGAAACTCTTAACAACATCTGCTACATAACATGCGGGTAACATGCGCATAACATGTGCTTGAAACACGCAACATTTCCTTATTTATGTTACTTATGAATTGAATTATACAATATAATAATACGTCTATTATAAATAGAATTTTCAGTAGCTTTACATTGACTCTTAAAATGAAGAAAGCTGTTATAGATTCGCATCTTTATAATTATAATTCTTTGTTATAATAATCCGCCTTTAGATGCATCAGTGTAATGAAAATACAAATTATTATTAATTACAAAGGTGCTGTGCCTCGGGCTGCTGCCACCCTAAACAAGGCGATTAAACGAACAGACTTAAACGACCAGTACATCAAAAGGTAGCAGGTGAATTAAGTAAACAGGGGGGAGGGGAGGTATGCTTAGATTAATAGCTACAGATATGGCGCCGTAGGATGGCCGAAATATATGGCTGGTACCCTGAAACCTTGTGTTCATAATACAAGCTGGATTACCGAAGCTTTACAACACATTCATTATTAAACGTTAGAAATAATACCGCCACCGCATTTTAGTGGTGTTAGCCTAAGTTTAAATTAATTATATCTATTAATGAAATCAGGCTAACGGCGTCGGGACGTGACGACCCCACCGCCCACTGGGAGAGTTAATCTGACGAGTAGATACTCGTCATAGTATCTCCCCCAGCGCAAGCAGTCAACCGAAAGATGGCGGTCAAACCATCCGAACCTGGCGGAAGAAAATCCTAGATGCTAGATGGGCAGCAGCGTCCAGCACTAAAGACTGCGATCGCCAATACGCCTGCCAAGCGTGTCGATTGTGGCAAGTCCCCCCATCATGAACCACACCTATAAAAACCGGCCCCTAGTCCCCGGCGGCCCCGCTAGTCCTGGTTATGGTAGCGGCCATGGTAACGGCGGGGCAAGGGGTGCGAAGAATCTCCGGAAGAGATCGGGCTACCACTACCAACGACAATTGGCCCTGGCAACACTGAACACGCGCACACTGCGGACCGACGAGAAGATTGTCGAGCTGGAAGAAGAATTGAGCAAGTTGCGATGGGATATCATAGGCCTATCCGAAGTCCGAAGACAGGGGGAGGACTCGATAGTTCTCAATTCCGATAACTTGCTCTTCTACCGGGAGGGCGACCAACAGTCCCAAGGTGGTGTCGGGTTCATCGTCCACAAATCTCTCGTGACCAACGTGGTAAATATCGGAAGTGTGTCGAACAGGGTAGCGTACCTTATACTCAGAATATCCAAGCGGTATTCGCTGAAGGTCATACAGGTATACGCTCCGACCTCGTCGCACCCCGATGAGGAGGTGGAAGCCATGTACGAGGATATATCTCGGGCTATACATGGCTACAAAACCCATTACACCGTGGTCATGGGAGATTTTAACGCGAAACTGGGCAAACGCGACGGTGATGAGCTGAGAGTGGGGCAATTTGGTTATGGGCATCGGAATTCCCGGGGTCACTTGCTGGCTAGCTTTATGGAGAAGGAAGGACTCTATATGATGAACTCCTTCTTCAAGAAGCGAGAATGCCGAAAGTGGACCTGGGTAAGTCCAGACGGTGCAACCAAAAATGAGATCGACTTTATCATGTCGACGAAGAGGCAGATATTCAATGATGTCTCCGTGATCAATTCACTTAAAGTGGGGAGCGATCACCAAATGGTAAGAGGCACATTGAATATCTGTACAAGCCTCGAACGGTCGAGGTTGATAAAGTCCACGCTCCGACCGGCACCGGTTCATATCCAAAACCCCGAGAGCTTTCAGCTCGAACTCAAGAACCGTTTCGAATGCCTGGGCAAATGCGTAGATGTGGACGAGTACAGTAACGGGTTCGTGGATGCTGTCCATAAAACAGGGGCTAAATTCTTTAAGCCCCAGAAAAGCAAGAGAACCAGCAAGATCTCGGATCCGACCCTCGAGCTGTTAGAGGAAAGGCGCAAGATGGTTCTGCTATCCTCCGACGACATGCCGAAATATCGGCACCTCAACAGACAGATCTCTAAGTCTCTGACTCGCGATCTCCGCCAATACAACACAAAACGTGTTCGTGAGGCGATCGAGCAGAATAAGGGTTCCAAAGTGTTCCAGAGGGATCTGTCTGTTGGGCAGAGTCAGCTGACAAAGCTGAAGACGGAAGATGGCAGAATCGTATCGTCCAAGCCTGAGCTCTTGGAGGAGAGCGAAAGGTTCTATGGACAGCTATACACGACAACGCAACAACCCGCAAGCACTCCAGCGTCAGACCCTAGAGATGGATTGACCCGACACTATACCGAAGATATCCCGGACGTCAGCATGCACGAGATTAGTGTGGCTCTCAAACAGCTCAAAAACAACAAGGCGCCGGGTGATGACGGAATTACGAGCGAGCTTCTGAAGGCCGGCGGTGCACCCGCTAGAGAAGCCCTCCGGAAGCTATTTAATTCCGTCATTCTCGAGGGTAAAACGCCACAGGCGTGGCACAGAGGTGTGGTGGTGCTTTTCTTTAAGAAAGGGGATAAAACCCTCCTAAAGAACTACAGACCCATCACACTTCTGAGCCACGTCTACAAGCTGTTTTCGAGGGTCATCACGAATCGTCTCGAGAGCAAGCTAGACGACTTCCAGCCTCCCGAACAAGCCGGTTTCCGTAAAGGCTATAGTACCATAGACCACATACATGCACTGCGGCAGGTTATACAGAAGTCCGAGGAGTATAACCAGCCCCTATGCTTGGCGTTTGTGGACTATGAGAAAGCCTTCGATTCGATCGAAACCTGGGCGGTGCTACAGTCTCTCCAACGGTGCCGGATTGACTACCGATATATCGAAGTGCTGAAGTGTTTGTATGAAAACGCCACTATGTCAGTCCGCCTCCAGGAACAGAGTTCGAATCCTATTCAACTCCAGCGAGGGGTGAGACAGGGGGATGTCATATCCCCGAAACTGTTTACCACTGCGCTGGAGGATGTCTTGAAGCTTCTGGACTGGAATGGGCTCGGCATCAACATCAACGGCGAGTACATCACTCACCTTCGATTCGCAGACGATATCGTAGTCATGGCTGAGACCATGGAAGACCTAGGCACAATGCTCGATGGCCTCTGTAGAGTCTCTCAACAAGTAGGTCTTAAGATGAACATGGACAAGACGAAAATCATGTCGAAGGTCCATGTTGTACCTGCTCCTATTCAGGTTGGGAACTCTATGCTCGAAGTTGTCGACAAGTATACCTACCTGGGACAAGTAGTCCAATTAGGTAGGTCCAACTTCGAGAAGGAGGTCAATCGTCGAATCCAACTCGGGCAGCGTTCGGGAAGCTACGACATATCTTCTCGTCGGATATCCCGCAGTGTCTCAAGACGAAAGTCTTTGACCAGTGTGTGTTGCCAGTGATGACTTACGGATCAGAGACGTGGTCGCTCACTATGGGCCTTATCAGAAGGCTCAAGGTCACTCAGAGGGCGATGGAGAGAGCTATGCTTGGAGTTTCCCTGCGAGATCGAATCAGAAATGAGGAGATCCGCAGTAGAACCAAAGTCGCCGCCATAGCTCTCCGGATAGCCAAGCTGAAGTGGCAGTGGGCAGGGCACATAGCTCGAAGAACCGATGGCTGTTGGGGCAGAACGGTTCTGGAGTGGCGGCCACGTACCGGACGACGCAGCAGAGGTAAGCCCCGCGCAAGGTGGACCGACGACCTCGTCAAGATCGCGGGAGGCGGTTGGATGCAGGCGGCTCAAGACCGGTCTGTGTGGAGAACCTTGGGGTAGGCCTATGTCCAGCAGTGGACGTCGTTTGGCTGATATGATGATGATTAATGAAATCAGTAAATTGTTATTCAAATATGGGTTTAAAATATTTTATGCATTATAATACATTGTGGATTATGATAATAGATAGAACTAATATTTGAAAACGATATCTAATATTTTACATACATTATATTATTGTCGTTAAATGTCTGATAATGTTCGACTATATTATGCTTTGAAACAATCCCAATTATTGTAATTTTATTGCTATTAAATTATCTCTTGTATTTAAACCTCACTTTACCATGTACCATAACCATTTTATACGGATGGCGTAGTTTATTATTCTCGAGACGTAGTGAACTCGTTATTACTCCACGTCATGTAGTATTTCATTTCTATCTTCAACATATCTGACACAAAATATTAAAAGCATGTGTTTCAAATGGAAACGATAATCATATTTTGATATTTAATAGATCTTAATATTTGAGCTTTCAATCGTGTAATTACGAAACAAAATTTTAGAGAGGACCACAAAATCTATTGTATTTTCTCGTCGTTTCACCAGCCTGACTGCGCCTGATAGAGTAGGCGTCATGCGTCTACACGATAGAGACCAATTTCAACACGAATATTCCGAAGAGTTTATTAATGATTTTATATATAGGCGAAACTCCGCAAAATGGTCGACGAGCAAGTCTCAGTAGGGGCCAGGGTAGACGCGGACGCGGAGCCTGAACCTGCGGATCCCCTCATCACTCCAGCCAGCTCAGCACTCGACCGGCACGATCTAGACCGGCCTATTCCCCCAGAAAGACGCCTGCTTATCGGCACCCTCGACAAACCGAGGAATGGAGGTCTCGGCAGCCTCAGCGCTGATAAAGAGGCCACTGTCAATTCGGAATGGGAAAGACAACCCTTTTATAGGTAAGTTTATAGAGCAACGCTTTGTAATTTAAATCACAATTGGTTGGTTGCTTCATAGAATATATTTTCATTTTTGGATGGTAGCAAAATTTTGTCATGAGGTTTTCTATATTCTTCATTTTGCAGAGGTGACCTGTAAATTGCTGGCATTAAGTGCCATAAAAGAGTCCAACTAGTCTAAAAGGTAGGATAAATTGTTATCTGTAACTGTAAATCATAGACAGTCGCATATTGATATGTTTATGGGATCATAAAAGGGATAGTATGTTGTGTCTACCCTTATTCCCTGAAGTATACCAGCAACGTTTTCACAGACAATTTATTACTATCAGGTAGACAGCCCGAGTGAACAATCTTATGTTTTATCGTTGTAAAATACTACTGACCTCCTTATCGACATTTGCTGTCGGAGAACCTCATATTTATACTTTTAGCTCACTTGCAATACGAACTATAAACCGAATGGCACCGTTCACAGATCATATCGTGAACAGACTTCAGATTCCAGCTTTATTTTATTTTACGTTTGTACTTATGAATATTTGAGAGTAGGTAGAGGTACATTTTGAAGGCATTTTCTATGTTAATTTAACTCTATTTTTATCGATACCAAGCCTAGAATTATATTTAACGTCCATGGATAAAACTTCGATAGTTACTTAACATGTCTTTGCATTTCAAATATTTTCAAGTACTTATTTTCTTTTAGACGACGACAATAAAGAGAACCAAGCAAATGGCAAGGTAGAGTCGCCGGTGAAATGGTCAATACAGAACGGCAGTGACAGTGGTACATATGCCGAGATCGGCAATGGAGGCAACAGCAATACTAGTGAGAGAAATATCCTCGACCCAGATGATAGTTCTGAAGAAGAGGTGCCGTTGCCTGATGCAACGTCACCGGGCCGAAGCAGTGATGGACCAGAACCGAGAGCTGACATCACAGCTACACTCGATGGAGGTACGTAACATAATATACCTATTCCATAATACGTGTAGGTGTATTGTTTCCAGCATTTCCAAATAATATTTTGATACGGATTACGTGGAAATGAGAGGATTTTATTCCGCTCATATGTTTGAATTGGTTGTTTATTGAATAACTTATTCGATGTTTAGTAATAAATTCATTTGATAGCGTCAAACGATATCCTATAACCTGAATGCCGGATGGAATATATTTGTAGCAATTATTTATGGAATAAAACAAAGTCGTGGGCGGAAAAGGTAAACTTGGCAGCCAGAGTTTATCTTAAGGCTATGTAATCCGGCAGATAATAGTTCGTAACTAGTCGAGACGGCATGTTTGTTCTGCTGATGAAGCAAGTTGAGTTAGTTTGAAATTCTTCATAGGTGCTGCTACAAGCTGAGAATGTTATGAGCGTCGTTCAACTTCGTGTTAGACTACATACGTTGAATACGTTTAACTTATCGCTTTAGGATAGACACGTACTGCGTCATGTGTCAATGACTTGTTCAAGCAAATATAATATTAGAACTTGAATTGTATTATTAATGTATTTTGAACATGACTGAACTTCAACATACGAACGGTACGTCTGACATCAATGATATCGTCCGTGTAGTACTTTAGAATGCGCAACTATTTAAAAATCTTACACATTTTATTTAGCGAGAAAATATGTGATTGCAATTCATCTCTTTACGTAAAACAACTAAAACCTCCATAAGTCTTCGTTTGAGTCAATTTGCAAAGTGCACCTAAATTAATATTTCCTTCATAGCGAATAGGGAGATGACACGAGCTACGTGTTGGGAAAACCTACATACATTGTGTTGCTCTCTGTAGAACATCCTCGTTGCTAATGAGCGTGCAGCCTTGGGGACCAAGCTTATTTACCGACTAACTGCACATTGCACAGCCCGCCAACCCGCCGAGAAAGAAACTTTCCGCCTGATGTTGCAATTTGTCATTTAATTCTTTTATCAATGTTTTAATTGGATGCATCTATGAAATAAATTATTTTATTTATTAAAATATTTTCATGGCATACTATATTTTCAGACTTGTGTTAGTGGTTAGTTAAGCTTTGTAATTTTATTTCGCATACACGTATGGCGAGTGGTTCATAATGCCCCCTCACTGTTTAGCAATACGGCTAGTATTGAGATTTCGATCCCACAAGGGATGACAAATTACTGTCTCAGTTCAAGACTCTGTTTCCCGTGTGTCAGTTACGTAAATGACATTCAAATCACTGCGATGCAGGATTATATTCTAAATTCAAAATCAAATCATTTATTTCGCGAAATATGGGTATTACTTATATGCTATTTAATAAATCTTTACGAACAGGTATTATGCCCTTAATGTGGAAACAATGTTACGTTGTACCTATTTTTAAAAGTGGAGACAAGCATGACATTACGAATTATCGCCCTATTTCTAAACTAAGTACTATACCAAAGCTTTTTGAGCATATTATTAGCGACATGATATCTTCAGTGATAAGGCCTAACATAATAATAGAACAACATGGATTCGTTCGTGGCAAATCAACTGAAACAAACCTATGCGAATTTGTGGATTATTTAGTTACAGCTATGGATAATGGACATCAGGTGGATGTCGTGTATACCGATTATTCCAAAGCATTCGATAAAATATCTCATAAAATACTTATAAATAAGCTGAGGAACATCGGTATACATGGCGACTTACTCAGATGGCTAGAATCCTACTTGAGACAACGTAGTCAAGCTGTTACAGTTAAAGGGTTCTGTTCTTCGTTTATACCAATTTCTTCAGGCGTCCCCCAAGGCTCGCATCTTGGAACTCTTTTGTTTAATGTGTATTTGAATGATATTTTTGAAGTTTTTAATAAATCTAAATTTATCCTTTATGCAGATGACAAGAAAATTTACAAAATCATAACGAATTTAAACGATTGTCTTGAACTACAAGCTGATATAAACAGATTATGTGACTATTGCAATCATAATTCCTTGTTTTTAAACATAAACAAGTGCAGTATTATTACATTTACAAGAAAGAAAAATCCGATATTATATCAATATAAGATGAATAATGTAGTTTTAACTAGAGTATCGGAGACGCGCGACCTTGGGATTCAAATGGACGACAAGCTTTTATTTGATACTCATATTAACAATATAACTAACAAAGCGTTCCGCATGCTGGGCTTTATATTAAGAATAGGTAAGGATTTCAATAATCTGACAACACTTTTACTCCTATATAAATCATTAGTTAGGCCTTTAGTAGAATACGCTTCAGTAGTGTGGAATCCGCAATATGATAAATATAAAAACCAAATCCAAAAATTACAAGATAGATTTGTTAAATATGTGCAATGGCGTTTTAACTTCAGTCCTGAAAAAGCACCAAGCCTTCAGTCTTTAGAGGATCGGCGATCTGAACGTGACCTAATATTTTTATATAAGATTCTTAGAGGTCAGTCTATCTCCCCTTACCTCCTAAACAAGATAAGTATTAGATGCCCTCGCCCAAATACCCGTAAAAGATCTCTTTTCCACGTAAATTTTTCAAGAACCAACTATGATAAAAATGTTTTCGTTAAAAGATCGTGTCATACGTATAATAAACAAATTTGTTACTCACCTAGCAATGACATAGATATATTTCACCTTTCTTTGCCCAAATTTAAATTTTGTGTTAAAAATACTTTTGACTCTAAGCCCTAAGCACAACCCTAAGTCTATGTAACAATACTATAATAATATCACGTTTGCTATTGTTAACCAATCTGAGGAAACTATTTAGGATAATGTTTTAGACTTATGTTATAACTTAATTATGTAATTATATCTGTTTGTTTCCCTATAAATAAATAAATAAATAAATAAATAAATAAATTACAGGTCTTAAAAGCAAAAGTACATAGTATCACCATATTCAACCTTAACGGCATGCAAAAATTAGACAGAATGTCACATAATAGGAAGCATAATTATGTTCACAATATTATATAGAATAAGTATACCAAACTGAACAAATACAATTAATAGTTTATAAATGTTGTGTATGTCAAATAATAAAAAAAATAGCTCAATACCATTGAAATAAGTCAACAGAGTTAAGTAATATAAATTCAAAATGTCAATAATCAATAGTATTATAATACATACATACATACATAGACTCCCGCCTGTTTTCCGGAGGGGTAGGCAGAGACTACGGAGCGCCATTTGCAACGATCTTGACATATCTCTCTTGCTTCATTCACTCCCATCAGATTAATCTTTCTATCATCCATCATCTGGCATACTTCATTCAATTTACCATCCATTCCTCCTCCAACATTTAATGTTGCAAACCGGCTTTCCGTAGGCCGCTTTTCGCCCTCGCGGGAAACTATAATATACAATATAAAATAAAATAATTTTTCGATTTTAAGTGTTGTTACAATCATGTCCTAGGTCTTGTCATCAAGGTAATGCTTTATCAATTAAAAAAGAGAACAATTCTTATTTAAATTTATTTACACTATTTGCCTGTCGAACATTCAGATGAAGATGGTTAAAGATTTTAGGAGCCATTACAAAAACGCTATTGTGATAAAGTGTAGTTTTACTAGGAACTAGATGTAGTTTATCTGCCCTTCACTGACTACTAACTTTAGAAAATTTGACATTATTTGCTTTGGTAAAAACTGCAATCTCATAGATGTACAGATAAGGCACTGTCAGAATCTTTAATTTCTGAAAATACGACTTACAACTATCAAGTCTGTGCAGTTGCAAACTGCCCGTATGCACTTTTTTTGGGCTACAAAGACACGCTCTATACCAGTGGCATTACCCCAGAATATGATACCGTATCTTAAGGTAGAGGCAACCAATCCAAGATATGCTGTGAATAATACTGACTGGTTCACTGTTTTACTTAATATGTGCAATGCGTACGACTGTTGATTTACTTTACTACATAATTTATCAATATGGTCAATCCATTTTAACTTGCTATCAATATTTAAACCAAGAAATTTTGTAGCATTAGTTTCTTTTATCTTAGTTCCTTTATAATTTATGTTCAAAGTTTCGCTATTATTATTGTTATTTTGTCAAAATCTCATTATAATTGTTTTATCTAAATTTAATTTCAAATTATTTAGTGTCAACCAATTAATTACAGAATTAATATTATCATTTATGTCAGTTTCAATCTTTCCTACTTCATTGCTATTAAAAATCAGTGTACTGTCATCAGCGAACATAATCATGGGATATGTTGAAACAGAGGGTAAATCATTTATATAGAAAATAAATAATGGAGGTTCAAGTACGCTACCTTGCGGTACCCCATATTCTATAGTTCTTTGGCTCGATTTGTTTGTGCATTTCAGTCTTATTGTGAACACTATTAATTAAAGTAATTTGCTGTCGATTTTGTAAATAAGATTCGATTAACTTCGACACATTACCCCAGACGCCATATGAATGTAGCTTTTTTATCAGAATTTTGTGATCCACACAGTCAAACGCACGAGCCATATACATATATAGTCCAAGAATTGGTAATCTTTTATCTACTCTTGTGGTTACAATACTTAAAAAGTCATATATTGCCATATTAATAGCCATATATTTTTTCTAAACCCTTTTTTGATTTTCAACGATTAAATTATTTTTTCGAAATATGAATTAAGACTCCGATGTATCACTTTTTCAAATATTTTTGAAAATATGGGTACCAGCGCTATGGGTCTGTAGCTTATTCTTTGTGCAATAGTATATTTTAAGAAATATTAATGAAATCGTCTTTTAATTCAGCATTGTAGTGTAGTGACACCTTTCCATATAATATTATATGTATTCATTATTAAATAAAAGACTGTATCATCAGACGTTACACACTACACCATATTGATCCAATGACCTCTTCGAAGATTGCCCTATTCACATGCCAGCTAATCGAAGCAAAACCTTACGAATAATAAATAGCAATAAGTTTTCAGCAGTACCTACTCAGAAGTGTATAAATCTAGCAATTCTAAAGCCTGGCCTCATTTGTCTGTGTTCAATAGACACACTAGTACCAGTTACCTTGTGTCTACAGTTCTATGTGTGTGGAAAGTTATACGTGGCAACTTGTGCATTCATCCGTAACTATTGTCCCGGAGACAATTTTGTGCAATGCTTCACAGTATTGACTTATCAGAGCAAGCAGGATAATAGGATTATTGGGCCATTGTGCAGCGAGCCATAATTTATCTGCAATCTGTCTGTTATTTGTTCCCGATAGAGCGAGTGATTGGGCTTTCAGCGACCAATTTGCCGCTGCTTCATTTGTTACTAATACTGAGCTTATTATTTCTTTTCCCCTCGCATCCGAGGCTCGTACATTTATTAATGCGTGGCAGTAGATCCCTAGTGTTTTCCCACTTTACCTATTTGTTCCGTGGAAATAGAGGATGTATGGAAGAGAATAATTGCAGTGTGTCAGGCACGCGTAACTTAGCCATAGTCAATACATCTCTTGGTGGTGCAATAAAGTAGGCGTCGCTCACACCTGCGACCGGCCGGCGACGTGCCGTGACGCATGTAACATGAGAGCAATCGATTTGTTTGGACCGGCCAGAGCCGTGGCTTTCGTGACTCGGGAAACTTTCGCGGTATTACAACGTTTACGTCGCCATAACCAATTCTATTTATATGACTGCGGCAGCGTCGTACTTTACAAAACTGTTCATATTATAGTAGGTACGACAGCTAATAATAGGGTTTACTACGTGAGCCCTTAAACGAAAAACAACGATTCAACTTTGTGAAAGTACAGCTATAAACAAGCTAATGATAACAAGTATCGTACTCATTTAGGATGCCGACTGGAACTAAACTATTTATTTTGGAAATATAATTTTGATTACAGAATACCTAGACACTTCAGTTATCTGCGTACCTTTATAGTATTAATTTTAAGACAAGAACTAACGTTCAGTTAACATTATAATAACAACGTGCCTCTAGTATTTGCAAAGTTAATTAGAAATGTCTAACTATGTATCTGCTTACAATTAATACAAGACTCTTAAACCCCTACATAAAATAAGCTTTCTGTTATTGTGTATAGCAGTTTTCCATTTACATAATTTACATTTAAATTAACATCAACATCGTCCAACACATTTTCAGTTACAAATCCGGGTATTCTTTTTGCCATGTCACTACGAGTCCATAAAACTTTGGTTCATTTAATAAGACGCGGTACAAACGATTAACTGTTAATTAACACACTTCCGCCCGTAAATCTGTATATTGTAAAATATTGACCACAATATAACGATATATTTTTAAATGAAAACCTCATTTTTCGTCATTACCGGTCTTGTTTATTATATGTCCTTTTAATAAGCGCTTGTATTTCCGAAATAAAAACGAATATCTTTATTATGTAATAAAGTCTTTCACATAATACATATATGCATTATTGCCCATTATTGCCTAATTAACTTGCATGCAATGTTAAATATGCAACTGTTATAGGTATAAGACATATATAGACAACAAATTGAAACGAAGAACCTTTGTCTCGAATACCCAATATTTCAACACGGTAGCAAGTGTACACACGTGGTAATGATCCTGAAAGGCGGTGTAAAACTACTTATAATGTCTAACAAAGTTAAAATACCTAAGTAATATGTTGTAAAAGTACACTTTTTCGATTTTCTTTTGTACCTTTCTAGCAAACCGTATGCAGTGTGCATGTGTAGATCTTGTTAGTATTAGTCGATGTCAAAACATGCTTAACATTTAAACGTGTTTGTCAGGTCATGTAGACAAGGTGAGTAAGAAATGTTAAGCACAGACTGCGATTTGAATTGATGCCGTATATTAAATGAAATGCCGTTTATTTATCCATTTTATTTACTTTAACATTGTATTTTAGTTCATCGTTATGTGTTGTTTCAAAAGTTTAAGTACCAATCCTTAATGCTAAGTAGAGGGCGTCAATCTGATATCGCCCACGTCAGCCTACGAAGCAATGTAAGCTCTTAGAAAACATTGGCATCGGTAAAAGACTAAACCATAATTTTTTCATGATTCCACACACGAAATAAAAATACAATTTAATATTAAGCTACATTTTTTACGTGATTGAAATGAGCCGCTCAATGTCCAATATTGCTCTAAAACTCCATTAACGGTTTTAATTTAAGACAGACTCTTTCAAACGGAACGCAAGTTACTGAAATCGTAATCCTACACCTTTATTATACTAAATAAATAACTTACGCCTACACAACCAAATAAATCCGATAAAATACCGCTCAAGGACTTTAATTTCAGGTAAAAATATTGGATTTACGTGTAGTAATATATTTTGTGTTGTATAGGTGCTGCTTCTCCGGGCGGGCGGTCCGACAGGTCGCGACAAGAGGAGATCCAAGCGTCACCTGGGATGCTCACGGCGGCTCAAGTGGCCAGGAGGCTGCGAATGGAAAACGAGCGATTACAGGTACCACAAAAATGAATTAAAGGATAAACACCTTTTCCAAAGGCTTTATGTAGGATAAGTAAATGTCAGGTAAGGGTTTTCCCTGTAGATATTGAGTTTGGGAGATGGCAAGTTATATGCCGTAATATAGTCAAATAGCGTTATAACAGAAGTATCCAAGACTTTTATTTTTGGAGTTCGGAATACGCTAGTCCCACTACATTTTACAAAACCAAAGGAATAAATATATTATACGGCTTATACTAGTGTCAGGATGTTCAAGGGTTACTGAATGCTCATAGCAACTGGCATGGGAGTTTATGAAGACCGTCAAGATGTGTCTTTTTTGTGATTCGATGCAACAAGGATGTTGACTTTATGGCATTATTTAGATTTGTTTAACCATTTATGCAGATCTAAATAATGGCTTGTGGAATATTCTTGGTGGAACCAAAATATCCATATTGTTTCACTAGCAACACTATAACAATATGCATAAAAACAGGCACGCCAAAAGTTGTTGGATTTTGAAAAAGGAAAAGAATTTGTGTAAAAGTGAACCCCGGTAGCAATTGTTTAACCAACGAAAATATAAAAGCTTTGGTTTCATAGGCCTTTTGGAAAAAGCGTTTTCCAATAGCTATACCATTTTTATAGAAAATATTACATAAACGCTGTCGAAAACTATAAAACCGAAACGTATCTGATGTCATACATCTTCATAGAGATTTTTTACGCTTTTGTTGTGTTCTTGTAATACGCTTTTAGGCTATTTACGGACGATGGTGATATTTTGGATTTGATGTCCAGAATGGAAAGAAATTTGCGGATATTGTCAGTGCCTTGAAAAATAGCCGTAAGTATTCAGTCATAGTATGCCTACCATTACCAGAAGCATTACGGACTCCAAAAGAGCCCAATAGAAGTTAATGAACATCCATTTCATTTTGTAGGACATGTCTGCGCCATAATCAAATTTTATAAATATGTAATTAAATTTAATATATTTATAAAAAGAAAGCCATTCACTCAAGCACGCACAAAATAAAAATAAATATTATTATTTCACCTCTCTCAACAATGCACTCAAATTCATTATTTTCTAAAACGCTAGGGCTAATCAAAATCCTGTATTATCCTTTACTGCCACGCATACCGCTTCCGTCTTCTCGCTCCAATTAGTGTCGTTCGAAAATCGCACCCTGAAGCGTGTACCCGCGCCCGCGCCGCTCCGCTAAAAAAGTTCTCAAAAAACTCAAGTATTCAAAAGTTTCGTGTGTGTGAAAATTTACTTTGTGGGCGGCTTACCAGCTTCTAAGACCTAGGAATACAGCATTGCTCCGCTTCAAGCTATCGAAGAAAACACCCTAAGCAAACCCCATTCCTGCTTTTCAGTAAGTACCAATTCCTAGCCTATCCGCTGCGCCCACAGGATATGAAATAAGGAAGATATAACTTAACATTTTCTGGCTAACCTTTTCAAACAAAGGACGTCTTCCATATTATTATGATTCCTCAATAGTTTCAGCAGTATTTCGATAAGGATCCGTGCTGTTGCCACAATACCTCGAGATTAGAGTAAAAGAACTTTACTAACCTCACCAATAAATTGTCATTAGTGATTCTCCTAACGTCTAAGGTTCAATTTTTACTTAACCTTTGTCCACTCGGCCGATGTTAAATAAGATACCGTGAGTTTATTACTTTCTTGATGGACCTTTTGCGAAGTCGCTTTCGTAAATATATAACCATTTCATGATATTATATACTCTGTATAGAGTAATAAAAGCGCGTAGAGAATTTAATATTGCGTAGCTATATTGCTGTTGGTCGATCTGCTTATTTGGTATTGGACATGTATTAATTTATTTAATGAAAATGTAGCGTCGGCTTTCTTCCCGAAGGATTTGACAGACGTGTGCTATTTATGTATATATTCAGTAAGATTGATTTATTACGTATCTATAATAAGAAGTAATATTTTATTTCAGCATCGTGTTGTTATGGTAACTAATAAATGATAAAATACTGATAGCATTTAGACTCACCGTATGGCTATTCATGTAATCTTTTAGGACCAAAATTATGAAAGATAACTCGTAAAAGATTTCATTATGTTTTCTAATGTGATTTGAAGAAGATTATGTGACTTTCACAAAATGTTGTGGATTTCTTATTAAATATTAACTTATTTGGAAGTTAATTTTAGTTTTAAAGATCGATTTTTAAGTTCTTATTTATTAATGTAGTATGGAATCTTATGTTTTTCGAGTAATTAAAGTGTTCATTTTAATAAATATCTCAAAATTGTACATTATAATATTTTGTATCTTTTATTACCTTTTAAATAAATCGATCTCAAAAAATTTACACACGCATACCGAATAGGTACAATTTTGTGTATAGTAAAATAAAATAGGTTTCTTATTTGCTTTATGTTGCACCTACTTAATTTTTTAAAATCAATCATATTCATTAAAATAAGTACAAAATTTTAGCTGGCTTAACTTGGCATCTGGTTCAAGGCCATCAGTAAGGCAGTCATTTGAATCCATTCTTCTAATAGAGATGAATGCTGTCTCATCTGACAACGTAATAAGGTGACAGGTCGTTGCCTCCCTCTGACTAGAATGTGCCTCGGGAGACGTCAAAATTTGAGACGGGAGCTCGTTGCTATTACAGTCACATTACTTATTCAACACCAATGTTTGAATAATGACGAGCTATTTTGGGAATCACTGTCGTACTCGTACAAGAAAACTCCTAGGTTCAATATACCTGCATTAGATATATACTTAGAAGAGCTTTTCTTCCATTAACTTCTATTTATATTTTGTTCTGTAGGTGGTAACTTAGGACACCCACCATGGCACCGCCCATGAATATGTGTATTGATGTTATAAAAACACAATCTAGCTAAAACACATTTTATTATATTAAATAAACATTTTGAAACGGTGTGAATTTGAAAAAATAATTTAGAAGCGAAAGATCTCGAAGCGCAGATTAAAAAGCTGGCGTATTCTTATCTATTACAAATCATACCGGGAAGTAAACATCAAAGTAGCACATTAATAAAAAAATATTAATCACACGTTTAACGTATGAATACTTACACAGCGTATAACGTCTGTATAGGAGTATACTGGGTCTACACAACATCGCTACTAATAAACGCAAAGACAAGCTTGTGTAACTACTCACGCTGTGTATAGCTCGGTTCACGAATGATGACCACTGCGCAGAAATCATTTTAAGGTCCCCGGGTGAGGCGCGGGTGGAGTGCCAATGGCGTGGCTCCGTTCTTGACGCATTCCCTAAATGCGTCAAGAATGGAGCAACGCCATTGGTACACGAATGTACATATGCGCGACGGCCGCCATTTGTGGTCAACTTTCGTGAATTTACCTATAGCAGCTGTGTAGTCTGTGTACACACAGCTACACATTAACCTAAACAAGCCCAATATTAGGCGAACTCCCTTAGTGTGACCAACCTGTTGTTGAGTAGTTCAGCTAATATTGGTTTTGTATAGGTTGATGTGTAGCTGTGTGTACGTCAAATATGCTGACAACCTTTTATGAAGTACGTTCAAAAACTTCTAATCGTAACTTGGTTTTAGTAATTTTATTTTATTTTATAGTTTATATATAATTTTACTAGCTTAATTATATTTTAAATGGAGTTTCTTCTTAAAAATATCCCTTATCAATTAATCTAATGTACAAAAACTAAAGACTAATGGTTGTTATTTTCTGAAGGATAAATATGTTTTGATTTGTACTCATAGCTTCCGAACGCCTCCACCGACAATAACATTCATTTCATAGATCAAAGAAATAAAACCTTCCTAGTCCAACCTCTCTGTCATAGATTGCGCGCATAACCTAAGTAAAGTGACAACCTGACCTCAGCGTCCTCAGCTGGCCAAATAGCCGCCATTTTGCTCTTATGCACTCCTTAGACAAGGGTGCAAGCATGTGTAGAGCTTGTGTAAGTCTAAATAGATATTTTGATCTCTTATAACGCATGTATACACGCAATCTGTCAAAATATTTTTTATTAGTTGCGTTTTTGTTACGCAATGCTTATAGTACTTATATACACTGTGTCGTAATTTTTATTAGTAAGACAGTAAGTTGTTAATGAAATACTGTGACAAACTTATCTGTTTCGTATCAAAACTTAAGATTTGCCTCCTTAGTTTTCCCCACTGAGGACAAAAACAAAAGCCGTGATTTATGACAAACTAGAAGGTATTTTCTTTGTAAACTGTCAAAATATTCAGCCGGATAGTTATCCGGCTGATATTTCTAGGAACAATACAACTCTTCAAAGTAGATTGGAGTGTTTAATTAGTCTTTGAATGAGAATATCTCACCATTTAGAACAAACTGTTTGCATACCTCTATTCAACTAGAATGTATTGATGAAATAATATATTCTGGTATGTAAATCGGCCTTACATGAACAGCTTATAAACCTCGTGGCATCTAGCACAGACCGTGTCTGCAGAGAAAAATGCGTAGTGATTTACATCGTCGTAGTTGTCGCCTCGTCGTTTAGCACTGCTCCGAATGCTGTTCGAGTTCTCCTCACACGAGACAAAACTTTGTGATCCACAAATCGTTATTTAGTATCTAGATCTTCTTTATGTCTGTTGATTTAATGTTTGTAAAGTCCCCTCCAATGTGTCGCAGGGATATATTAGAGAATTGACAGATGCTTTTTTAAAAGAAAATAATATTGTTACGGTTGTAATATTAGATAATTATAAATAACCTTATTATTACAACAAATCCGGCAAATATAACGCATTTCAGACCTCAATCGTCCTCAAACTCCAAGACGACATTGACGACCAAACCCAAAATCTGATCGTATTCATTTATAAAGTAACTAGCTGACCCAGCGAACTCCGTATCGCCTTTTTAAGATTTTTTATTTAATTCCCTTTTTTAGAAGCCCCTTTTCCAAAGTTACCATTGACTTAGCGCTTAATCTCTTATCATTTCAGAGTAGGTATATAAATGATGAGCAAACGAACAAAGATTTTTATATGATATTGAATTCCCCATTCCTTAAAATATCGGAGATGATACCCATCCGCTATCTTTGATTTCCCATCTGCCATCTTGAATCACGAAATAGATGTTGTATTTGGATTCCGCATCCCTTTAAACATCGGAGACGATACCCATACAGATTTTTTTAAATTGCCCATCCGCCATCTTTGATCACGAAATAGATGGTGTTTTTGAATTCCCCATTCCTTAAAATATCGGAGACGATACCCATATCGACTTTAAAAAAATTTTTTCTGCCATCTTTGATTTCCTATCCGCCATCTTTGATCACGAAATAGATGTTGTATTTGGATTCTCCATCCCTTACATTATCAGAAACCATACCCATATTGATTTTTAAAATTTTTCCCATCCGCCATCTTTGATTTCCCATCTACCATCTTGAATCACGAAACAGATGTTGTATTTGGATTCCCCATCCCTTTTAACATCGCAGACGATATCAATATTGACTTTTAAAAAATGATCCCATCCGCCATCTTTGATCAAGAAATAGATGTTGTATTTCGATTCCCCACCCCTTAAAATATCCAAGGCGATACCCATATGGATTTTTAAATTTTCTCATACGCCATCTTTGATTTCCCGTCCGCCATCTTGGATCACTAAATAAATTTCATATTATTAATCAGCTTCCCGAAAATCTCGAAAACGATACCCATATATATTGTATCCTATTCGTTTAGCCTTTTTTTGCCTTTGACCCAACCCTCCCCCTTCTCGTTTGACCATTTTATGATTTTGTCTGGCCCCTAAAAGTTGTGGCGTATTTTTATATAGCCTAAGATAGCCTTTCGGAATAATTGGGCTATCATAGGCAATAACAATTTTTAAAATCCGACTGCTAGTTCCTGAGATTAGCCGACATTATCTTTTAGCCTTTTGCCCGGCCCCAAAGGGTCGAAGCGTTATGTTATATAGCCTATAGCCTTCCGGAATAACTGGGCTATCGTATAAAAAAAGTTTTTTTCAGATCCGACCGGTAGTTTCTGAGATTAGCGCGTACAAACAAACAAACAAACAAACAAACTCTTCCGCTTATTATATTAGTAAAGATATTTTTTTTTATATTTGATACAAATCTCCTTTATTGGGCGGATACTTCCATAGTTGTTTTAACTGTTTAAGAATTATAACTGCAAAAAGTATTTACACGTACAAACTACGACTAAGACTGTGTTATCCGGTATCTGTGACGTTTCGCTAGATCGGCCAATATGGCGACTGTGATTTGTCTGTCAGAACCGTTAGAATTTAACAAAATACTCGACAATCCAAATTTTGCGGATATATGTTGTCGACTCGATATCTTTATTTTTTAATGTTTTATTATTCAGGTAAGGTTTCGATGTACTCCTTGACGAAATAATTATTATAAGATTTGACACTGCGATAGCAGCGCAGTCCGTCGGTTCCAATGTGAAACATTCCAAAATACACAACTACTTACAAATTAAAAATTAAGAAAAAAAAAATTTTCCAGTGGACTAAATTATGAATCTAAACCATTCTCAATTAGTCCCCTTGAACACACACAAAAAATTTCATCAAGATCGGTCCAATCGTTTAGGAGGAGTTCAAAATCAAAAATCAAAATCAAAATCATTTATTCATCTAGGCCACAAAGTGACGCTTATGAACGTCAAAATTTAAGTTAATTACTTAATGATTCTACATTTACATTTACTGCCACGTTCGCAATGCAATAGGTAGAACCACGAGAAAGAACGGGCAATAAAACTCATGGCCACTCTTTTCAAACAAATATAATGGTGGTACATTTTATTTTTGTAAGGAGCTGCAACTGTTTCACATTGTAGACATCTACTAGTAAAATTTTTAGTAGCTATTGATATCATACTCAAGCAGTAAATGATGCTCATATGGTAAGCCTCCCACAGTAAATATGGTTCAGTGACATACACACGCACACAAGAAATATATATATAAAGATTAATTCTTAATATCTATATAGGCAGAGTTGACCAGACTGCGTCGCCTGTTGGTGGCGGCGGCCGAGCGTGGTGAGGCGGGGTCCGCTCTACTTGAGCGCTCGAAGACTGAGGGCGCTGACGTCGCGCCACTCGACCCACAGCTGCTTGAGAAAGAACTGCTGCTCGCTAGAGAAGCTGTTAACTGTGAGTATTAATAATCTTCGTATTTAACTGATCAAGGAGGCGTTTGCCCCCTTGATCAAGATCCTCCAATTTTTCCTGTCGTGGATGCATTCCTTCCAGTCCATTTTACGTCTTGTTAAGTCCTGCTTGATCTTTTAGGATTTCGTCATTCCAGCGATATCTAGGACGACCCACCGGACTTCGACCGCTAGGTTGTCTCAGATACGCCCTTTTCGTAGCACGACCCTCCCTTCCTCATCACGTGACTAGCGAAGTCGTGATGCTTTCTCAATTCGAATTTTCAAATCTCGCCAATAATATTTGGTTCGGCCATAAGGTCCTCTATCTCCTGGTTCTTTCGGATCCACCAGCTTCCATCCTCTTTTCTAGTTGGCCCAAAATACACTGGAAGATCTTCCTTTCTACCACTAACAGCTTGTTCTCTTATTGAGTGTCAGTGTCCACGCCTCACAGCCATACATCAGAATGTGTCTCAAACATTTTGTAATCTGAAAATAAAATGTATACACAAATATTAGTTTGTATATAAATCGCGAAAGTTTGAAAGTAAAGCATACAAACATGATCTAAGATTGTCTGAAATTATCCTCACTGGGCATTTTAATTCATGGCGGTCTAGTTCTAATATAAATGGCAATATCCAAAGTGTCTTATTTTTAACACATGCTCTAAATTAAATGTTCATACTATATACCTCTGACTTTTCGAAGTTATGTGTGTATTAAAAATGCTAATTATTGCTCGCTTAATAATGTGCCCGGTAGATGGCAATAGGCTTGCCCCCTATTACATTGGGACCGAAACATAACTGGCGAAATGTTGGTGTGTATCACATCTCTGCCATTTTTTTTGTGTCGGGTTGGCAAATCCTCATGGTTTCCTTCCACTCTGGGGGAAGGACGAAAGGGACTGTAAGACTCTTACTGACTAAAAACCAACCCGTGTTTTTCATGTGTGTCGGAGGGTCGGGTATCGTCGAAGCATTCCTCGCTACCCCCCGACGGGTATTGGCCCGCCAGATGGTCAGGCGGGCCCCGAACAATACCCCCTTGGCGGCGGATGAGAGATCCCACGGGAGGGAACACATCTCTGCCTACCCTTTCGAGGATAAAGGCGTGAAGTTATGTTATGTTTATTATATAACTCTTTACTTTTAACACAATATATGTAATTTATTTTCAATTATCTGAGCTAATATTCTGAGCTGTGATAACTTTGATCTCAATGATAACATGTTAGCACTATTGAATAACAATACGGGTGGTATTTTTGGATATAATATATATCTCCACGACCGATTTTGGCCACGGCGACCTCTTCAACTCCCTTCTAGCTGTCGTAGGTGTACTCGTGTATAGCTAATATAGCCGATCTTATTTGCAAAAGTTCCCGCACAATGCGGACAAGTGAGCACACCGTAGTAATTATATATTACTAGCTTTTGCCCGCAGCTTCGCACGCGTTAAATTCGGGGTAACACATATCCTCTTTCAGTCCCAAGTTGTGTGAAAACACTCCTGATCTAAGGGGTCAGAAACTCTATAGGGCACAAAGTAACTCGGTCAGTATCCATGACAAATGTCAAAGCCATGTTTCAATACATGTCCAATATATAGGTATATCTATACCTAAACACTTTCGCATTTATAATTTTAGTAGGTAGAGAAAATCGTTTCAACCGTTTGAGTTTGATATCATTATTAGTTTAGATATGCGAACAATTTAATCACCGTGCACAATATGACAATATCAAAGAGATTGGATATATATACATAGAGGTAATCCTAGTACTTACAAATTGAACACAGTCAACTGACGTGTAAGATACAATTTAGACAATATTATGCCATCAAATTATATAACCTTAGTGATTTTTTCTTTTATAACAGTTCTATCATGATTTTGAATTTAGCCGTATAATATTTATATCGACTTTTCAAGTGTTGTAAAAAATCTTATCCATATATCTATCCACAGTATTTTGTCTCGTTATTTTTTAGATTTCCACGTGATAAAGATTTATAAAATAAGTGGATTGCTGCAGTATGTCGTGGCGAAAATTGGGTGCCTAGAAAGTACCATAGAATTTGTTCCAAGCTTTTTACTGCGGAATGTTTTTATAGTATTGATAGATGGCGCAGACTAAAAGAAAATTCTGTGCCAACATTACTCCTCCCTTCTAAACGTATCAGTGTGTTGAGATAATTACTTGCTTTTACTTTTATTAGGGTAGTACCAAACAGGAGTCGGATCTTGGTCTCCATTCGATGTCTCGACCAAAGGAATAATTTAATTTTAATATTTTGTTCAATTTTATTATCAGTGCATAGGGTTCCCACCAAGAACGTAGGGTCCCAAGCCAACCTCAGCTGCTTATCAACGGACGAGGCTCTGGCAAACAAAACATCCCGAATAGCAGCATTAGGCTCTGTTGGATTGATTAGGCTTTTAAAAAGTTTAACCAGATGACAGCATTGTCTATGACCCAACTCTATGATTATCTTTGTACATCGTTTTTTTTCTTGCTGTGCAATTGAAGAATAAAAGTTTTCTTAATCAATTAATTACCATCTCTTAATTGATAAAAACACCCATAAAACCTATAGGTTATGGGCCCAGGAGACTCTGTAATTGAAATCTCAAAAGAAAACAGCAAAAGAAAAGTTACAATCGTTGTTAGAACAAATTGACAAGATAACCTCAAAATGGATTCCCGCGCGGCAATGAATTTAGACAAATTCGATGGACAGAACTTCAGGCAATGGAAATTTCAGATAAAGTGTGCACTAAAAGCAACGGTGATCGACATTTCAGTGCCTAGACCATCTGGAAACAGTGTTGAGTGGACGAAAAATGACGGCATGGTAATGTATATTATGACCTCTTCGATGGATTACAAACAAATTACCTTGATAGAGAACTGTGAAACTGCCATGGAAATAATGTCAAAACTAGAATCAATATATGAACAGAAGAGTGAACTATGTAAAATGTTAGTTCATGAGAGATTCTATCAATACAAAATGTCTACAAGTGACAGTGTCGCTCACCACATTTCTAAAGTCGAATCTTAGCCAAGCAGTTAAAAGGAAGTGGAGAAAACATCAGTGAAATGGCTGTGATAACAAAAATACTTGGAACATTGCCTCCCAAGTACAGATCACTCCGTCAAGCCTGGATGTCATTGGATCCAGCGAACCAGACTCTTGTCAATTTAACTGCTCGTTTATTGGACGAAGAAGCCAGCTTGCAGTGTGAAGACGAGCAGGAAACGGCTCTCCTTGTGGCTAACAAAGGCTGGAAGAATAACCCAAAACAAAACGATCAGAATAAAGGTGCTGGTGGTTCAAATTAAAATAAACCCACCAAACACAGGTTTGAGTGTTATAATTGTGGAAGGCGAGGACATTTTGCTCGAGAATGTCGTGCTCCAAAAAAATCCAAGCCCAGAAAACCTCAACAGGAAGGTGCAGATTTATTAGCGTTCAATGTAGAAACCAGTTTTAATACAACTGAAGAGAATGCTTGGATTTTAGACAGCGGTGCCTCTGCACATATGACATACAGAAAAGAGTTCTTTTTAAATCTTTTTGAATGCAGCCAGAAATCATTGACATTAGGAAACAAACAATCAGTTGAAGTGGCCGGCATCGGCAACGTGTTAATAAAGAGATATGTCAAAGGACAGTGGGAGGATAGTGAAATGCATAGTGTGTTAAATGTTCCGAATTTAAGAAGGAATTTATTTTCAGAAGGTGTGATAATGCGACAATCCTATAAAGAAAGATTCTAGTGCACTAGTTTATAAAGGTAATGATTTGGTAATGTGTGCAAGAATAACAGATAACAACTTGTATGAGTTAAAGATAAAAGCAGTGGTCGCAAACACCTTCAACTTAGTCCAAAGTAATCAAAATAATATTAAAATATGGCACGAAAGACTGGGACACCTTAACCTAAAACAAATCAAGAATATGAGAGCTAACAATGTTGTAGAAGATTTGACACTAAGTGACAGTGATCAAACTGACTTTGTGTGAGAAGCATGTGCATATAGGAAACAATGCAGATTTCCATTTCACAAGTCTGTACGTGGAGAACTACAGCCAGGTGACCTGGTGTATGGTGACATCTGTGGCCCTATGAGTCATATATCTATTCAAGGTATGAGATATTTTGTTCTATTCAAAGACGCTGCTACAAGTTACAGACATGTATATTTTATCAAACAGAAAAGTGATGTGATGAAAGTATTTAAGAAATACAATGCTATGATCAAAAACAAGTATATGCACAGTGTAAGGATATTGCATACTGATAATGGAAGGGAGTATGTCAACAAATCTTCCGAGGACTATCTGAACAAAGAAGGCATAGTTCATGAACGTACTGCACCTTATACGCCTGAACAAAATGGGCGTGTAGAGAGAGAAAACCGCACGATTGTGGAGAGTGCACGCTCAATGTTGTATGTTAGAGATGTACCACTGGACCTATGGGCAGAGGCTATCAATTGTGCAGTATACTTACTAAACAGGACTTCCTCCAGCCAGACTCCTCAGAAAACACCATTTGAACTATGGAATGGCATCAAACCTCATTTAGGCCATGTCAAGATATTTGGAAGCATAGGGTATGTACACATTCCTGATCAACTCAGAACTAAACTTGAAAAGAAGAGTGAGAAAATGATACTAGTTGGGTATGATTACAACAATTATAGGATGTTCAGTCAGGAAACCAAAAGGGTGAAAATATCTAGAAATGTCATCTTCGATGAACAGCATGTTCCAGATATAAGGAAAAATATTACACAAATATGCTTGGATGATGAAGCGAGAGTAGAGCAAGAAAATGAGACGCAAGAAACTAATGCAGAGGATACTCTCAGAGAATCTACATCATCAGAGAACGAGGGCAGCTTGCAGAGTTGTAATAGTGATGACCCTACATATGAACCCTCTCAAGAGATAGATGATGACACAATCCAAAACAATATAAATTTGAGACCAAGACATAATAGGATCTTTGAAGCTAACCTAGTAGAATTTTCAGTGCCACAAACATATAATAAAGCAATGAAGAGTCCACAAAGAGATGACTGGTTGCGAGCTATAGATGAAGAATTTCTTCCACATAAAGAGAATAATACTTGGACTTCAGTTGAAAGGTCTGGTCAACGTACTCTTACTACAAAGTGAGTTTTTAATATCAAGAGGGATGAGAATAACCAGGGTAAGCGGTTTAAAGCTCGTTTGTGTGCACGTGGTTTTAGTCAAATTAAAGATATAGATTACCAAGAAATATTCTCTCCGACAACGAGATATGACTCTATAAGAATTATCCTTTCTATTGCAGCTAGGTGTGATTTAGAAATTCAACAATTCGATGTAAAAACTGCCTTTTTAAATGGGTATTTAGATGAAGACATTTTTATAGAAATACCAGAGGGTATGTCACTTAAAAATGATTGTGTTTTAAAACTTAATAAGTCTTTGTATGGTCTGAAGCAGGCATCTCGTTGTTGGAATAGAAGATTTACTGAGTTCTTGGTAAAATATGGTTTTAAACAATCTCAGGCTGACAATTGTGTTTATATAGGTATATTTGATGGGGTAAAAGTATTTATAATAATTTATGTTGATGATGGGCTTATAGTCTCTTCCAGTTCCTCAATGATTAAAAAGATTATAGAATATTTAAAACAAGCATTTAAAATTAAAGAACTAAATTTGAAATATTTTGTAGGGATAGAAATAATAAAAATAAATAATTGTATCTGTATTCATCAAAGAGACTATGTAGAACAAATTATAAAGAAATTTTGTATGAGTGATTCAAATTCTGCTAGTATTCCAGCAGATGCAAATGTAGTTATTACAAAGAAATTGGATGAAAGTATTGTTAACTTTCCTTACAGAGAAGCTATAGGCTCCTTGTTATTTTTGAGCTCTGTTTCAAGACCTGACATTTCATTTGCTGTCAATGTCTTTAGTAGATATGTCAATAATCCAAGTCAGCAACATGTGAATGCTGTAAAGCGTGTTATTAGATACCTAATAAATACTAAAGATTTGTGTATAAGGTATGGAGAAAGCAGTGATCTCACTGGCTATTCAGACTCAGATTTTGCAGGCGATGTGGACACGCGCAAGTCTACTACAGGGTACATTTTCAATATGAATGGAGGACCAATAACATGGTGTAGTCAGAAGCAGAAGACTACTGCTCTCTCCACTACTGAGGCTGAGTTTGTATCAGCTTGTGAAGCTGCAAAAGAGATATTGTGGCTCTTTGATCAAAACTTTTGTCATACATAGGCTCACGCCTGTTTCCCCGAAGGGGTAGACAGAGGCATATTAAACGCCCACTTTTTGCCAGACTTTTGATCCCACGTAATAGGTGGCGAGCCTAATGTTTTGTTTGCCAGAGCCTCATCCATTGATAAGCAGGTACACCACTTGCAGGTGAGGTTGGCTTGGGACCCTGCGTTCTTGGTGGGAACCCTATGCACTGATTATAAAATTGTAGAAAATATTAAAATTAAATTATTCCTTTGGTCGAGACATGGAATGGAGCCCAAGGTCCGACTCCTGTTTGGCGCTGCTACCCTAATAAAAGTAAAAGCAAGTAATTATTTAAACACTCACACTGATACGTTTAGAATGGAGGAGTAATGTTGGCACAGAATTTTCTTTTAGTCTGCGCCATCTGTCATTACTATAAAAACATTCCGCAGTAAAATGCTTGGAACAAATTCTATGGTGCTTTCTAGGCACCCAATTTTCTCCACGACATACTGCAGCAATCCACTTATTTTATAAATCTTTATCACGTGCACAAAGAATCTAAAAAATAACGAGATAAAAATATACGGTGGATAGACATATCGATATGATTTCCTACAACACTTGAAAAGTCGATATAAATATTATACGGCTAAATTCAAAATCATGATAGAACTGTCATAAAAAATGAATCACTAAAGTTATAATTTGATGGCATTAAATTGTCTAAATTGTATCTTACACGTCAGTTGACTGTGTTCAATTTTTCAGTACTAGGGCTACCTCTATGTATTATATATCCAATCTCTTTGATCAAAACTTTTGTCAAAAATTGACATGTTTATGTTATTGTTGTATTGAACCATTTTTACGATTTTAATTAAAATTGTTACGTTTTGAGCTGAAAAGCCGAGAAAATTCATACAAAGAGGGAGCCTGGCGCTTATTATAATGATTGACCATATAATGCAGTTAATACCATTCATGAATGATGATTTTCTATAACCTGAATACATACGCTACTATTGTATTTTGTATTAACATAAAATCAAATATGAAAATGCCCAGTTATTTCATTTATGTGGAAGTCACAAAATGAGAGAAGAGAGAAGGAAACAAGCTGTTATACTATTCAAGACATATTGGTTAATTTGCATACGATAAAGAAATATTTTTATATATTTTGTTTGTAATGTGTTTTGTTGTGATAATTCAATTAGATAGAATAAAGACAATTATTTTTACACTTATGGAGAAGTATCTCTTCTCACACAACCAACACCACAGGAGTCACAAGTCCGTTGCCACCCCTTGGGGTTGGGAAAAGGTATAGGATAATGAGTGGGATAGGGGAGAAGGAATAGGGGCTAGGGCCTCCGGCACTCTCACTCACTGAACGAAACGCAACAGTTTAGGTACTTTACGTCCATTTTCTGTGAGAGGGTAGTACTTCCCCGGTCGAGCGGGCCTATTCATACTGAAATCAGCAAAGCTCTATCACCTAAAGCCTTCTAAAACCACCTAAAACCTCCTTATCTACAATGTTTCGTATTTGGTCATCTGCTTCTATGGGTACCCTGTATGTAATACGTAATTCTCCGCCGTCATGCCTTGAAAATATATTCGCCTTGCCGGAATTTGACCGCGAGGAAAATCTTCTTCGGGATCAGACAAAGATGAAAGACTAGTTAAGACATAACTTAGGTATTCATTGTAAACCACTTCAATACCGTAAAACACCACAATGCATTGAAATATATTATTTAATAGAGCTATATTTGGCAACAAACACTTCAATGTACAATAAGATATTATGGAACAGAGATAAATTCAACAACAATAGAGCTTTAATACCTCACTGAGCTCACATTAGATTTTAAAATTTACATCTGTCATATTTAAAATTCTCACGTGTCAATTCACGCTAATGGCTGTTTGTGCAACGTAAAACGCGCTTTAATGTAGGCTTTGACTCTTCTTAAATTAAATTTAATAAAGGATTAAATTTTACAAGAATTTGGCTTTGTGCAACGACTTAATCATAGATTAGGGTTTAATCTCGTTTTAAAATTTTAAATATCGTTTCTGCAACCGGCTGACAGAATACTAAATTTTAATAAGCAAAGAAAACGTTATAAAATTCGAACAGATGCATTCGCTTTTGAATTTGTGAAAAGAAAAACAAATATGATACTCCAATTTTTTTTTACAACCAGCCAGTATGTCCTCTAGATCAAAGAAGTTTACCGTGGTATTACCTACTTGGTAAGAAATGATATAATAATTGATTAATAATTTGAAATAGTGGCTTAAACTTTTTTGATGTGTGTATATCTTCGCTTACGTTTACCGAACAAGCGTTGCGTACTACCCGATATCGACAAAATTAGCAAATTCATGAAGTTTATGATTAGCAATAAAAGCTGAGCCTGGAACTGAAATCCAATTTCCAAACTTCCAAAGTGACGGCAATCGCCAAACCGATCGACAAATCTCTAACAGCGATTTCAGAAACGGCAAAATGTAGTTCAATCTAGTATGCGTTTTATTTTGCTATCAACCGTTTGAAACGTACAAATGTCCGAGTTGAGGGAATCTGCATAGAAAGTGGAGCGACAAAGACACGAGCTCCAAAGCGAGCAAACGTTCGAAGAGTTTGAATCACTTGGGATTGAAGCATGGTTCTCACTGGCGAGCTCCCTGCACATACAAGCCGTTTATAAATATGTTGAATTCATATTCAAACATATTATGCACTCGTTCCAAGCCTTGTGCACCGTCAAACGCGACTGCAGCAAACAACTTGAGCCTTTTTAATAGCTAGACGTAACTTTGATATTGACTTGTATAAAAATGTTTTGTTTCAGCTTTGAAAGCAGACAAAAAGAGGTTGAAGGCGGAGAAATTTGATTTACTGAACCAAATGAAACAACTGTACGCCACGCTGGAAGACAAAGAGAAAGAGCTACGAGACTTCATAAGAAACTACGAACAGGTTAAATTTGTTCTTTTTTATTACACTGTTATTAGCATAACAGGCAATTTAGTAGTTGCAAACGCGTTGTCAGGCAAAAAGATTGATACTTTTAAATAAAAAAACTGGGCATCGACGAGAGAAGAGAGAGTTAGAGAATTCAAATTCAAAATCATTTATTCATTTAGGCCACCAAGTGACGCTTATGAACGTCAAAAATTTAAGTTAATTACTAGATGATTCTATATTTACATTTACTGCCACGTTCGCAATGCAATAGGTAGAACCACGAGAAAGAACGGGCAATTAAACTCGTGGCCACTCTTTTTAACTGTCAGTATAATGTTTTTACATGTTATCTTTGTAAGGAGCTGCAACTGTTTCACATTGTGAGTTATCTACAAATGCAAAATTTTAATAGTTATTGATATCGTACTCAAGCAATAAATGATGTTCATTTGGTCAGCCTCCCAAAGTTAATGTGGTGAAACAGGAGCATCAACTTACGTATTTTGATGTTGGCAACTCGTGAACATGACTGCTCAGAGCTATGGTGGAACTGTATGTCCCGAAAAGTAATAACAGTATTTAAACCTGCAGCAATTTACAATCCATTAGTTAGCAGTTCATGACCACGGGTTACCCTCACCTTACAAATCCGATAAATTATACTAAAAAGAGTAGGACAGGAATGCAAATGTAGTAAAATATAATGTAAGTAAGTAAAAAAAAAAGTAATACAAATTATTTTGCGATTTGTCACTGTGTTAATTACTAAGCCCTGGTGTTGGACTCTCTAAATAAAAATTAATTATTAAAGCTGTCTACACGGACACGCAGTACATTTAATAAAATAAAAAGAGATATTTGGACTCGTCAAGTATCAGTTCATTGGTGATTGAAACGTGTCTTAGTTGAGACGTCGATACGTCACCTAACATTGCCAAAAACTTTTACCAAAGAGGTTGGATGACTTTTACAAAACTGAACTTGAAAGATTTCATTGATATCCATCTCTTTCTTTTCTTATCAAGAAGAGGTATATCTTAAATTTTAAGTCCTGCATAACAGAATTACCCGCGCTGCCAAATAAATGTGTTAGTATATCTAATGGCATTATTAATATGTTAAACCAAAATTATTTACTTGAACAAATCTCTGTAGTAACATTAGCTGGTTTCGTTATTCTAGGCTAATAACTAGGTCATGCAGAACTTAGCCAGTTGTTGTCTTATGTGTATAAAATTACACGTACAGGCACTTCTAGGATTTCTCTTCATATCATAAGTTACTCTAAGAACATTGTTACCGGCTACGTTAACTTGCGTTTTTATTAACTTCCGACTTTAATACTAATTATTTCTGACGAGTATTATGAGTTTCCGAGAATGGCTTATTTAAATGCCCGCAGAAACGACACGACACGTTTCTTTTACTTGTTTTTATTTTTTTGTAAAATGCATATAATTTAGATAAATGTGCGCCTTCTTGTTTAATTGTCTTTACCTAGTAAGAAGATGCTTAAAAAGTTTTGATAAAATGCGTAGCCTAAGGTCTCTTATTTTAGTAAGAGATAAATAAAGCCGTGTGGTTGACGGCATAGAATACAAGTGTCACCACCCCCTATCTTCCCGTGGGTGTCGTAAGAGGCGATTAAGGGATAACACGATGCAAATACCATCTTTGCGTAGAGACGGAAAACTCGACATCAAACACTATACGACTGCCTCGTTGGTCTCGCGGCATAAATGTGCGCGTGGGATCAGGAGGTCCCGGGTTCAATTCCTGGGTCGGGCAGTGTTATTGGGTTTTTCTGTCACGAAATTCTCAGTAGCAGCACGGAGTCTGGAAATGTGCCCGGTACGGCAATAGGCTCGCCCTTTATTACGTGGGACTAAAGTATATCTGGCGAAAAGTGGGTGTAGAAATACACCTCTACCTACCTCTTCGGGGTTATAGGCGTGAGACTATGTATGTATGTATGTAAATAAAATAAAAGGGGTTTAAAAGAGCTGTGTGCTTGTTTCTTTGATTATAGGCAGGTATATTCTTGACGTATAGGTACGAATCCGCTGATAAACAGACAGCACAGGTTTAATGATAGAGCTTCAGGCACTCTAAGTGTACACTTCCCCATAATTCTAAAAGTAATATGCTTATTAATAGTACGTATATTCAGCATAATCATGCAACGATGTTACAAGTAAAAAGAAGTAGATACTTTAAAGGCGTACCGAAAGCAGGACGCTAAACATAAGCCAGTTGGGAAGTCTGTGTGTGTGACGTCGCGAGCTGGCGTCATAGTCAAACTGACACATCTTGTCAACCGAAATTAAAATAAAATATGGAGTTATCGATGTGTGCGTTAGTGTACCGTTTCTACGGATTGATTACTAAGTAGGTAACGTATCTACGACTTTTTTAATATCATTGTAATCATGTACATCAAATCATTCATCAAATTGTTGAGAACCCAAATTTATTAGTGTAAAACTACCATAATAAAATACGAACAATTTAATAAATGTTAAAAATCGATTTTAAACTTTCGCGATTTGTATACATCATACAAAATAATTTAGCGGTTCTTAATCGCGTTAACTTAACTTATTTAAGGTATAAAGGGAGGGACGGACAAAGTTGGAACAGTACTCAAGAAATACTCCATCAAGACTGTATACAGTCCGCTCTCTAAGATAGCACACAATCTGCGTACCCCAAAGGATGTCATTCCTCTCCAAACACCTGGCGTCTACAAAATCGATTGCAGCTGTGGTAGTTCATATATCGGGCAGACTAAGCGTACAATCGCTGAAAGAGTAAAAGAACATATCGCAGCTGTAAAAAACCGACATATTAATAAGTCGGCGATAGCTGAGCATTTGTTGGAGTCTGGACCAAACCACTGGATAGAATTGCATCAACCACAAGTCTTATCCACCGATCGTCACTATTACTCCAGGATAGTACGTGAAGCGGTAGAAATCAAGAAATATAACAATTTCAACCGGGAGGATGGATATAGATTATCGGCTTCTTGGAATCCAGTCATCAGCAAATGTAAACACCGCCGCAGTGATAAATCTCAACAGTGTGTAGACGTCATTAGTGTAGTGTGTCGGATTACCGACATTGCGAACTTAAATAAAGACCAAGTGAGGGTAGGTGCCGAAACCCGCACTTCCACAAGACGGCGCTGAGCTCTCATCAGTCTCTCCGCGACCAAGCTCGGTGCAAGACGAGCGAAACGTCGGAAACAAATAGGTATTTATACCTTAAATAAGTTAAGTTAACGCGAATAAGACCCGCTAAATTATTTAATAAATGTTGTCGAAATATTTCAAATTTACAACCTGAGTACATTTAATCCTAAATTAATAATTCACTTCGGATACATCTGAAGTGCTTTCAAGAATAGATTGAAATTTATTAAGTTAGCTATTGGTTCAAATATATTTGTATTGTTAGTTGTATACTGTCTTTTTGGATATATACCAAGTACCTTTGTTTCGAGTAATCGATATTACGGCACTGTTGCAAGTGCCATGATCGCGGATGTACATGGTATATATCCCGGAATACAATATACAACTAATGCTAAAGACCATGAAAGTTTAAATTCATATATTTATTGTGTTGTCTAGATGCGATCTCGGGGTGGCGCGTCGTCTGCGCTGGGCGCCGAGCGCGCGGAACGAGAGCGTGAGCGAGCAGCGCTACTGCGTCACGCGAGGGACGAAGCTGAGCGCTCCCTACAACTAGCTGCCGCTCTCAGTGCTAGAGATACGCAGCTCAGACATGCCAGGGAACAACTGTTTGAGGTATGGCCTTTTACATGGTATGCAAAGTATGCCTGTTCGCAGACTGCGGAACGAGGCAATTGCGATGTTTTTTTTTAATGTAATTGACGGCAATTGAACAGACGGATCGGCTGGTAGTAAGTGAAGTGAATACCGCCACCCATAGATACCCGCAACTCCAGAGGAGTTAAAAATCTGTTGCCGGCCTTCGGGATGGGAAAGAAAATAGTAGAAGGAGCAGGTCGAAGTAGAAAGAAAAGGGGATGGGGCCTCGGACACAATCACTCACCGAACGAGACGCAACAGTGTAGATACTGTTACTTTAGTTAGATATTTTGTGAGAGACAAGACATTCATGCTGAAATCAGCAAGGCCAACGGTTGAATGCTGAAGAGGGTCTAACATTGCACAGAATTATTTTTACATTATTACGTCACATGGCCACACGCAAAAGGCGAGTTGAAGCACAAAAACTGCATATTAAATAAGTCCCAAAAATCCATCTAGTATTAACTAGACTACAGAAATGTTCAAACTTGGTTTAATGTATGCTTACGGCTGTTAACTGGTGTACTACAGCGTTTTGTAGCGTTTTGGCGACATAACAGTTAAAGGACAATGGCAGAATTTGGTCTGGGTTTGTTGTGGCGATCTTAAACTTCATATGAAGAAAACAAATTGTAATTTTTTCTACAATTTTTTATATTTTCACTTTGTCTCGTTAAAGCCGGAGTATTTTATGATGATAAAAAGCATTCCAATTGATTACGAACTAGGTACCTACTTTATTATTTGATTGTTGCCATAGACAATCGTGTGACAGGAATAGACGTTTGACATTGATCCGTATCGATTATTAAATAATTAATCGTTTTTTAGGGTTCCGTAGTCCACAAGGAACCCTTATAGTTTCGTCATGTCCGTCCGTCTGTCCGTCCGCAGCCTAGCTCAAAGACGCCTGGTGCTAGAAAGCTGATATTTGGCATGAATATAGACATAAGATATTGCAAAAAAACTGTAGAATAAAATTTAGTAAAATATCTTTTTTAAGGGTATCTCCCCTACATATATAGTGGGGTTAAATTATTTTTTGGTTGAGTACCGCATTATGTGGGGTATCATTGCATAGGTTTTAAAAAAATATTATTAGTTTGCTCAAATCATTTTTCGATCAAGTGATTGGTTTGTCAAATATCAAGCATTGAAGTGAAAAAAATTGTTAGACTCAAGTGTCCCCCCCCCCCCCTGCCGGCTAAACTATTAATTTGGAAGAGGTGAAAAAAATCACAAATGTAGTACATATAACGAATTTAAAAGGAAAACTATCACGGCTAAGTAGACATCACTAGTTTACGAGTAATCGTCGGGTAATACCTATTTCTGTGAGTTTACATTGGGAGCGCTGGCTTAATCTTACAGATGTGAACCAGAAATTATTATCAATAATGGCCATTATGGGCAGCTACGGAACCCTACATTGCGCGTGGCCCGACACGTACTTGGCCGGTTTTTTATACGTAGTAGAGCCTTGCTGATTTCAGCATGAATGGGCCGGCTCGACCGGGGAAGTACTACCCTCTCACAGAAAATCGACGTAAAGTAACAGAATCTAAACTGTTGCGTTTCGTTCGGTGAGTGAGAGTGCCGGAGGCCCTATCCCCTATTCCTTCTCCCTCATCCCACTCCTTATCCTATCCCTTTTCCCAACCCCAAGGGGCGGCAACGCACTTATGACTCCTATGGTGTTGCTTGTGTCCATGGGCGGCGGTAATTGCTTACCATCAGGCAATCCGTCTGCCCGTTTGCCGCCTTATGCTACAAAAAAATCGATACAATCGACCTTTATAGGGTTGGTTTGGTTTAATTAAAATATAATTACATATTAAAATGCAGTTTTTTAATCTTTAATCAACATTATATCAATAAGCTAATATTTTTGAAGCAAAACAACTTTTAAATCAAATAAAAACGTCACAGCATCATTTTAATGTTGTATCGATTTCACATAAAATCGATTTAAAATGTGCAGCTCTGCTTTTGTCTTTGGCTGTGACAGTTAGATGCTACAGAATACTTCTGCGTTTTGATGTCAATCTGACATATGTTATTTGATAATTCAAACGTACCTACATCATTCATTCATAACTAAAAATTAAAACACCGATATCTTCTTTCTCCAGGTTTCCCGAGTGAAAATATAATCATTTATAGACTCTGATACTTACGCCGAATTTTTTGATATTTTTTTAATTACTGTACGTTTCTATTTAAATTCAGACATTTTGATGTATGGAGATCTGCCATTGTCCTTTATATGCTAGACTTTCAGAACGTTCAAGACTTAAAGAAAAAGGAGATTAATTTTCAATTATAGTAGAATTATAGTAGACTAGGACATAACGCGGCCTTATCTATCCTCGGTTATTCCGCATGAAATGTCATCCAAATCCATTCCACCATCCACCTTTATCGTCAAATCGTATTGAACGCACAGAGGACATTTCGTATTTACTTTACTACTATTACCTGTATAGTATCATAAACAAACGTTTTAACTTATGTCTACTGAATAATATTGCCTTTTTCATTAAATACCAGCTGTTTCTTTTTTACATTGACAGCACTTCCACCCATTGATTCTATTGTAATATAACAAAAGAACACGTGATTTACGTGTGCGATAGCTCCAAAAATTGTTTTTGATAAGGTTCATGAAACATTGATGAAGTGGTTTCACAAATAATAAATACTTAAATATGTATCGACAGGCGGTATTATGATGAATAGATGGCGTTGCGGGCGCTCGACCATCCATCATGCCGCACCGTGTTAATTACCATTTTAAATTGCTCCCTCTGATCTAAATTGCTTGGAAAATTAAACGCAACTGTTTCCTTCGCTTACTGTTGCGGTTTACTTTGTTGTTAACCTAATCATGCGTTGAAATTCTAGGCAGGTTATGATATAAAAGCCTAAATGGTGAGAAATTGTTTCAAATGTTTAGCTCAAATTCGATTCATGTCGTTCCAGAATTAGAATACGGACGCAGCTGTTTTGTATTACAATTTAGCTTAAAAACTATGGCGAAGAAATATTTTTTCGGTTGACAATATTTAAAAAGGTATTTATCTCAAATCATACATCTATATAACATATGAAGAGACATTATCTCGAAAATATAAACTCAAGATCAGGATATCGCAATATTTATTTTATATGAAGGCCATTCGTAAGTTTATTACATTTTCTGAATACGTTTCCGGCCGAAAAAAAGTTACTGCATTAGCTGTCTCTATTGTGTTAGCCTTATATTTGTAAAGTATTGAATTTAGATGAAAAGAATAATATTAATAGACATGCTTCTAAAATCTGAGATTACTTACATAAAGTTGCATATAATTATGTAATCACCTAAAATCTAGGTAAAATTATGTGAGTATTAACCTACATAATTATTATAATACAATGGTAGTCTACAACTACCTAATAAATAGTGGGTATAGCTATTTAGCAACCTACAAGTTAAATAAGTTTGCTTGTAATTAAACGGTCTCCAGTTACCAAAGTTGTACGTAATCCGGATAATATACTTGCGGTCGCAAAACGTTCGATACCATTACGATGATATGGGCTCACATCGGGCTGTCCGATCCGAGCGGCCAAATCCTGTTCAAATTAAACTCTCAATCGAAATTAATTCGAGCATTAAAAGGGTGTGGTACCGACCTATTATGCGTTATAATTACAAAGGTATTCCAAAATTGTCATCCGTGGATTGGCGATTGGCGATGTCATTGACTATGAATGAACGATCTAACATGTTCCTCTTTGAAGTTATGTATATACTCCTGAAATTCGTACCTATACATTTCTGACCATAAAGGATTATTTGTAAGGGTTTTCATCAAACTTGTTTGGTTCTTCCAGACATATCGGAAAAACTTTAAATCCAGAAAAATATCTGACTGTCTTGATGCCCTTAAAATCAACCACAGCTTTACAAAAGCTGATGTAGAAGCTAATTCAACAGTAGCTTCTGTAAAGCTGTAGTTTTTATATGTAGCGTTAAAGTAAGAAAATCAAACATAAGTCACTTTTTCATCGAATGTCCAGAACATGATGTAGAGTAAATTTTATCGTTGTAAGTTATGTAATCCCTCTACGAAAATCTATATGATCTGTAATATTTTGAAACAGGCAAGGCGACAACTGCAAGCAGCTGGGTGTTTGTCTGAAGGCGAGAGTGTCGCTTCGCTCGGCATGGGACCACCCATGATGCTCGGAGGGCCCTCGGTAGCGATGCCCGATACGTCGCTTTGTATCGATATATCGTATCGTAATGTATCGCAAATGATTGTATCGATACACGATATATATCGTATGCCTTTGTATCGATATGGTAAATATCGTATCGAAAATATCGCATTAGATTTTTTAAATAAAACTCATAAGTAATTCAAATTTAGTAAATTTAATCGGTTAGCTAGAAGTGATAGCACATGCGAATGTGTGAACATAACATGACCGTAACGATCCTATTTTTATTTTACAGCTGCCAATGTTTAAAATCTAAGCTTTTAAGAAACAGCAATTTCGACAACCGTTGTGGGTCTAGTCTGTTTCGATTTTCAGTTAGCGTGTTATTAGCTGAAGAGAATAAGAGCTCCAACGGTACTGACGTCGCAACCACAGATAAATATTTAAGAGCTAAAGATTTTGAGCCGATTCCTTACAAACATACTTCCATACAAATCTTTCCTCTTTATAATATTCGTGTAGATAAATTGGGCAGTAATTAATTACGTAGGTACTTACTATGGTAAGAGCTGGCGATTGTTCATGTTCACTACATAAAACTTCTTTATGGTATCTTTTTAAATGTATTTGCACATTTGTTGTATTGCCTTTAGTTTTCACCTCCGATAAACAAACATTTCATACCCAAAACACTCTTAATAATAAGTGACCAGACACTTGATTTCTTTGGCGGAGCCATGGCGACTTAATGAATCAAGATTAACTAAACACCCACAACACAGTGTTTAAAAACATTATTCGAGTACCTACACATTACATTAATAAAAATCATCAAAGTCATATTTCGATCTACCCGCATCGTATTACACAAAAATCGAGCCGGCCGCACCTACAAGTGTGGCAGCAAGCGGCATTACAAAAAAAAAAAAGTTTGTTTACATTTTTAATCTTTGTTATTGTTAGTCTTTGAAAGATAGCTTCATAGAAATCGGCCGCCGCGCCGTCGGTTTGAATGTACGGTCTAAATATTTCATAGATTAAATCCCGGTATGATACGATATTTTTGATACGATATTCGGGCGAAGCGATACGATACATCCAAATATCGTATTGATGTGTATCGATACAAAATATCGTTATATCGCATTCCGTTGTATCGATACACCAAAATATCGATACGTATCGGGCATCGCTAGCCCTCGGGATTGATTGGAGACAGAGGCAGTTGCAGCGCAGATTCTGGTGTCAGAGGTACGTTCTTTAAGCATTATTTATCATCATTATTAACCTTGTTTACAATCAGCTTTACTGCTGGACACATGTTTCACTACAACATTATGAGAAGGGTAAGGCCAATGGCCTTACCCTTCTCCTAATGTTCTAGTCCACCGCACTGGCCAAGTACGGCTTAGCAGCATTTTAGCTTAGCAATAATATGTGAATTTTCAAATCTCCATTGGATTGTACTTGATCACCTACGGCTTCTGTCTGCTACAAGCCAGTTCCTTTTGATCTTAAAATATATATTAGATATTAGACGATCGGTTGGCGCAGCGGGAGTGTAAGCGACTGCTACGCCTAAGGTCGCGGTTCGATTCCCGCTCAAGTTTAACATTTGTGTGCATAAACATGGATGTTTGTCTTGGTCTGGGTATTTCTAAGTATAATATGTATGTATTTACAAAAATAAGTATATAAGTATGTTTAACCATTATCTAGTACCCATAGCACAAGCTCTGCTTAGCTTGGGACTAGATGGTGATGTGTGTATGTGGTAGAATACAGAAAATATTATTATATCACAATTTATTCAGGTACTTCTCAGTTTCGTAAAGATGCAATCAAACTAATGACGAAACTGTTTTGCATTACTTATGTGCCAGTGACAATACCTATGTATGTGTTTGTAAGTAACTGCTAATTACGACCATTGTCATGTGTAGTCGACTAATTACTCTTGCATACGCTAACATACACGGCCAAGTAAGCTAATTTATGGCTTAGTTTAACTGACTTTACGTACGAGAGCTAAAGGATTTTGCATTTTCGATACATGTTCTCATTTGAATTTTCTCCAGATTAAGCTCATAGTAAATTTGATGTTACATACTTATGATTAGAACAACATTAGTATGAGAAGAATTCTTTAGCTTACTTGTCAGGTTTCCCCTAACTGAAACACATAACTACGACATAAGAACACACCTCTATGTATTTTTAAATATTTATTATGTAATGTGAAATATGATCAAAAAGAGTTTACGTTTATAAATTCATGGAAAAGTCAAATTAAAAATACAACTACGCATAATGTTACGTTTACCTACTTTTTATTTCAGTTCTACAAAGTCGTTCTAGGAAACATAATTAATAATAAGGTTAAACATATTGTTATCGTTCAAATATTTTTCTTTATCCTTAATTTGTTGGAAATGTTTTATGCTACCCAACTTTGTATAAGTCAATGTTAGAAAAATCTTTTCTGATCGTTTCGTTTCAAAAGGCAATTTCAAGTTGTTCAATCGATGTATTTTGAGCCTAAAATGCCATAAATAATGGATTTAATACACGAAGCTATGGTTTATACGGTCATGTTGGCATTATGTGTCGCTGTTTGCTGCGATTTCCTTATTCATCATCATCACCAAGATTAGTCTTTAGTTGTCTTCTGCAGATCTTTGACCATTCAAAGTGAAGGCATTTGTTTTTACTCGCCAGACGTGGATTATTTTTATGATCATACGGTTATAACATATTTTTTACTTTGTACTTTGTTCTGACTGACCACGTCATTGGTCGTTACTGATTTTGGTGCTACTGTCTTGATTCTGGCCGCGGCTTAGCCCTCGTAGATATAAGTTATTGCTATAAATAGTGTAGTCTATTTGTTATTGTGTTATGTAAGTTAAACTACTGCAAATTTGCATCAAAATTTTGACGTTAAAAACAGTAGTAGGATAGAAGCTACAGTGCTTAGGAGTCACAGCGCTCTTGCGTGGCAGAAACAACCGCTGTGGTGGTCTTTTTTATAATAACTACTCCATGTTCCCAGTAATGCAAAAATTTCACCATAGCTGTGTTTTTTAATCAATAACTAACAGGTAGTAGTGACGGCGGTGCGACCTCAGTGTGCGGCGGCAACTTGTCCGACTCCACGGCCGAAGGGGCCCCGCCGACCCTCGACGCTTACGACACGGACGCAGCTTCGCTGGTGTCTTCTGCTCATCATATCTACCAATGTAAGTAATAGAGTAAATAAAATAGAAGTAATATTATGGACGCATGACTCCGTGTAAATCTCCTATAGGGTCGAAGATTCTTCCAACGCCTTTGAAGAAAACTGTGAAAGTGATAAACAATATTAAACATAAATATAATACATTTCTTGTCCACTTTCTTATGCTAGTTTATAGATACTTTGTTTTGCATATTTTGTAACAATTTCATTCAAAATACTACTTGACCGATTCTAAAATTCATCGCAATTAGAATGTATAATTTTCCTTGACGAATATTAACCATATCGCTGATTTTGAAAGGTTATTTGTGAATGAGACCTGCCGAAGTAGTTAAGTAGTCCACGCTCCGGCTATTTCTGATGCCACTGATTGATCAAAGGCATCACTACTTATTAACATTTCCACTCTTCTGCTGATAACTAAGAAAGCATTTACGAGTTTTATAGTTGCTGTACTCCCTGCACATTCTACAGTTTTCTACGGCAAATCTTTTACTATACAGGCTGTACGATTGTGGAATTCGTTGCCAGAGACAATCAGACAGGCTCAATCCTTGACAGTATTTAAAAAACTTGTCACCCAACACTACTTGGCAAATATTCCATGACTTCTCTTTTTAACTTGCACTGATATTGTATATATTTATGGTATGTATTTATATATATTTTATAATATATATATCTATGTATGTAGTAATATTGCTATGTAAGTATATAAGTATTATATATAAAAATATATTATTAGTTCTGTAGAGCTTATAAGAATTCACTATTCCATGAAGTACATCATAACCTACCCATTCTCTCTGTAACTTAACCATATATTCCATTTTTGGCTGTCTGGAAGAAATCGCATTTTGCGATAAGACCGCCCTTGTACCACTAGTTTTAAGTTCTTCATTTGATCATTGTATTTCTGTGTTTGTGGTGTACAATAACGAATTTTTATCTAATCTTACTCCCTAAAGAGAAGTTACTGCTCTTTTCTCCTAAAAAAAGACGGCACTGTTTTAAAAGAATGGCGTTATATCTTACCTCTAAAAGGTTCTTACTTACTAAGTTACATTTTTAAGCTCCTCGTCAGCGTCGCCCCAGGTCATAGTCTGTCCCAATGTCGGGCCGTAGTCCACCAAATCAAAAATATAAAACAAGTGAGGGTAGCTGCCGAAACCCACGCTTCACAAGGACGGCGCTGAGCTGACATCAGTCCCTCCGCGACCACAACCGTTGCAAGCCGGTAGAAACGTAGGAGAATAACAGAGGTATTTATGCCTTTAAATAAGTAAACTATCGCGACTAAGACCCGCTAAATAATATTGTATGATGTATACAAATCGCGAAAGTTTAAAATCGATTATCGCAAACCGCTACGGGCCGGAAAGTGTAATAAAAATAAAACATCTAGAATGCCTTCGGACTAAGCGGGTATGTCTTGAAACATCTTTAAGTTTTCTGACGAGATGTCGAGATAGTGATGTGGTACCCAAGGCAGTGCGTATTAAGCCACGCAGGGACATTTCGAACTCCGAAAGCATTCTACATAATGCCAGTGTTCGTCTTTTGAGACAATTAATTCGCAACTGTCGGTACGAGTTAAATTGTGTGCAGTGTGACCTATACAAAGTTCATACCCAGTGTAGTGAAATGTTATCAAGTAGTGATTTTAGTTTGTGCGATCGTGTAACTTACAAGCAAGCTAGTCGCATTTATGATCTGCGTACAAGACGGCACAATAAAAAATATGATGAATTAATAAACCGTCGTGATAGGCAAGCCGGCAAAAATATACACCCCACCGAACAAAAAACGGTAAATTATTTATCTGATCATATTATTGATAACGCAACACAAAGCGTACTGGCTAAAGGGTTAAATGATGCTTTAACACCTAAACGGATTCCGTACGAGAATGTCATAAGCAGCATCGAGGAGGTTATAACGCGCAACAAGTTACCGTCTAACGATGCGGATACACTTAGACAGGATGTTGCCGTTATTTTACGCAAGACAAAGCCGCCGAAACCCAATGTCTCCACAGATGAGCGTCAGGCATTAAGAACACTGCGTGATAACACGAATATTTTAGTGCTGAAGGCCGATAAGGGGAACGCTACTGTGGTGATGAATTCTTGTGACTATGACAGCAAAATACGGAATTTGTTAAGTGACACATTAATATATAAACCTGTGTCTTATAATCCGACAGCCAGAGTAACGAAACGCATTCGAGCTTTGATAAAGGACCATAGAAACGTGTTCACGGAAGATGACTTTGAACGTCTACACAAACCTCAAATCGTGCAGCCCCCAAGATTTACGGTTTGCCTAAAGTCCACAAGACAAACGTACCATTGCGGCCGATAGTGAGTCAAATAAATTCACCGACATATGGTTTGGCGAAACACATCAGCAAGGTACTGCAACTGTTAGTAGGTAAGACGGCATCTTTCGTGAAGGACTCTCGCCATTTCATCGACATCATCAAGAGCGTGACAAATTCTCATGTTTGGCTTAATACACCTGATTATATAAAAGAAAAAAAACCACATCAAGTTGTCATCAAGTCAATAAATATAATAAGAAAGGCCGTGCTCCTAATAAAAATCATAAAAGTAACTTTAAAGATAAGCGAGATCCTTTTAAACAAAGGAAATGTACATATAATAAAAGCAAGTCCTTTCCTCAGCACAAGTCCCAATCAAATATCTCAAATTCAATTGTAAAAAATAATGACTATCAGCTGGGAGCATTAAATGGGGGATGTTCGAGGAAATTTACTCATGCTGGTAGTTTCAATACCAATCCAGGACTGGTTGTGTCCTGTTCTATTTCTTACCAGGTTGCGATAACAACCAGAAGGGAGGGGAGTAATGGGCTCGGGTCCCACCACCTTTAAGGTGGCCCCTCTTTTGGCAAGTACGTCGGCTGCGTCATTCCTCTTGAGCTACTGTGGCCCTTGATCCACTGCAGTGTTAATTTGTTTAGTTTACCTACCTCTGTTAGTTTCTGGTGGCATTCAAATGTGAGTGCCGAGGTGATAGTATGGCTTTTGAGGGCTGAAAGGACAGCCATACTATCTGAGAGGATCCTAATGGATCGTTCCCTTACCTCACGTGCCATGATTGCTGTGGCGGCTAGGATTATACCAAAACATTCGGCTTGGTAGACCGTGTTGTAGGCTCCCAGCGGTGCTGCGATGTTGATGTTCAGGTCCTCGGAGAACACTCCTGAACCCGTACCTGTATCCATCTTAGACCCATCTGTGAAGATCATGAGCTCGTCGTAGTTAACTGCTCCTACGTGTAGATCCTCGCACAGTTGGATTTTGTATTTCGTGTCAATAACAAATTGTTTCGGCATCTGGTCGCCGATGGCTTGTGTTAAGGGAACTTCTTTGAAGAGTGTATTTAGGTTGCTAGTGTGCGGTGTATTGGTGTCTTTCCAGAGCTTTAGAGCTCTTAACCGAAACGCCGACATCGTTGCTTCCTGTTGTATGAACAGGTGCAATGGAGGCAGGTCCAGCAACACTTCAAGTGCCGCTGTAGGTGTGGTTTTCATGCAGCCCGTGGCCGCTAGGCATGCGAGTCTTTGAAGCCTTTGAAGCTTGTTGGCGGCCGTTGTTAGATTGGTCCTAGGCCGCCACACTACTGCGCCGTAGCTTACCATCGGACGTATTATTGTCTTATAGAGCCATAAGACAATTTTGGGGGATAAGCCCCAGCGTTTGCCTATCATCTTCTTGCACTGCCAGAAGACGATGCTGGCTTTGTTGAGCTTATTTTCTATGTGGTTGTTCCAAGACAATTTACTGTCGAGAATGACGCCCAGGTACTTGACCTTGGTTGACAGCTTAAGCTCTGTATTGAATAGCCTGGGCAGTTGGTAGGGACCCAGAGCGCGTTTGTGTGTGAACATGACTAGTTCAGTCTTGGTTGGGTTTACAGATAATCCGTACTCATTACCACCGCTCCACTATACGTAGGGCTTGTTGGGTGAGGTCGTACACTGTACTTAATACCTTACCTGAAGTGAGAATGGTCAAATCATCTACGTATCCTATTGTGTAGAAGTATCTCGCGTTGAGTTTGTCTATGAGTTAATTGATGACTAAGTTCCACAACAGCGGGGAGAGGACACCTTCCTGCGGGCAACCTCTAGTTATCAAGGCTGTCTGGGTGTCTTCATGAAGGCGTACTATCCTTTTGCTGAGCATGTTTTGGGTCCACTGTATGAGCATCTGATCCACTCCATGTCTGGCTAGGGCATTGCTTTTGCTGGAGAAGTTTGTCTGGTCGAAGGCCCCGTCTATGTCGATACAGATGCATTTTTGTTGTATAGCAGCTTCTATCTGGTTCACGACCCGATGTAAGGCCGATTCCGTCGATTTCCCTGAGCTGTTTGCATGTTGGTTGACATATAGGGGCAGGTGTTTCAGAGCCCCACTTCTTAGTTCCCTCTCGCAAAGTCTTTCCAAGGCTTTGAGCATGAAGGAGGTCAGGCTTATTGGTCTAAAGGACTTGGCATTTGTATAATCTGTTTTGACTGGTTTTGGTATAAAAATTAGTTTGACTTCCCTCCATCTCTTCGGTACATATCTGAGGGCCAGGCTAGCCCTCATGATTGCCACAAGTATTTTAAGGACAGGCTCACCTCCCCATTGTAATAACCCTGGGAAGATGCCGTCCAGTCCGGCTGCTTTGAAGGGGTGGAAGCTATCGATGGCCCATCGGAGTTTTTCTTCTGTGATCACGGTGTTTACGTGTCTCCATTCGTGTTCGGTCGCCACTGTTGGTGTATCATGCCACGTTATTATCGGTGTGAGGACGCAGCCTGGGAAGTTTGTTTCAAGTAGGACGCGTCTTGTCTACTCCTCCGATGTGGTGTAGGTGTTGTCCGGTTTACGGAGAGTACCTGGTGCAACTGCCGGTTGCTGAGCTAGTACTTTCTTACCCGGTTTGCTTGTTGCCAAGATTCAATGCTCCCACAGAATTTCCTCCATCCCATGATGCGTCTGAATCTGAGGCATTTCCTGTAGCTTGATTTGGCCGCTTTATAAGCGTCCCAATCTTCGTACGCGCTTGTGTTCATTGCCCTGTTTAGAGCCCTTCTTACCTTCTTGCGCTTGCGATCAAGCCCAGCGCCCCATCAGGGTTGTTTACCCGGGGTTGAAGGCGGGATGGTTTCCGGGCAAGCTGTGTGGTAGCTATCTAGCATCGACTGTGTCAGTGTACATACCTGCCCGTCGATCTGTTCAGTGTCACCCAGTACCGTCGGCATAGCAGTAAGGGTGAGTTTATCTTTAAGTAACTTGACATACTTTGATTTATCAGTGTTGTGTGGTATCCTGCGGGGCTGTGTAGGTTGTATATCGACTTTCATGGAGAAGCAGATCCATCTATGGTCTGAGCACGATGCCTCTTTTGAGACGTGCCATCCCTTGATGCGTTCAGCCGCTCCTTCTGTTACGAGAGTTAAGTCAATATTGTCTGACTACGTTTTGTGACGAAGGTGGGCTCCGTACCTGTATTTAATAGGGTAAGATTAGTGGTGAATAAGTATTCGACCAGTGACTTACCTCTGTTGTTGTTGCAGTCCATGTCAAACATTTGGTGGTGGGCATTGGAGTCCGTTCCTATTACGACCTCCGTATTTGTTCTCTCGCACTGGTTAACCAAACGCGTGAGGTCGAACGGAGGTGGGTCTTCGGCTTCGGGCATGTAGACCGATGCGAAAACGACTGCTATAACTCCTTGGCTGCTGTGTTATTTCAATTTGTATCGCTGTGATGTCTCTGGAACAGAACTCCGTAAAAAATTGGGATCTGATGTTTTTTGCTGTCAGTATGCAGGTTCTTGGATGTGTGTGGTCAGTAGAAGAGTATATCTTACCTCCCAGACTGCAGAGGCCTCTGATTAGGCCACCTCTAATCCAAGGTTCCTGGATTAGCACGATGGCTGATTGTTGGACCTCCACCCATTTGCGCAGTTGCGCAGTGGCCGTCTGGCTGTGGTGGAGGTTGATTTTAAGGCAGCTGACTTCATTAGGCGGAGGATTTATCCGTGGATGATGTCCTTTCCTCCCCGACCGTCAGCTGCGTTAGGCCAGTCAAGATGTCGCCTGCCTCCACCCCGTCGTCCCGCCGCACCGGACTCAGACGGCAGATGGGCCTGGCTCCGAGCTAGACGCTCTCACAGGCCAGGTTCTGCGGCGCGCTCTGGCTGCGTGTTGAGGTCCTGTTTCACCTCTTCGGAGTTGTCACATCTCAGAGGATGGTCGTCATACCTGCCTGTTGAGTCCCGGAACCTGACGTACACTGCGCCAACCTCCAGCGCGAGGCGGCGCTCGTTCTGCACTAGGATCGGGACTTGTTCTTCCGGGACGCCCACTACGAGAAACCACCCACCTGTCTGCCTCTCGGAGTGCAGCAATGACCATTTATCGACCGCCAACCAGGGGTTCTGGAATGCCAGAGCGCGACCCACGTCAGGTACGTCATTCAGAACTTCCTGTTCGTTGGGGAGGACTATGCCACACCGCACTCTCTTCGGGGCCTCTTCCTGGCCCCTGACCTCCAGTTCGAAGCCCGGTGGTGGGACCAGGAGAGAGACCGCCTCCGTCAGCCAGGTACGGGTTGCCTCGTCGGCGCACCAGAGTTTAAGAACCCCGTCCGCGTACACGGGTTTCCCTGTGAACGCTGGAGCGGGGCGTTTGGGGGTTTTGGTAGACCAGGCATCGCTCAGGATCTTCCTCTGGATCTCCGTCAGTACCCGGTCCACAAACTCCTTTGCCTATACGCGCCTACATGCGCCTTTAAAAACGAGTTTATACGCGCGTATAAAACGCTAATCTGAAACCGCCCTTACTTAAAAATATAACGCAAAAAGGGAATTATAAATGGTGACATTAAGAGACAATTGCAATGTCGAGTATTTTAACATGATTTATAACCGTTTCATATCAAACCTAAAAAATATGATATATTTGCCCAAAACTAATTCGGAAATATATTCTTCAGGGCTTCGTATACATTTTTGAGCCAACTGCTTACCATAACACTCATAACCATACACAGGTCCTACTCATATAAAAAGGGAAACATTTCTTTGTTCGTTATTATTAAGTTTATATCGTCTGACAAACACATAGGCCTTTATATATAATATACCACGGCCTTTGTTTCGAGTAAAGGTACAATAAACTTAATATACTCGCAATACTTACATCTGTGAACATGGCGCTTGTAACAGTGCCGGAATATCGGTTACTCGCAACAAAGGTACGTAGTATATATCCCGTAGGAAAATGTAAACGTGCTGATATTATCTTAAACCACTTTAAAATGCAACTGACAGGAACGTTGCTAGTATTTTCACTTTGAACGTTACAAAACGATCGCCAAAAAATCCTCTCGTACTGCTACTATTTTTGAACTTTGTTTCGTTCTTTTCATTTTAAACATCCGGTACAAAATTCATTTGGTTTTTAACACACTTTTATTAGGTCGTCGTGTATGTAACTATGTAATGGAATCTAAGCTAACTTATTTAACCACCTTCCAAGGGTCGTAGCGTAAAGAAAATTGACAGTTGTATGTAGTTCTGATGACAATACAATAATATGGTACTGTCAAACTGATCTGATGATGGAGTCGGAAGACATGAACTGGCACTTCATGATGGAAAATCGTATCATAGCTGTTTTGGATTTCTTAGAAAAGTCTTGTAATGAACTTTGGCCACGGTTAGGTTTCAAGGTCTGGTGATGAAGCCGGAAGAAAGGCACTGGCATTCCATGATGTAATATCGTATCATAGTCGTGTTTGCACTTGTGAGAAAGGCCATGCAATGGACTTTGAACACGATCAGGTTTCAAGGTTATAACAAACCAATTATATATTGTAGACCACGCAGTGATGTAGTTAGGGCCCCGAACATTTGCGGCTGGACAGGCGTATGTGGCCCTGTGTAGAGTAAAATCACTTAATGGTCTCCTGATTGAAGAGCTAGATTGTTATAAGCTGACAGAAGATAAAACACCATGTAATACAGACGCACACTCGCAGATGGAGAGGATGCGGGCTCATTCGCTTACTTAAAATAAATGTATAAATGTTAAAAAAAATTGTTATCAAAGACCAAAAAGTATAAAATAAGTTAATAGTTTAAAAAAACACTAGAAAACACGCTTTTATAAATGTACGTAAAAACAAAAAATAAATTAAGGATCGTTCTAGTTGTCTCTATTTCTGGGCTGAAGTGTAAACTATGTGCTTTTAGTTATAATATTTGATTGTAAAAGCGTGGGACGCTGGAACAGGAAAGACTTTATTGTTAACAAATAGTAATACTACCTGCCTGGCGGAAGCTGCATGAGGTCGCACAAGAGCATAGCATTTATGCCGCCAAAGAGTTACCAAAGGGAACCAAATATATAAATATATCTCGTCCACTAACAAGAACTCTACATTTTGCCTCTGTTGACACATTACCCTTATGTACTTAATTTCCTGAAAGAAGAGGCGTTAAAAATGTCGGTGAATGTCGTCATCCTCGCTGATGGCGCATGTTTTGTCTGAGTTCGACAAACTGGTACTTTGAACAGACTGTTTAAGGCGCTGTTATACCTCAGAAGCCGTGAAACACCTAATTTTTCGTCGCGCAACTAGCCATAACGGTACATATTACAGACTAGCAAAAAATAGAGCTTAAAGTCAAAAGTCTGAACAAAAGACTTTTGAAAGAATTTTTCATGTATGTAAAATAGAATCACGGTAAAAAAATCACAAAAACGAGGCAGAAAATAATCTTTCGTCTCACTGTTTGCAATATTTTGATCGCAAGCTGTAATATTTTTTTTAATAATATTGTAGGAAATCTAATGAACTAAAGAATTACCCTATTTATTTTCATATTATACGTGTATATTTTGTAAAATTAAATAAAATCTGCCAAACGTCTATGATTTTGACGCTCGGTAGATTCCATCAATATCAAACGCTTCGGCAATTTAAACCTTATTAGCATAAGCGGAGTACTGAGTGTCAGTTGCTAGTTTATACCCCACCCAGACCTCATCATTCGGCTATGAGTCCTGTGAGAGATAGGTCATGTCGCTTGCGTCTCCGCTGCACGAAATTTTACGTAAACCTGTTTGTTATTGTAATACGCCGATTTCAGTTCGTAATTTCATGTTTTATGGTATAGACTGAATACTTTGAATTAAATAGGCTTTTCATGTGACTATGCGCACATATAATTAGGACCTAAGTTTATATTCTTGTTGCGTTTAATGTGTTATTGTTTCTGTGCTTATAAATATATAATTAGAAGAATAAAATATGGACAATTAGAGAAATAAAGTTCTACGAAGGATTTGTACAAGAAAGCGTCGTAATAAAATAGAAATTCATCCATGGCCAAGTGATTATGAAATATGTAACATTTTTACACAAATTATTTTCACAAGAGTCTTTTATGACTAACTATGTTAGAGATTATCGATTATGCATAATATAATTATATAAATTATTCTCACAATACATAGCTGCCACAGTTTTCAATTTTTGAAAGAGTAATAACATAAAGTCGAATAATTTTATGTAGGTACCTATATTGCAAATTCATTAGCTTGTCAGATCGCCTGGAGCGCTAAGATGCCGCCACGGCGAACAATAAACAGCGCTAATATGGCGCTCCGTAATCCGCACACAAGCGGTAACGAATGTTGTATTATTGTGTTGTGAACATAAACCTATTTAGGTACATCGGGTAAAACTTTGATTATTCATAAACTATTAGGTATGTCTCAGTACATCTAACACATTTTTAATTTCTAAAATCAATCATTTATAAGTAAGAAGGTGACTTCTCTGTTTGCTATAACACAAGTATTCTTTTTAATAATAAAGTGCCTAACTAATTATCTTTATTGTAATTACAGTGAAGTTAAAGATAACAGTTCTGCAACATCTTACACACATTTGACTGCAGTAATTCCTAACACGATTTGTTCAAGAAATGCCAAACAATTTTTTTAACAAATTTGACTAAACTCCCTAGTGATAAGCAAAAAATACAAGAAGGATAGCAGTGTCTGGTTCAAATTGCGTAAGAATATGTTGACAGATTCAAATTTTGGTATAGTGGTAAAAAGAAGAGATAACAGCAGTAAAGCCAACTTAGTAAAAATTATTTTGTACCAATAAAATATTTGCAATGTAAAAGCAGTTGCGCATGGAGTCTAAAATGAACAACTGGCTTTACAACAACTGGCGAAGCAAGAAAATGTAACAATAGAGCCTTGTGGATTATCCGTTTATTTGTGCCATGCTAGATGGATTAATAGGTCCAAACACGATTGTGGAAATTTAATGTTCTATATTTGCCTATAAGAATGGCCTGGAGAATAGTATAAGAGCAAATAAAATACAAATATGGAAACATGATAAAAAAGTGAACTGACTAGGCTAAACAAATATTGTGATTGCTATTACCACATTCAACACGCAAACAAAAATGTTTATTTGCTGTGTGGAGTGGCAAAAGTATACCACTAAAAATAGAAATTATAGAAAGAGATGATATTTTCTGGGAGACGAAAATGAAAGAAAAGTTTGTGGCGTTTTATATGAATCGGCAGTTGCCTGAAATTGTTGATTCTCGTCAAGCTCAAGGGATGGCATTGCGAGATCACGGAGAGGAAAATGTTTCATCAGTGCTTCAAGTTTCTACAATACTAAGCCGTAAAAGGAAAGTAAATAAAAATGTGCCTCGTGAACACAGCAAATAAGAAGTATTGAAGCCTCATCACCTCACACACTGCCTTTAACTTTCGATGAGAATAAAGAAAACCTGCCGGGTTGTAGCAGACAGCTAACTTTTGATGAGCTGTAAACTCTGTATTTCGTTACTAAATGATAAATAAATATCTGTATATATTATAAGCAAAAGAAAATTTTTATATTTTCCATACAATCAATGTATGAGGTGAGCTAACGAAAGAGCAGTAACTCAAATTTTAATTCTATAATTTTATAAGCGACATAGCAGTATCTCATGAATAAGGTATATCCACATAAAATATATTTTTGATATTTCATCTATTTTGAAAAATAATAAAGGGTTGGGTTTCGAAACGAGTCGCCTGAATTTTAGGGTATTGGTGGTGTAGGGGGCTTAAGGGATTTAATTTTAATCCCCTAAAAGTAATTTTGGCTGCCGGAGTTGCGTCTAAATATTTTTAAACAATTTCCAAAAATTCTTAAATACTTCGGCAATTATGCAAAACGGAACGTAGTTTTTGTACTTTAGTACAGTTTTACAAATGTCATTTTTAGGTTTTATGTTAAAAACGTGAAACGAAACGCAAACCCGCCATCTTGGAATGATCATATTGACAGCTAATGCCAAATTTGTGGGTCATTGCTTTCGAGTGCCTAGGGTTAGATGCGACTGTAATAAGTAATTAAATAGGTTAAGTTAGGTTCTGTTTCGACCCTTAATCCGAAAATAGGAGCCCTGCGAAGCAGGGCTAGGTCAACCTTAGTTTATTAAACTAGTGTGAAGAATGAGGAAGTTGGCAGTGCCATACACACCGATGTTTAGAGAAATTTTTTTTCAGAGGAAACCAAATATTTCCGGCAAGTGATGATGAAATGATGAGGAGAGTTTCCGAGACCTCCCCTCCTCCCCCCTCAATCACTTACAACCCCTAAAACGGCGACGTATTTCGAAACCTTTACCATAATAATTATACCTTTAATAACAATTAAACATCCATAAATAAATAAAATAAATCAATTTTTACTAAACTTCAATTATCTCGTAACTCGCTTTAGTTGAGATACTGCTTTTGCGCTTAGTAGTGCAGTATTGTGGTTTTTAGGGTACCGTAGCCAAAAATTGTATAAACGGAACCCTTATAGATTCGCCATGTCTATCTGTCTGTCTGCCCGTATGTCACAGCCAATTTATTGCAAAACAGATTTGAAAACTGGCAGGAATGGAATTAGATGTAGGTATTCTATGAACCGCTTCACCATTTTTATACAAAAACAAAACAAAAATAATAAAAGCCTCTCCATACATGGAACTGACTTAATTATTTTTATCATCTTACGGCACGTAGGTATTTACCTACTTTCGTCAACTATTAATACCTATAACGTCTAATGTAAACAGTTTATCTCATGGCTCCACTGAGAACAAAAATTGCGCTATGCTTATATTGTACAAACAGATTGATTTATGTAATATAAATTTTAATATCAGTACCTAAATTAAATATGCTAAAACGTTTTGCTTGCGATTTTGAAATATTGGAATACGGATGTCGCCAGAATATGGCCGCACGCGCGTGAATGAAGGGGGGCACCCCGCCGTAGACGGAGCTAAGCGCCCTTCACCTCCCCTGCTTCACCCCCTTATTTACCAAAACAGTCGCTTAGGACAGCGCCTTAACCCTTGAGGTGCGATCAAACTAAAGGCAAAGTGCCACAAGTGCAAAGGGTCACGTTGCTGCAAATTTTCATTGGCATAGGTTACCGGAAAAAAAATAATTATGACACCTTAATATAATTATATCACATAAATTGCATATCATTGTGTTGGTTATAAAATCAGCTATGATAATAATAACATAAATTACTACTAAATACTCACCTTTCCGGCAAAACAAGCTTACAAACTTAGAAGTTTGTTATTTTTCACTGGTTCGCACAAACATTTCATCACATATTAATGAATTTCATTACTTGTTTGGTTCATAAACACAAAAACATTATCACATATACCTTAAGGTTTTCACACAATACATTATTTATTTGTAACAAATTAATCTAACGCCACTAAAAAAATTATAATCCGAACGCGTAACAAAAAGTTCGCCGTGCCGGGCCGCCATGTTACTGTAGCAAACACTGTGGCTGTGAATTATTTACCATTTGAAACACGATAACAGTGAAAACGTACATCAATACTAGTATTTAATTGCTAAAATATGTTTTCAGATAAATAATCTGGGTACTTTTATGTCTTTCATAACTATTAAAAGAGTATTTATCATAAAACTATTACGAAAATAGCAAGTTTCAAGAGTAGAAATAGCCGTTCTTAAAAGTTTTTGCCTTTTATCACTGTATTTCTTGTCTCTGTCACGAATAATGTCACTTCACAATTAACATTTATTTATTTCTGAGTAAATCTATATAAGTATCTTTATAAAATATTCACCGGTTTCTTCCACAAGACAACTTTTATTATAAAGATCGCGGAACAAAACACAACAATGGCGGACGCTTTCGCAACTGAGACACAGATAATTATATTTCAATATTTTTTGGCACGTTTCATTTCCCTCACCCTTCTAAAACGATTTAGTTGCATAGAATATGAACTATTCTAATAGTTACTACTTTCGTTTCTTGGTTTAAGTAAAACAAAACATAAAAAAACTGCTACCAATAGGACGACTTTTTAGAGCACGATCATGCGTGCTGTAAACACATGGGACCACTTGAATTAGAGCACGACCGTGCGTGCTGTAATCACGTGGGGGGTTGGAGCCACTTACTACTCGTGTTGCAACTCCAGTTAGAGCGCCAATCTGTGTAACCTGCTTCCCGTAACATCTGTTCACTTGATTTTTGAACAAGTTAAACAAGAACGTCTTTCCTGTTACAGCGCCCCACGCTTTTACAATCAATTTTTATGATTAAAAGCACATAGTTTACACTTCAGCCCAGAAATAGAGACAACTAGAACGATCCATAATTTATTTTTTGTTTTTACGCGTGTTTTCTAGTGTTTTTTTTATTAACTTATTATTGCTGTGAATATCGAAGCTCGCTTGGACTATAAACAGTTTTCTTTTGTGAAAAAGCCTACATATGTTTTGTATTGAATTTTTACTAATATTTTAGTGTAATGCAGAATAATCTAGCGGAACTAGATAACGGATTTTTTAAATTTATATATATTTGACAATACCCAATTTAATATAGAGTGACAGACTTAACACAGGTTAGCAAGCCGCTCACGCTGGTACAATATCTTGTCGCGCCAATCTACCACTGCCGTTTCACAAGTACTATAGTTGTTCAGAGTTTGGCTAGAAAAGCTGGGAAAGGTTTGCAGAGGGCAATGGAAGTGTGATTAATTCATCCAGTCTGGTCTAGCCAAGGCAAAGATCTGACATATATGTACTGTGTTTTCACAGCGGTGAGATTAAAACTATTACATGTGCAATTACTTACCTGAATCTTCACTGATATTCTGGAGTAGACTTATAAGATTACACTCATAATTTTAGCCAAAATGAGAAGCAAATCGTTATAGTTACCCAGCCCTCCAAACGATGTTTTCGGGCAAGATACACGTGGACGGATTTACATAAGTTTTACAAATGTTCAATGTTCACAAATTTTATCACCACTCTTGCCGGCAATAGTCAAAGGCGGCAGATATGAGAATTTACACAATTCAATTCGCGAAGCGGACTCACCATGTGCTTTCAAAGGGCGATATTTCACGAGAGGACAAAACCGTGTTAATTTTACTTTTATTAATCGCTCACAACCCTGTCGGCAAATCCAATAGTGACAGTTGCAAGGTTATTAACCAAAACTATTCAATTCTACAATAATACAAGGTCAAAACGCGTTCACAAAAGCGGATTTTTCCAGAACGACAAGTGAGAGAATTCTTTACGTAACCGACAATTAATGAAAAAAGAATGATTTGACAGTTCATAGTGTGACCATAGTCAAAATTTACAATAGACAAAGTAACACGCTACTAAACTGATATAATCGATTTAACTTATCATAAAAAATATTTCTATTTCAAACAATAGTGATATCAATGATCTCTGCATACAGGTATTGGGCAATGCCACCTAGTACCGCTATGTACCTCCTGCAGTATAAACTATCGTGTACGATTCTTGTACGAGACCAATATGACTTATTAAACTGTATATTTTTGTTCTTAGTGAGCACACCGCGAGACTGCAGCCCAACTCTTTCGCCACACAACAGTGCGTCGCCATTCACACGCTCTATCGATGCTGGGTCACTTTCAAGGTAAGTTCCATTGTGTCCGCAAATATAATATGTATATTCCAAAATGTCGCTTAAGTTATTTATACAAACAATAACCACACGCCAACAACATGACAATGTAACAGGTACGTTACTCCCCATCAAAGCGACCCGTCTACGTGTTATAATTTCCACACATGATACCCTAATGATTTTATTATTCCTACCATAATACTAATCTCAGCAAAAAGGTACTAATTCTGTTAATGGTCACTAAAACTTTTTTAAATAAAATGCTTTCCTGTAGAGTACGCTGTGAATTGGCAAATCTTAATATATAAAATCCTTGCGTTACTGACTGACTGACAGACAAGCTACAGCCGAAACTATTGGGCGCAGGAAGCTGAAATTTAGCATGTATGTTCCTTGGGGAACGAAGGGGTGCACTAAGAAGGGATTTCCCGAAATTCCCACGGGATCGGCCAAAACGGGTAAATTAAAAAAAAATGCAGGCGTAGCTGCTGGCGTCCTCTAGTTACTTAATAAAATTCAATTTGAATTCCAAAAGTTTTTTTTACTGCAAACTAGATGGCGCCTACAATAGCCTATAAGCACATCCGAGGAGATGGTCGAGAGGTTTATTAGATGCGACAGCGGAAATTTAAAGACCAATAGGATCAAAGATGTTCTATTACTTTTACGGGGGCTACTTTATTACTGCTGGTGATATTATCGAATTTTGATAGTAAAATTTAACGCATTTTACGCGATCCCACCCGCGATTCAGCAAAAAATAATTCCTAATTACATTTTTCCAGTTTAACTTTTTCATCCTCCATTACTGTTCGTTCGCTACCTGTAATATCTTTCATCTCGCAATATTTTAAGCTGCGATACGGCGGGCGCCGGCGCTGCTGATCATTATGTAGATTATGTTATCAATTCCGATACATTGGGCAATTAGAGGGGAGTTCATATTTTTAAGCTAAATATATCTTGCTTGCAAATATAAATTTGCATTAATTTATAACGGACAATAAACAATCCTGTTTATACGAGAGGAGTGCTAAAAATTTGTATTTTTATTAGCTATATATATCATCCCATGGGTGTCGTAAGAGCCGACAGAGGGAGCATATTATGCAGAGAACAGCACTGTAAGAGAAGGAAAACTTGATACAAACCCTATACTAACCCGTTTGGCCAGCGTGGTATAGTAGGCCAATTCCTCCTTTCAAAGGAGAGGCCTAGTCCAGCAGTGGACTGTTAAAGGCTGATAATGATGACGATGATGATTATCTTTCCATTCTCGTTCAAAAGCTTTCTTTAGGATCAGCAATTTCTGCCGTTTTATATCACTTTTCATCATTGTAATAAGGAAACCTTAACCCATCGCCATCAGACTTTTGTAGTGCACTGTCGGAGACTGGCCTCTCTTAATTTGCGTGACAATAGTAGGTATTATGAGGCAATATTACATGGCCATATACAATGGTATAATAAATTGGCTAACATATAATAACCTTAACGCTAACTTAAATAAAACGAAGTATATACAATTTTCTAACTACAAAACAACAATACATAGTATAGCAGTAAAATATGACAATGTTAATATAGATTTCACTTATGATATTAAATTCTTGGGCATATCAGTCGACAACTACTGCAACTGGAAATCACACATAAATAATGTATGCACGAAAATAAATAAAGTTATTTATGCATTGAAAAATCTACGCGACTCAACTACAGAATGTACAGCTATCACAGCATACCATGGATATGTTGGCTCAGTTCTGCGGTACGGCTTAATATTATGGGAAAACTCAACTCGGATCCATGATGTCTTTGTAGCTCAAAAGACATATCTAAGAGCTACATGCAATGCCAATCCTTTAGATTCTTGCAGGCCACTTTTTAGAAAAACCAAGATATTATTTATTTATTTATTTATTAAATCTTTTTATACACAATAGAATAAAGGCGGACTTAATGCCATGGGCATTATCTCCCACTCAACCTTAGAGTGGAGCAGAGAGGAAAGAAGTTGGTGTAATATAATGAAAATTAATTTGAACTAACATAAATGATAACTTAGTATAATATATAGTCTCACAGCCGTATTCGGCTACAGCGACAGCTTCCTGGACTCTTTATTAATTTATAGAGCTGGATGTTGCAGCTCGTAAGTGTGCTCTCCAATGGCTTGCAAAGCCTATTTTAGCTGTGAACGTGCGCTCACATTGAGCACACGTTAGCACACCGTTATTATAATTGTATGGGACGGCTGCAGCTGGACGGGACTTGAGGTCATCCCTTTTCTGATCCAGATCAGACCTACGTGTCATCCCAAACTCATTCACTTTATCGTGAACAAGTTTGCGCCACTCTGCGCGCCGATTTGCCAGGTCCTCCCAATGCGTAGGTTCTATTTTGCATCTTTTAAAATGTCTTTTCAGAACATCCTTATATCTCAGATACTGACCACCGCGTTTTCGCTTACCGTATTGGAGTTCTGAAAAGAAGATACGCTTCGCCACACGCTCCTCCGCCATTCGTGATACATGGCCTCTCCACCGAAGTTGTCGCCGCATAATATATACCTCGATGCCACTCACTTTGGCTCGCCGCAGCACGTCAGTGTTCCTCACACGATCTGACCATCTGATATTCATGATCTTACGCAAACACCTAAGGTGGAATCGGTCAAGTGAGCAAATATGGTGACGATACAAGCACCATGTCTCAGCAGAGTATAGGAGGTTGGGCAGAACTATTGCCATATATACGGAGACTTTTGTCCCTAGCTGCAGATTATGAGAGCAGAAGACCTTTTGGTTCAGCTTACCGAATGCCACAGTTGCGGCACTAATTCTGCTATTGATTTCCGCTTCTAGGTCACACTTAGATGTTACAGTGCTCCCTAGGTATCGAAATTTATCAACCTGCTGCAGATGATCCTCGCCGAGTTTAATTGTACACTGCTCACGGCCAAGCGAGTCCAAAGTCATTACTTCTGTCTTCTTGGCGTTGATCTTGAGACTAAATTTGTGACAAGACTCGGCTAAAACGGACATAAGTTGCTGCAGGCTGTCTAGGGAATCAGTAATAAAGCACAAATCATCCGCATACATGATTTCCATAACTAAAGCGTACGACACTTTGGTTTGAGCTCGGAGTCTGCTCAGGTTAAACAACTCTCCATCTGTCCGAAAGCGGATACGGACTCCTTCGGGAAGTGCTTGTACAAACTCGCGGACAACGACAGAAAAGTACATCGCGAAGAGTGTTGGCGCAAGAACGCATCCCTGCTTTACCCCACAGGTGACGGGAAAGAAGCCGGACTGTTCACCGTCAACTGCCACACAACACTTCATGTCGTCATGCAGAAGTCTCACAAGGTTAACAAACTTTGTTGTACATCCCAGTCTACCCAGTACTACCCACAAAGCTTCTCGAGGCACACTGTCAAACGCCTTCTCAAGGTCAACGAAACACATGCATAAATGGCAGCCTTGTTCCCTACTCTTTTCCTGTAGTTGACGTATCGAAAAGATCGCTTCACAAGTGCCTCAGTTGGGTCAGAAGCTAAACTGGGTTTCTGGGAGTATTCTCTCAGACAGAGGTTTTATGCGGTTAAGCAGCACTTGGGCAAAGACTTTTCCAGGAGCAGATAAAAGCGAAATACCTCTATAAGAATTGCACTCGGAGCGATCACCTTTATTCTTGTATAGGGCACAGATACGGGACTCTTTAAACTCCCTTGGAACTTGTCAATTTTCCCACATACGAACAAATAGCCTCCATAAAAGAGAATGCAGTTCCTCACCGCCATACTTTAGTAATTCGCCCGGAATATAGTCATTGCCAACCGCCCGATTGTTCTGTTGTTGCTTGATAGCAGTGACAACTTCACCGAGTGACAGTGGTTTATCTAGCTCATGATCAATCGGGAGCTGAGGTATACACCGAATGTGAAGTATATCAACTGCACGGTCCACATTAAGCAAGGAGTTAAAATGTTCCACCCATCTATTCAGAACGTCCTCCTTGGTTGACAGGAGGCACTCACCGTTCGCCGATTTAAGTGGCACTTTGACGTGACAGGTGGGGCCTATGAGTTTCCGAACCTCACAGTAGAACTCCCCGAGCTGATTGGTGTCTGATAGCAACTGCATGTGACGAGCTCTCTCTGACCACCATCTATCTTTTGTGTTCCGGCACAATTTGCGCAGCTCACGACCGTTTGATCTTATGTCTACGCCTGTACCTTGCTGTCTGCCACGAAACAGGAGTGACCGGTGTCTTTCGATAGCCGCTGACAAGTCAACATCGTTCTCATCAAACCAGTCCTCATTCTAATGGACTTTAAGACCTACAGTAGCCGTTGCGGCAGCCAGTAGATGAGACGAGATTCCCTGCCACACAGAATCGATTTCACCTATCTCGCAAGTCTGTTGCGACGCGCCAAGGGACTCTATGTACTTCTTTCTTACCTCGAGATTTTGTAGCCTCTCTACGTTTTAGTACGCAGGCTTTTTATTCTGACATCTTCGAGGTAAGTGAAGGCGGAGTTTTAATTTTGAGACAGTTAAACAGTGGTCAGTCCAGCAGTTTGCACCAGGCATCACGCGGGTGACTTGTACCTGGGACACGTCACGCTGTCTGACAATCGCGTAGTCAATGAGAGGCCAGTGTTTGGACCTTGGTTGCATCCACGTAGTCTTGTGCTTTGCTCCAAGCCTAAACATTGAGTTTGTGATCGCAAGTTCGAATTGTGCACAAAGGCTGAGTAGCAATTGTCCGTTGCTGTTCATATTGCCGACTCCGTGTCTGCCAAGGATCTTGGGCCAAGCCTCATAGTCATGCCCAACTCTGGCATTAAAATCCCCCAGTATCAGAATCTGTTCACTGGGACGAATGCTCTCGAGACAACGTGTGAGCTCTTCATAGAATTTGTCCTTGATGTCGTCGGACTTGTCTTACGTAGGTGCATACACGCTAAGGACATTTAAAAAGTTGTTATTATCCAGGTGAAGGCGTAACGTGGTTAAGCGATCAGATATGTGGGTGGGGTATGCCGCCAAACGCTTTGCTAGGGTATTTTTGACCGCAAATCCCACGCCTGCCCTTCTAGATTCGGATGAGGCAGTACCCTTCCAATAAAAGGTGTATCCGTCACCATGTTCCACTAATACCCCTTCATCAGTGAGATGTGTTTCACTGAGGGCAGCCACATCTATGTTATGGCGACGAAGTTCCCGGGCAACGATAGCAGATTTCCTTTCCGGACATGCATTATCATCGCGATCAAGAAGCGTACGCACATTCCACGCACCAAAATTCATTTTAGGAGTCTTAATATCTTTTTTCCTGTAAAGTCGACCACGTGTTAAAAGATGCAGAGGCAGCCGTGGCTACTACCATCCTGTTGGTGAAGGGCGAGCATTTCGTTAGGGCACCTTTTCTAGTCCCCTCCCCGGCTGAGCGGGGAAAGCAGTGCCTCCCTAAAAAGGGCTGCTTTGTCACCCCGGGTGCTGCCGAATCCACACTGTCACCCCAATGTAGTGTAAAAGCGACCACGATGTTTCTACCACACCCCAGGGACTGCCTACGTGCAGGAATCAGACAAAGCCTGGTGAAGCATCACACCAGACCTCTCTTCCACAACCCATCGCCGCAGGACTTTGCTTCATCGGAGTCCAAAAATTCGGGAGCTGTCAGGTGCGCAGGATAATTTAAGGTGCATAAGCGTTCGCGCAAACACAGATGCACGCACTCGTCCTTCCCTATCTATGCCCAGTGGAGTGGTGAACCACTACGACCGGAGACAGAGTCAGATGATATATCTGGCCGACGGTCTCTATAGCCCTCTACCGTCGCCCTAGGCCTTCCACATTACCTTGCTGCCTCGCCAAGTCCGCTAAACCCGTTACATATCTGCGGTGGGTTGCCTTCCTTGCCGAGACAGACTTCATGCACTGTGCGGGAGGGTACCGCTTTAAGCTTGCTCACAAAGTGGCAAACCCCCTCTTCCAGGTTTACCGGGGTGTGGCCGCTGCGTGCACTGCAGACTCTTGGAGCCACTGAAAGAGAGTTTGTAAGGAATAACGCATTTTAACTAACACTATACGCTGTCAAGCCGGCTGTCATAATGCAGACGCTATTTCCCCACTACACCCCAACTAAGTATATTGTAGATCTAAAAGATACATTCACATAAATACGTTAGGTACATAATATAATATAAACATACAAGATATAAATATAATATAAAACTACATAAATATACAAAGGCCCTGTATATATATATATATATATATCTATATATACAGGTTGTAAAAAGAACCTTAACGAAAACTGAAACCCCATATTGTGGCAATCAGTGCGAACATTTTTCACTTCGGTACCATACCTGGGAAATTAATGGTTCAGGAGATATTGAGGCTCAAAGTTACAATGCAACTTTTGTAATTAGGTACAAAATCAATGCATTTACCTCGCCAACCTGTTCTATGTATGTCTTATGTACCCACGGATAAGTAGGTATTTCAAAAATTTCACGCGCACACTTTTAATTGTCTTTTAAAAATGTGTCAATTTGGAAAAAAAATCATTTCCCAGGTTTTATTTTTGCTTAGTATGACTTGGCATGATGTCTAAAGCGAGTAGACTTCGGCTTGGTGATGGGTCTTGTGACACCCTGTATACAGGGTGTAAAAAGACCCTTAATGAAAACTGAAATCCCATATTGTACCAATCAGTACGAACATTTATTACTTCGGCACCATGCCTGGGAAATTACTAGTTCAGGAGATATTGAGGCTCAAAATTGGTATGGACTTTTTCTAATTAGGTACAAAATCGATGCATTTACCCCGCCAATATGTTCTTTAGATGCCCTTTAACCCCATGGATAAGTAGGTATTTCGATCATTGCCCGCGAGCGCTTTTAATTGCGGTTTAAAAATGTGAAAACTCAAAAATAATTCGTTTCCCATGTATTATTTTTGGTTAGTGTGACTTGGCATGATGTCCACAACGAGTAGACTTCGGCTTGGTGATGGGTCTTGTGACATCCTATATATATATATATATATATATATATATATATATATATATATATATATATATATATATATTAAACCACATGAAACTTAAACGACTTAAAATATGTACAATCTCAGCCAATAGAAGTTCCTTCACCTTGAACTTGAAAGTGTTCTTCGTCTTGGCCATCCTGATTTCAAGAGGGAGGGCATTCCAGAGAAGGATAGATTGAACAGTAAAAGAGGAATGAAGAAAGTTAGAGTTATGAGGAGGTACCGTGAGGAATAGATTATGATATGAACGGAGGTTTCGTTCATGGTTGGAATATAAGTATTTTAAGTAGGAAGATAAATACTGGGGAGAGGTTGAAGATGTAAGAATAGTATAGAGGATAGTGAGAGCACGCTAACTACGGCGCTAACGTATGGGAAGCCACTTTAGTTGGGAATGGTAAGTAGACACATGGTTATATTTATTTATGGTCGTTATTTAGAAGACGGTCAAGTTTATCAAGGAGATCTGCATTCAGGTCAAAGTAACATACATCATCATAGTCGATGAGGGGGAAAATTAAAGTCTGCACAAGCATTGCTTTGTCTCGGATGGTAGAATGTTCCTTAGACGGTAGAGAGCGCGCAGAGCACTGGTGACCTTTCGACTCACCTGAGTTACCTGGACTTGCCAATTCAGCGTGGTGTCTATGTGTAGCCCAAGGTTTTTGACAGCAGGACATAAATCGACGGTGGTACCGTTAAAGGTTATAGGCGGCAGGATCGATAAGTCTAGTCTTTTCAACATCCATTGGCTGTAAACCCACGATGATGGCTTGGGTGTAAATCTGCAAGTCAACGGCATACAAATGGTAAGCGCACTGAACATTTTGAGTTTAGAGATTTATAAAAATAGAAAATAAAAGAGGAGAGAGAATTCCGCCTTGAGGAACGCCAGAAGTAGTATCAATCCATCTCGACGATAACTCGTCGACGTGGATCGACTGCTGGCGACCTCGAAGATAATTTGAGAACCAATCCAAAGCTCCAGCTGAGACCTTGAGGTGGGAGAGGACCTTGAGGTGGGAGTATTAACCTTGAGTTCTCTTTACATCTTGGAAATCGGACTATTTGTGAGAAAACATCCGCATCTATTTAAAAAAAGTTGTGAAAATAGCCTGTATAGCCAAAGAGATACAACAAAACTTGTAGTACCTAAGTGTGCGTCAAAGTTTATAATAAAATAACCCAATGTATAAGCGAATTACCTTTAAGACTATTCACATTACGGTTAAAGAAATGGCTTACAGAACAATGTTTCTACTCCATCCAAGATTTTTTTATGTACAAATCCTAATGAAAATTAGTGTAATTACATTATTGTGTCCTTATATTATGTAAATGTACATAGCTATAATTATTTAAAATTATTGTATGTCCTGAAAGGGCTGATGTTACAATAAAAAAAAATAAAAATAGGAGAGGCCTATGACATAAGGTTGGTGTCTCTACACCAACATTTGATGTCAAGTTTTCCATCTGTACGGTGTAACCGTACATCTTTTAAGTCAGTATTTTACGCGACACACGCGCTCCAATAATATATTCATTTTAGTATGCGTCGATCCACCAAGGGACTCGTCCGTGCTCATTAGCAAGTCTTAACCGCGTTTCTCCAATCAAGGGAGTCGTGTCTGTATCCATCAAGGGATACGTAAATCTTAGCACATCGTGAAAGTAGTCGATTAACCGTTAAGCCAACAAGGGCCGCGTGTGTTCGCTACAATTCATTCAATTCATACAATCAGTCCACTCTAATTAACTTTAGTATTTTACTGACAATATACAAAGTTTATTTGAGCTATCGAGTTTTATTCTTTACATAACATACAAAAGGTGGTTAGCAGCAAACCATACATCTTTTTTCTGGTCCTTCAGCCACTGACCTTACGCGCGTGGTGGTCTCAGGCAGGATCATTCGCGTGTGATTTGGATCAGTGGATTTAAGTGACTTTCATGCATTTGTGTTACCCACGGATTTCCTCTGTTACCCATTGATTGATCACGAAGGTGCACGTACCGGTGTAAGCAGCCACGGATCACCAAGGATTCGTAAGCACCAAGCAGCATACAATTATCAAGGATATTCAAGTAAGATGTTTTCATTTACTTCTTACTTTTAATTTTCTTACTTATCAACATGGAAGATTTACATTCGAATCAAGCGCAGCTTTTTGAAGCTATTACCAAGCTAGGCGTCAATATCAAGAAAGATTCCTCAGATCGCGATCGCGATTATTTCAAGCGACGTCTGGAAACATTGGACGCGTACTGGGCAGATTACCAGTACAATCACGACCGCTTGGTTACCGAGGAATCTAAGTCGCATCCATATTTTGTCAAGCGTGTCTATGAGCAAGCCGAAGAGTTGTACAAGACTACAAAGGCGCTCATAAATCAACAATATCAAAAAATGTTGATGAGATTGAAGACGAAAGCCGATCCCAGCACGTCAGGACTAGAGCAACGATCGTTTCAGCATGGAGATCAAGAACAAGACAGTACTTATCAAGGAGATCGTCGGCAACCTGTGTCGGAGCAGGAAGACGTCAAAGGTCAACGGTCACCTCCTTTTCATATGCGCTCAGTAGGTTCATCAAGCAAGCTTGATGATATGTTAAAGAAACAAGCAAGCAATTTCAGGGCATTTCAGCGTACTATAGCAGGTATCAAGTTAGACGTCCTCTCTGAAAAATGGGAGCTAGAGGACGCATTACGCACTGTACAAGCTCGCTGGTCTGTGATAGACACATTGCACTGGGAGTTGGACAGCGAGCTGGAAGGTTCGAATGAAGAGTACGAAAGGTCGTACACAAAGCAAGAAACTGTGTACAACGAGCTGAAAAAGGCCATCAACAGCAAGATGTGGTCAGTTGCTCACAAAGAAAAATATACTCCCAAAATGGATATACCTATCTTTGCCGGTAGTTATCAGAACTGGACTTCGTTTAAAGACTTGTTTACGGAGGCAATCCATAATAACAAGTCCATGCCTAACGCTCAGAAAATGCAGTTTCTCAAAGGCAAGTTGAGAGGCGAGGCTGAGAGGCTAATACAGCATCTACAGATTAGTTCTGAAAACTACTTAGTTTGTTGGGATATCATAAATAACAGATACAACAATACGAGACTCATTTTTACCGCCCACGTCAACACATTAAGGCCTTGCCACACGGCACAATTTTAGCACCGATCAAATTTTCAATCGAATTGGCTTTGCCCGTCTACACGACACAATCAAATCACTGATTTTCATTCCGTCCACCCGATTGGTTAAAATCTGGTGGTACCGCCCACCCGATGAACTTGAGTTGGACGACTGGCGTCTACACGTCACAATTTCATCAAGTGATTTAGTCAAGTTGGACGTAAAATTGTGTCGTGTGGCAAGGCCTTTACTCAATCTTCCAGTTTCTCAAACGCCGTCGGTAAATCACATAAAGAAAATCCACGATACGACTTCGGAATGCATAAATGCCATTAAAAATCTCGGTGTTAACGTAGAATGCTGGGATCCACTGATCGTTCATATTCTCTTGCAAAAGTTAGATACCGAATCTCATAACCATTATTTAGAGTCCTTAAAGGAACCCAGAGATTTACCGACGTTACATGACTTCTTAACATTCTTAGAGAGCAAGTTCACTATGTTGAAGTCATCTCGTAAAAAACAAGAGTATTCAAAATCGTCCTCTACCAATCAAAATAATTCAAGTTCGTATTTAAAACATAAATCTTACAATAATTATTATAAGCATTCATTTACGACAAACAAAGTAAATGCATTGCCATCAAATAGCAAGTTAGCATTTCATAAATCGTGTCCATTGTGTAAAGAATCGCATGGATTATATTTCTGTACTAAGTTTCTCAACATGTCACAGCAAACAAAACGACAAACTGTTACAAAACTGCGGGTTTGTCAAAACTGTCTTTGGCAACATGATAATAAAGTCTGTCTATCTGAAAAACGGTGCCGCCAGTGTAACTCAAATCACAACACTGTGTTGCATGAAGCTTTCAAAAATCCTTATTGTAACTTAGCAGTCGATGACATGTTAGCAAACGAACCAGAATGTAACGTTTCGCAGCAAAAAACCGACGTTACTGAAATTTTATTGTCTACAGCAATAATCAAGGTCCAATCACGGGACGGATTATACCACAAATTTCGAGCTCTCGTAGATCCAGGTTCCCAAGTTTCAATTATATCGGAAAAGGTCGCACAGATTCTAGCTTTACCACGAAAGCAATGTAAAGGCGTTGTTTCCGGTATAGGAGTCAAAGAGAGCAGTTGCAAAGGCGTTATGAACATAACATGTTGTTCTATGTACAATCAATTTTCTTTCAATGCTGCAGTATTAATCATGAATACTCTCATTAAAGATTTACCAACGCAAACGTTCAGTAAGCCATCATGGGCACATTTAGTGGGCATACAGCTCGCTGATCCCGAATTTAACGTTAGTCGTCCTGTAGATATCCTGTTGGGAGCTGATGTTTACTCTTACATCATTATGGACGGCATAAGCAGAGGAGATCAATCGTTACCCATAGCGCAACAAACGCGCTTAGGGTGGATACTAAGCGGCAATGTCAAGACTTTGCAATGTAATGTAGTTCTCAATCAGGTGGATGAACTACGAAAGTTTTGGGAGATCGAAGATATAGCGGAAACATCTTCACTATCTTCAGAAGACCATTATTGCTTGGACCATTACAAGAAAACGACTACAAGGCGAGATGACGGTTCATATGTAGTCCGATTGCCGTTTCAAGAAAACTTTGAGATACGCTTGGGCTCATCGAAACCTAAAGCTATTGCGCAGTTTCGTCAACTTGAACGGAAATTTCACAATAACAAAAATATAGCAGAACAGTATAAATTATTTATAAATGAATATAAATTATTAGGACACATGAAACCTACAATACCTAACGGAAATGCAGAGTATTATTTACCGCACCATTGCGTCATTAGAGACGAATCGACGACAACTAAACTTCGCGTTGTTTTTAACGCATCAGCGAAAACTTCGACGGGGTATAGTTTAAATGATGTGATGTTAAGTGGTCCAAATCTTCAGCAAGACCTTCAGTCTTTGCTTATCAAGTAGAAGCAATACCGCATAGCCTTCACCGCTGATATCGAAAAAATGTTTCGATTTATTTATGTGCCCCAAAATGACCAAACATTTCAAAAACTCATTTGGCGTGATTCACCCGAACAGTTACCAGAGGAGTATCAGCTTTGCACCGTCACATATGGCACAAAGGCCGCGCCTTTTTTGGCAATGAGGACGCTAAAACAGTTAGCGGAAGACGAGAGGCAAAACTATAGTTCTGAAGCAATCAAGGCGTTAGAACACTCCTTTTATATTGATGATATTTTGCACGGATGTCATTCTGCCGAATCAGCACTATTTTTAAAGCAAGAATTTATTTGTTTGTTAAAATCAGGAAGGTTTAATCTGCGAAAGTGGTCGTCTAACGTTCCCGAGTTACTGCAGGACGTAATCGGGGAAGGGATTAATCAAGATAATTTCGACTTCAAGGCGACAGAATAAACCAAAACATTGGGACTGCGATGGAACCCCACGACAGATCGGTTTACTTTTCAGTCTAAGATTGAAGCATCGAACAAGCCGCCCACTAAGCGAAGCATGTTGTCAGACATATCAAAACTGTTTGGCCCTCTAGGTTGGTTATCACCGCTATCAACAAAATTAAAATTAATGTTTCAGAGAGTCTGGACATCTCAAATACAATGGGATGACCAATTACCAGCAGATATAAGCAATGAATGGAATCTCATGAGAGATAGTATGCATAAGATCAATCAATTTGAGTTAAAACGATGGCTAGGTTCAAGTGAATCAAGTCACATGGAGTTACATGGCTTTATGATGCAAGTCAGAATGCGTACTCTAGCGTCATCTATTGTAAGCAAGTAGTCAATGATGACGTTCTAATTTCTTTGGTAGCTGCGAAAACAAGACTCGTTCCGGTAAATAAAAGCATTTCTTTACCCCGCATTGAACTTAGTGGAGCGCTCTTACTATCGAAATTAATGCATAAAATTCAGCAATGCCTTGAAAATTATACAATCAAGACGTATGGTTGGACAGATTCAATGGTCGTCTTAGCCTGGCTGCAAGGAGACCCAGGCAGATGGAAGCCGTTTGTTTCAAATAGAGTAAGGCAAATTACAGACGTACTTCCCCCGAATAGTTGGCGTTATGTAAAATCAACAGAAAACCCGGCTGACAGCGCTAGTCGCGGTATAACTATCGATCAGCTGATAGGTCACACTCTGTGGTGGGCAGGCCCGTCATGGCTGCCTACTTATAATGCTGAAAATTACCAAGAAAAATTTACAACACAAGAAGAACAAAAGCAATTGAAACAAGCAAATATAGCAATTCAAGATAGCCATGTCAGCATTATAGGCGATCTATTAACAAGATATAGTTCGTTTACAAAACTAACAAGAACGTTGGCATGGATTTTACGTTTTATCAATCTACTAAAGTCTAAACAATGTAACAAACAATGTTATTTGGCTTTACAAGAAATAACATATGCAGAGCGTGCAATATTCAAGTATGTACAACAATTAGAATTTTCGCAAGAGATTGAATGTTTACAAAATAAATTATCTGTAACAACTAAAAGCAAGTTATTATCGCTCAATCCATATCTTGATCAAGATGGGATTCTTAGGGTTGGCGGAAGGCTTAACAAGGCCAGTATCAGTCAAGGTATGAAGCACCCTATTATAATACCGCATGAAGGTCATTTAACAAATTTAATGACACAACATAAAAAAATTGTGCTCATTTACTTACCTTTCACGAAGGCGCTCGAGTTACGGCAGCAACCATTCGCCTCAAATACTGGATCATCGGTGGTTTTCGGGCCGTCAAAAAACGCATTCGTACCTGCATAATATGTCGCAAACATAGTCCAAGCAAAATGACACAGCTGATGGGTGACTTACCTTCACAAAGATGCAACGTAGCGAAACCGTTTTACCATACAGGTGTCGACTATACTGGGCATGTATTCATTAAGGCGAACAAGGGCCGTGGAATCAAGACACGATAGGATACATATCAGTATTTGTTTGTATGGTCACAAAACTCATACATTTAGAGTTGGTGTCGGAACTCACTTCTTCAGCATTCTTGGCTGCGTTACACAGGATGGCAGCAAGAAAGGGATCACCAAGACATCTGTATAGTGACAACGGCACAAACTTTATCGGTGCAAACAAAATTCTACAAGAAGAATTTTCACAAATACAGAAAACCTTCGATCAAGACTTTTTTGATGAACTAACAAACCTGAAGATCGAATGGCATTTTAACGCACCCTCGTTTCCCTCAGGAGGCGGTCTCTGGAAAAGCGCCGTAAAAACGTGAAATTTCATTTGCGAAGAGTTATTGGGGAACAGAGATTAACCTTCGAGGAGTACTCCACGGTCCTAGCTCAAGTAGAGGCTGTTCTAAACTCGAGACCCTTATGTCCTCTTACAGAAGGTCCTAACGATTTAGAGGTCATAACACCTTCTAGTTTCGTTAACATCAACCAGAATATGAGTCTTCTGGAAACCGAAACCGATATGCGAACCAGGTGGCACATGACGCAGAAGATAGTACAAGATGTGTGGAAAAGGTGGCGGGCTGAATATCTCGCCCAATTATCAGCCAGATGCAAGTGGAGAAGCCAAGAAGTATCAAGATCAACGACGTCGTTACAATCCATGATGCAAATCTACCGCCTGGCAAGTGGGCAATGGGTCGCGTAGTTCATTTACATCCAGGGGCTGACGGCCTCGTCATAGTGGTCACGCTTAAAACAAAAAGTGGTCTAGTCAAACGCCCTATTCTCAAGTTGTCAGTACTCCCCGTAAACGATAGGTTAAGCAATCAACAATCACAACCTATTATAAACAATATGCAGCGTCCGCAGCGATCTAACAAGAGATCGTGTTACAGTTTGATGTCATTAGCCATGTTATTTTTAACGTTCTTGAGCATAATAACTATTGCGCATTGTAATTACAATGTTACAATGTTGAAGGATAATCAAGGTCTTTATTTTAACAAGATTTCGAATATGCAGCTGATTAGAGATGAATGGAAGATTGTTACATACTATGATATGAATCCCTATTGGCACGGTAATGCAGCAAGCAGTAAATACCTCGACTATCTAAAACAATTATGTAACAAACTGACAGATGTTTCGCATTGTGATACAATACAATTGCAACTGCAGCAAGAATACTCGGAGCTAGAGTACTACAACAATGTGTTGTTGAGTCAGCATTCCAGCACGAGACCCATGAGCCGTCAACGTCGTCGGCGCGGGCTCATTGATGGTGTCGGGTATCTCGCTAATTCATTGTTTGGCGTGCTCGATGAACGTTTTGCAGAGCAGTATAAACAAGATATTCTATTAATACAAAACAATGAAAATCATTTGCTTGCACTTATGAAAAACCAGACATCTGTTATAGAAGCCGAGTACAACATATTGAAGAGGAACGAAATTGCTATAAATAAACAGCACAAGATATTAAACATGTTATCTATGAAACTTGATAACTTAGAGAACAGCGTCAAAAATGAATCTATAAGAATGGCAATTATGAGTGACTTTAGTTTAGCAGCAATAGTAACCAGCAACCTTTTGAGACATTTGAAATCGATTCAAAGTACGTTGTTAAACACCATCACTGACGTTTATCACGGAAGGCTAAATTTTCAACTGTTATCTCCCGAGCAATTGGAGGAGACTCTTAATACAATTTCTTCACACTTGTCGAAGGATCTATCTTTACCAGTCAGCAATCTGCATGAAAACTTTAGAAATATTTACTATTTACTCAAAGTAAAGGCAAGAATGTCCAAAGACTATCTCATATTTGAGTTGACATTACCCTTAGTCACTCGAGATTCCTATGAAATAATGAAAATTATACCTATTCCTCAAATAATAGATAACAAAAGCATGGTGTCGATAGTACCTATTGCTGATCATGTGGCAATAAATTTGAGACAAGATTCATATATAACTATGTCTGCACACGATGTTGAGTCATGCTTGATAGATAGTACGGCAAATTTCCTGTGTCAAACTAGAAACCCCGTTTACCATCTCACAAGGGATGAAAAGTTTTGCCGCCATGATTTTAACAGCGGAAATTGTAAGATGACTACATCATCATGTTCAAACCTGTGGACAGAGATCAACAAAATAAACAAGTATTTATTTTTCTGCTGCAATCAATGTTACCTACGAATTCTCTGCGATGATCACGTTTCAGCAGTATGCCTGGAAAACGCGGGAATATTAAGCGTCGAGCACACAACCGATTTTTGTCTAACATGAATGTCAAGGAGCAGATTGTGGTACCAGATATGGAGCCCATCAACCACATGATTGATGTAAACATGCTGATCCCCCAGATACAAGATGATTCTACCTCAAATAGCAAGGAACTGGAGGAAATCAAGAAGCAGTTGCGATATCTCAAGGAAAATGAAAACTTGACACAACAGGTATCATTTCATGACATCCATCACTATGTCGCATTTTATATAGTGGTTGGCGCAGGAGTAGTCATCAGTGCGGTCATAGTATTCCGACGAGCTCGAGGCAAGCGGGCTGCTCGTCAGGCGTTGGCAAGGGACACAGTGGCGAGCTATCAGGTCACCAGCGCCACACAGGCGTCAGCGTCAGGAGTAGACGTGGAAGCTGGAACACCAAGCTCATCATCCATCAATCAGACATTAAGTGAAGTGCAGTGTAATCAAAGTGAGAAAAGTGTAAATCCAAAAGTGCTTGTGGACAAGGTGTACAACCTATACCGCGAAAAACAAAATTCAACTAGGGACGTTACAGCGTATCATTTAAAATTAAGGACCCAATGGTTTCACCTGTTATTCATATCTCATTATAAATCACTCATTCATCTTTGTGCTGGGGAGCATGTACGGTGTAACCGTACATCTTTTAAGTCAACATTTTACGCGACACACGCGCTCCAATAATATATTCATTTTAGTATGCGTCGATCCACCAAGGGACTAGTCCGTGCTCATTAGCAATCTTAACCGCGTTTCTCCAATCAAGGGAGTCGTGTCTGTATCCATCAAGAGATACCTAAACCTTAGCACATCGTGAAAGTAGTCGATTAACCGTTAAGCCAACAAGGGCCGCGTGTGTTCGCTACAATTCATTCAATTCATACAATCAGTCCACTCTCATTAACTTTAGTATTTTACTGACAATATACAAAGTTTATTTGAGCTATCTAGTTTTATTCTTTACATAACATACAAAAGGGTGTGTGGTTAGCAGCAAACCATACACCATCTCTTTGCAAAGATACTATTTCTTTTCCGTGTATTTTCCTTAGTCGCCTCTTAGGACACCCATAAAATGTTTACTTTTCTTAATACTGATTAAATACTCAATGTGTTGTGAGTACACCATTAACACCATACATTGAGTACTATATTACGCAACGCAGTAGAATACAATAAACGTTATCGATGCCTAGATGAATGTCCTAAAAATCAATAAGAACCAGAGTATGAGAAATTGGCAGACAAATTACAATCTTGTTTGAATAAATGCAGAATTTCAAAAGTTATACTCCTAAATCCTCCGCGGCAAGATTGGATAAAAAGAAATATTAGAAGATATAAACAACAATAACGTACTATGGCAAAAATATAAAACAAACACGGCAGACACGGAATTAAAGGCAGAGTATGAGCATACAAAAGCTAGAGTATCACATAACTTAAGTAAAGCAAAAAGAGACTATTACTTGGAGGTTTGAAGAAAATTCAAGTAAACTACGAAAAATGTGGCAACTCATAAACGATTTGTCAAAAAACAAACTGCATGATAGAACTGGACCGGACAAACTTGAAAAGGCAGCTGGTACTATTACAGACCAAAAAGAAATATGTGAAAGTTTCAACTCATACTTCTCGACTATTGGCTCAACCCTAGCAAATAAGATCTTCTAAAAATCTAAAGGAAGTCGAATTTTAGAAGTGTGTAGACTAACTGATATAACAGAATTAAAGTTTCTTAAACCAGCAACTACTAATGAAGATACTACCATAATTAAACACTTGGACTGTAATACTGCATCTCGCATTGATGGTATTAGTACAAAAAATATTAAATGCGTAACAGATATTATTGCTACGGAACTAACAGCTTGCATTAACTACTGAATGACACGAGGTATTTTTTCCAAGGATTTAAAAGTTGCAAAAGTTATACCTATTCATAAATCCGGAAGTAGATTTGACCCGTGCAATTACCGCCCAATTTCAGTTTTCCGGTGATTTCTAAAGATTCTTTACAATCGATTAGAATCATTCCTTAATTCAAAAGGATTCTTTTACCGGAAACAGTATAGATTTAGAGCTCAATCAAACTCTCGCTGCTACAATTGATCTCGTAACTAAAATAAAAAATAAAAAACAAGTCGTCCTAGGTATATTTATTGATCTAAAAAAAGCATTTGACCCCATCAGTCATGACATACTATTACAAAAACTAGAAATCAGTGGAGTTACAAGCAAAGCACTTGGAATTTTTAAATCATATATGGATAACCGTAAACAAATTGTAAAAATAGGTGAATATGAAAGCAGTCCCTGTGTCCTCGATTTTGGCGTCCTCCAGGGATCAATACTGGGCCCCCTAATGTTCCTTATTTATATAAACAGTATCAATGCATTAGGCCTCAAAGAAGACATCTCCCCATAAGCAGACGATACAGGTCTGTTTTATATTTGACACTCTGTCGAAAATATAATAGCCGACGCTCAAAATGATCTTATAGATCTTAAGCTGTTGAATGTGTGGTTCCAGTCAAATCTTTTAACTATTAACATTACAAAAACAAATTATGTAATTTTTGCAGCAAAAAATAAGTAACCGATACTTTTGAACTTAAAATAGACGGCCAACTACTTGAACGAAAACCAAAAGAAAAATATTTTGGACTTATTTTAGATAGTAATGAACATAAGACAAACGTACACTTACTAAACATGTATTTTATTATACGTAAAATATTAAATAAGGAAATCCATTCCAATTTAAAGTTTGTAACAAAACAGCAAACACGAAAGATCAATCTTAGACGTGCTAGTTTCTTAGTGACCCGTCCTCCTAGAACTAACTACGGAAAAAGAAATTTGGAGTATGAGGGTATTAAAATTTACAATAAATTATCATCAGCAATAAAAAAAGAAATAAGTTATGTCCGGTTCAAAAAGCTACTCAAAATTCACACAAGTAATACTTACATACAAATAAGTGAATAAATAAAAAATATTTATACAATAACATATAAATAAAATACATACAGTATATAGATTAACTATATACCTCTAAATTAAAAATAAATATTAGCAATCACTTAAATTAAACGACAACAAATATATTCAATACTACATATATAACTTAAATATATAAATAGAAAAATAAACTAAAATTAATATAGTCTTATAATAATAAAATCATAATATTACAAAAAAAGTTGTTGATAACAGACTATGATGCCATCACTGCCACATCTTGTAAAAATATATTCATGCATCCATGTTCTGCTCGGTTAACTTACGATCGAGTTTCTTACCGTTTAAATGTTATTTGTTTACCCACTTTTTTGTTACTTTGTTTTGTTTCTAATTTACGTACATACTTTGTGTGCTCGAAATATTAATCTTAGTTTAAACATTGTTTCTCAGTAAGTGAATTATGTATGCAATTCTTTATGAGAAATAAAGTTGTTCTTAAACCTAAAATATTATAATGATTGTATAGGTCAGTGGAGCAGCTGTCAAGTCCGGGTGAATGCGAGGCGGCCCTGCTGGGAGGAGTCCGAGGCCGCACTGGAGGCCCGGGGAGCAAGGGCTCCCGCGGCCGGGGCTCCGCTTGGGGCTCCATCTCGCGGGTGTTCGCGCGCTCGCGGCACCGTACCAAGTCTGGTAGCGCGGCCGTCAGTGGACATGAAAGCGGTGAGTTTTAGAACATACAAATACTTACAGTAAACTTTTGGTTTCATTGAGTTTGTGACAAACTCACGCGAAGAAACTGATTAGGTGAAGCTTTTACAATAACAATAATATATAAGAGCAACAGGGTAGCATTGCGTTGTGCGTGTTCCTCGAGCGCGTCTGCCCGACGGGCGTCCGACATGCGGTCAGCGTTCACTTTTGTACTACGGAGTGAACCCGCTAGAGAAACCTGCATGCGCAATGTCCAAAAAAGATCTTGTAAAAATTAAGCGTTCCGTAATACATTGTATGAATATAGACTAAAATAATGCTACTCTTTTCTCTCATTGCAATGCAGTTCGAATTTAAATTTACTGGATCTCTTAAGCCCACGCAGTTAAAACGCAAAATCAAACGCAATCGCTTGTGATAAATAACGCTGATCCTAATCTATTTGAATAGACATTTAGGTAATTTAGAACTATTTGCACTAAAATTTAACGCCAATTAAAATGTTAAATGTCTGAATATATGGAATGCTTTTAACTGTTTATAATTAAATGCCAAAATATTTGAAATTATTAGAGGAAAAAGTTAAAATATTATGACGGAAAATATTTTGTATCAGAATTTAGTGATTGAAATTTACTTTTCAAATATCGTAAGTAAGAATGTAGACACGTTCGCGATGTAGAAATAATCCTTATACAATATAAGGATTATTTCTACATCACGTACGTGTCTACATTCTAGCAATCCACACAAAGAAAACTCGCATCGGGATTCGGGAACAGCTAACCTTGCAGGTTTTGCAGATATTACTCAGGTATATTGAGTGCGGATGTGTGTGAAGTGAGAATTTTACGTAATATAATAGTTCTAACTCTGAATTTTCGAGTCTCTAAATGATCAAAGATGGTTTCGATACAAAACAGCAACAACATGATTTTATTATATCTCTCTCCTAAGAATTATTTTAACTTAGTGTGTGTTATGTAATACATGGAAATGCTTATCTTAAATATTTTTCACGTATACGCAATTGATTAGTTATTCAAGGAGGATTTATGTAAAGTAGGTATTCACCTTTGGCTGAAACTCGTGCTAAGCATAATGCCGACAAAGTTCTTACTAATTTTGCAGACACTATTAATATCTATTATATGTACATACGTAAGACTATTTGTTTTAATGCAACTTTCTAAAAAAGTTTACTTTAGTAAGTACTGTATTCAGGACACTTTCAGGTCTTGAAGACGCAGAAATGAATTTTAAATTTTTGCGCGGCCTTCTAGATAATATATTTTAATGGTCCGGGTAGTAAAATAGAAAGAATAATATTTACAAAGTTGAAGTATTCACACATATTTTTTTAATAAGCTTTACAGTTAATTTTGAAAATAACTTTGTTTCAATTAAAATGATATTAAGTGCATAATTATTTCGATTATATAATATAGAATTTTATAATATGGAGATTTCTTTAACGACAGATTTGTTTTATTTATGTAAATATTTTCCATCTCACGAATATTAAATAACGGACGTATAGTAATTATGCATTAGGTATCTAATTTGTCACTTCATCATGACGAGTTCCATATAACTAGGTTTTAATAACAGGGCGTCATATAGGTTGAATCACCTAAGCGTTTGCATGAAACCTTCCTTATGTAGCGGCTGCTGACGCTACAAATTATATACAAGGCGCGCTATTGTGTAAGTACGGCGCAGCAGTCGTCTTCCCGCTCTTGTATAGTTAGGTCGTAGCTATGTAGTTTATTTATAAGTATATTTCAATGTGGTACCACAGTAAAAGTATATGTTGCAGTATTTGGACTATTTCTTTATCTCGTCACACATATACCCTACATTGGTGACCCCTGACATCGAACACGAAACCTTCGGCTCAGCTTCGGCAACGCGGCATCGACGCACGTGCACGTGGTCAGCGGACTCAAACAAGCGCATGTGCAGCGTGGCAACAACGTGCAGCCAAGCAGCATGGACACGGGGACATCCTGGATTCATGGGAGACGACTTGCCCTTTTCCTACGACCAAAAGGGCTTAAGACCCAACTGCGGAGAACACCAATGTCAGGACACGTGGAACTTTTGAAGCATGCAACACGACGATCTGCCGACAACAGCCACTACGGCAATATGGGCAGCAGGAGAATACCGGAGCGGCATACGACGGCGGCGGCACTTTGCAGGACGGTGGCACTCTGCAGGACAGTGAGTACGTCGAGGCATGAGGCGTAAGGCGTATTGACCTTGGTAGCGAGGCAGCATTCCGCACTAAGACGGAAAATACGCAGCATACTCCGAGGACGAGGAACCACATGGGACCGGTGGTGGCACTATAGGTGTGTGGTGTGTGTAGTGCACGCGTCGATGCGGCTGATCACACTTGGAAGCGAGGCTGAATACCGCTCAGTGTTGGATAGCGCACCCTGTCATCTCACAGCATGGCCCAGGCAGCATAGTCAAGATCGCTGGCAGAATCGGTGAACGTATTTGCTTCTTCGTACGACCAGCTCTCTGTACAAGCTTCTTACGAAGAGCAAAGGAAGTTCGACAGTAACGGCAGTTATGTGCAGTGATATTGTGTTTTAAATTAAAAGTTACTTTTTTCAGTGCTAAAAATAGATTCATATAGTTTATAGTTATAAAGAGCCCCACATATTGAATTAGTACCTACTTAATGTGCATTCTCAGAACTAGCGCTCTGGTAACTTGATACATGATGAGACGTGAGTCGAGCGCTAGCGTTTGTGATCATATCAGTCTATGTCGAATAAATATCTTCTTACTAATTAACACATCGAATTATTTGCCTCTCTACGTGGCTAAATGTCCCATTCAGTATTTTCCTAGTCCATCTTTGTATTATTGAAAACATGTACATACAACTATTTAATCAATACAAAGAAAATTAAACTAACTATAACTAAGTGGCTATTAACACATAAAAATGAAACAATTCTATACTTAAATAACTAACAATCTATGTACATACATACATAGATTAGATATTGAAATATCGTATTCATTTCCAACGATGTTGCGAATTACTCTACCTGATAACAAAGAGAGTTTTAATTAACCTCTTAAAAGACAAATAACAATTCAACTATCCTGTCAGAACTCTCTAGAACAATTATTCTAAACTAGCGTTGTACACATTTTTCTCTCCTTCTGCTTTGGACTCAATCACCTTGAAACTCTACTAATTATTTTGCCCAACTAAAACTAGCCTAATGTACAAACCAATTGTATATTTGGCAATGTAATCGACATCCTCAAACTTCTAATAGAATATTACTGTCCAGAACCAATCTACTCAGGCAGCGGGGCCCGCGCGTGGTCGCCGCTCGGCAGTGAGGCGGCGCTGAGGGAAGCAGCCTCTCTCCCTCTGGCAAGATGGAGGGCTCCGGCTATCATCGCCTGGCTTGAACTGGCGCTTGGCATGCCGCAATACGCCGCTGCTGTGGCTGATAATGTGAAGAGTGGCAAGGTACGTATTTTCCATATTTATTAGGGCTTGAAAGAATAGTAAAAGAAAAGAACCAAGTGACCAGTGAACTATTACTTTATTGGCAATACGTCAGAAAGTTTTGACTTCCGAAGTCAAACACAAATGCGTGTTCTAATAAATGTTTATTTCGATTAAAATCGTGATATATATTATATCAACCCTGTTTTATAAACTGTTCTACTACTCGTCCTTGGCTGGGGCTTCTTCTCATTATGAGAAGGATAAGGTTATAGCCGCTGGGCTATAACGTAGGCTGGACAAGTGTGTATGGGCAGACTTCACATGCCGTCGAGAACTTTATAGTGATCTCTCAGACATGCAGATTCTCTCATCCTCACGATGCATGCGATGATTGCTTTCGCCGTTGAGCAAACAGATTATTGGCTAATAATTTGCAATTCAACAATATAAGGGGCTGTCACAAGCGGCATAACTAGGTGTTGATTTATGGTGCATTCAACTGCGATACACATTTATGGAATGCATCCAACCCGAAACGACGTCTGGAAACGTATCACGTTTTTTTGCTACTCAACAGCGCTTGTTTGGTAGCAGTTAGAACATTTTCATAATACTTTTTGAAAGGTGTCAATATTTTTTGTATGTATTGTCTTGAAGTGAGATAAGCTTATTTGACACAGTAAAATATCTACGCAATATGGTTTTTGTTGAGCGTTTTAATATTCTTTGGTTTCAACACCTCTGGATAGACATTATCTTCAAGATAATATTCTATATTCTATACTCCGGTTCGAATAATATCTGGCAATTATTCGAAGCGGAACTTACCCGATAGTGGTGGCTCTCTAAATTTAATTTGAGTGATCATTAGCATTGATTTTAAATTGTTGTTCGTTATGTGTACTGCGGCCCTTTGTTTCCAATATCCGATATTTCGATACTGCAAGATCACGGATGTGCTTGAATACTGAAAACCGGGGTCCGGGTACATGTCTCAAATGACAGTATAAAAATAAAATATAAAGTATATTAAATATGCGTTATATTTGCCGGATATTAGCATCAGATTTCTAAAATATGTTTCATATATCTAAAACACTTTCATATAATATATGTTATGTTTGATATTCTAACTGAATACGTCAGCGCCAGTTGCGTGGAATGCATATTTCGCAATATTAATATATTATGCCGTCACATACGTGACATAGCCATTTCACTAGCATCTAACTAAGCTTCTCTATTGTAAGTCTCGTGCAAAATGCCGACAAGTAATATGATGCAATAGTAGATTAGCGGTCGGTTTAATACACCCTTATTTTTTATTTTTCATTAGTACAAAAATCAAATCGGACCAGTATCTAGTTCCTGAGATTAGCGCGTTCAACCAAACAAACAAACTCATCAGCTTTATACAGGGTATAAAGAGACCCTTAACGAAAACTGAAATTCCCAATCACTACGAAATTTTTTTACTTCGGCACCATACCTGAGAAATTACTGGTTCAGGATCTCCTGAATTAATTGAGGCTCAAAGTTAGTATTGAATTTTTCTAATTAGGTACAAAATCGATGCATTTACCCCGCCAATATGTTCTTTAGATGCCCTATGACCCCATGGATAAGTAGGTATTTCGAGCATTGCACGCGCGCTCTTTTAATGGCAGTTTCAAAAATGTGAAAACTTAAAAAAAAATCGTTTCCCAGGTATTATTTTTGGTTAGTATGACTTGGCATGATGTCCACAACGAGTAGACTTCGGCTTGGTGATTGGTATTGTGATAACCTGTATATTGGTATAAGATTTGACGTAAAACATTTGTTTATAGTAGAAAATCTTACTTAAATCATAGTCATATTTTACAATCCATTCACTAATTCATTGATAGTATTTCATCCTGCTCATTCGCATTCTCTCTCTCGCACTTATGATGTAGGTAACCTTAGACAATAAAATGAAACAAAAGAATAAGTGATGTAGTTACTTACTTAATTATTTTCTAAATTCTAACCTCTCCTTCATACTTCATCCGGGCTTAGGACCGACAAAATGTACCTTTTTACAAGTAATTAAATACGTGAGTATGTAATTAGAAAGCAAACAAATATCAAAATAAAAGAAGGTATTCTGTACTAAAAGAAAAGAGTAATGTTGGCGTATTAATGAAGTTAGAATCATCTGCTATTTACAAATATTATTTCCTCATCATCATGTCAGCCTACAGACGTCCACTGCTGGACATAGACCTCCTCCAAGGTTTTTTTTTTTAATTTTTTAATTTTTTTTCATTACTGCCGAACAAATTGACTCCATGCTGCCTGATGTTAAGCAGTCAGTGAAGTCCCATAGTGATGGCCATCATCCCAGCAGCCAGCATGGCATTATGGCATTATGGCATGATGGCCCTCACCTTGACGGCCTTGAGTAAAGCTTTTCCACGCCCCGCTTAAAGGACCCGGGATCATAAGTGGAGGGAAACACGTGGACTGGTAAAGAGTTCCACATCTTACTGGTACGGCAGAGATAAGAGGCGCCGAACCGTTTGGTGCGTGACGGTATCTGTTCTACCGTGTAAGAATGGCACCTCAACCCAGCACGTGTCGTTCGGGATAGGAAAGGAGAGGGTGGGATTAGTTGAAAGAGCTCTTCGGAGCACTCAGCGTGATAGATACGGTAGAAGACAGCCATTGAGGCCACGTCTCTGCGTAATTGCAGTGACTCAAGAGTCTTAGTGGCCTCTGGATCCCCGATGATACGGACAGCACGCCGCTGCAACCTATCGATGGCGTCGAATAAGTACTGAGCGGAGCCATTCCAAAGGTGAGAGCAGTATTCCACGCAGGAGCGAACCTGGGTCTTGTATAACAGACACAACTGCTCCGGCGTGAAAAACCTCCTCACCTTATTCAGGACTCCGAGTTTCCGAGATGCGGATTTGATGACACCCTCGATGTAGTTCTTCTGGTTGAGATTTCTGCGTATGTCCATACCTAGGATATTGAGGCTGTCTTGAATCGGTAGTGGAGTGTCCAGAAGAGAGGGATGGGGAAGGAATGGAGATACCTTGGCTGAGAATGCGCACACCTGTGTTTTCTAGGCGTTGAACTCGACCAGGTTCTCATCACCCCAATGCGAGATGAAATTCAGAACCCGGTCAATCTCAGAAACAACTGATCGCCTATACTCCTCAGTATCGGCTCGCTTAGCCGCAGGGTGTCCGAGATATCGCCCATGTACAGTACTGTCATCTACGTAGCAATGTATGTATGGGTATGTATGGTTCTCAACACAGACCGATTTTGAGCCGCCCGCATCAAATTATTGTTTACGTAGGTAGGTAATTTTTACTTACAAGTATTTCAATTCTAGGGTCGGCAGACTAAAGAATATAAGTCAAATTTTTCATAATTTTTTTTATTACATATTCGGTGTTCCTTTTATTCCACTCGCAGTCTGACTAAAGCACATAAGTCAAGCTGAATTATTTAATGGCGTATTCAAGTGGTGGACCGTATCAACCTTATCCAATTCTAATATGTTATAAGGACTCACTCTTAAGTGTGAAGTTTTTGAGCCAAGAGGTCTGACTTATGTTATAAAGAACATCAATTGTGAAGTGTGTTTAGAGAATGTGGGTTTTAATTTAAGTGACACCTACTAGTTTACTTCTTTTTTTATTTTCATCTATTTTTTTATTTAAATTTTTCATTTATTTTTTTTTCATTTATTTTTGTTCACATAAGTCATACTACTAACTGTGTCCTTATAACTTAAGTCATCTAAATATTAAACAACAAAAAATTTCTCCTAAAATATTGTATCGTAGTAATAAGTCATTACAATACACATAAACTTAATAAAAACATTTTAAACTATCCAAATCAATGATTTTATAAACAGTTTTTTTTAATTCCTGTAAAGTAGGGTTTTTTGACTTAAGTACTTTAGTCTGCTGACCCTAGAATTGTCCTTCGAAATGTTCACCACCATTGTCAACCCACAGACGGGCACGTTTTATTAGATTGTTGTTTAACGAGAGAAGTACGCTTCTGTATTTTCACTTCGTCAAAAGCGTCCAATATGCGCTGTTTTAATTGTTTGACACTAACCGGCTCACTTTTCAACTGCCACGGACCCTCGAAAAGAAGTCCATGGGCGTGAGGTCAAGTGAGCATGGAGGCCAAGCTACAGGCCCGCCTCGACCGATCCACTGGCTTTCAAACTCTTCCCTGTACAAATGCACAGCTGCACTCGCGTGATGTGAACTGATAAGCCATCGCGTCGGGCAAACGTAAACAAGCAATTAACTGTTGCGGCGAAAAAAGGATGTGCTTGCTTCCGGGCGCAGAGGGACAGGGGGTGGCAAGCTAAAATTCATCAATAGAGCAGTGCCGCGTAGGTACGCAAGCGAATAGAAAATGTCTACTACATAGTATTTAGTTATGCATTTACCGATTATTACGGATTTTTGTGGATAGTTTGGGACAGTTTTAAGACTTAGTGTTTTTATTTTTTACATACACAAATATGATTAGTTAAAGATACTTAGAGCCCCGTTAATTTTTTTGTACAAATTAAAAAATAGTGGTGTATACTTCGTTTGTTTTAAATATTTGCTTAATAAGATATCATTAAAGACAGCAGTAGTAAAATAAAATATTAGTAAGGATGGTCAATTTCAAAAAAGCGATGCAAATTAAAAGCTATTATTATAGTTGTAAATGCTCTGGTCTGCTACGGATTGCATTTTACTGCAGGAAGCTTCAAACAGTATTAACACAAATTGTATTACCACTTCTACGTACGTAGAGCCCCATTTATTCAGTAAATTCGAGTTTTCCAGAATAACGAGTTCATATACTTGCGTAAGTGCATATTACTTAATGCATATACGGGTTTCATAATAGAAATGTTATTTTTGAGTAAAATTTTACAAAAAAATCAATATTTACATTTGCTCCGACCATAACTCACAGCAAAAACGACGCGGATTATATTTTCGTATGTAACGAATGGAATAAAAAAATCATTTTGATTACCCTCAAATCCATTCATTATTCGGAATGCGCTCATTTTATTAGATTTATGTATATGGAAATCACTCCGATACAGAACTCCCAAATAAATTCGTCGCAAAAACATTGTTTATTCCATATTTGGATAGCATATCAGATTTTTGAGGTCATTCATGTTTTCATAATGATACGATGGATATGTAAAGATGATTGATAACGTGATTGGAATGTTGGTTTAAGGATGTGGCATATTTAGGGAATACTGTTGTAGTAGAGCGAGAGAGGCGCATTAAGCGTCAAATATTGTGTTCTGGTTGGTTCTAGATCCGTGCTTTGAATGGGCAGGTTCTGCTCGAGTTGTCAGACGCGGACCTGGAGGTGGGGCTGGGCATCTCGCAGCCGATGCACCGCAAGAAACTGCGGCTCGCCATCGAGGAGAGGCGGCGGCCCGACCTCGTGCGGAACCCCACCATTGGACAGCTCACGCACGCCTGGGTTGCCGCTGAGTGGCTGCCGGATTTGGGACTATCACAGGTATTGTAATCATTTAAATGGCTCGATTGTCTAGTAAAGTACCTATAATCTTAGTATATAAAATCCTTGCGTTACTGACTGACTGACAGACACGCTACAGCCGAAACTATTGGGCGCAGGAAGCTGAAATTTGGCATGTATGTTCCTTGGGGACCGTAGGGGTGCACTAAGAAGGGATTTCCCGAAATTCCCACGGGATTGGCAGAAAACGGGTAAATTTAAAAAAATGCAGGTGTAGCCGCTGTAGTCCTCTAGTCATAATATAAAATTCTTTGTCTATAACTATTTAATAGCTGTTTCGCACATAGATATTGTCTATATGCGAAATAGCTCTCAAATGGTTATAAGTCTTCTTTTAAGCTACTATAAGCTAGCTATTAGTTTTTTGTTGGTCTACATGATGATATACTCTAGATTATGCCGTGTAATATCTTTCCAGAATGATAAGTACATCGATTATTGAAAATAAAAACAAACAAAATCTTCAATACGTTACTTATTGCACTCTTCTCTAAAAGAAACTTAATTATACAGGGTGAAATTGAATAAATGCGACAAAATGAAATGGGAGCTTCAGTTATAGTAACATAGTTATTATCAACTGTTTTTTCTACAATTTAAATCGATAAAAAAAATACGTGATTATCGTTGTAAAATGGTCCATTGATGTTATTTATGTTTTCCTACTCATCGCAGTGCTCAATAATCGTTGTGGAGTACTTATTATTATTAAATGTACCTAAATACATTATGCCCACTACACGAAAAAGGTAGTACGCGAATTTCTTTGATACTTTAATTATTTTACCGGATTTCGTAAAACTGATAAAAGTTTACTAATTTTTCATTTAATATGTTCTAAATTTTCTTGACAACACGTATTATTGTATATTTAAATTTGTCGCATCTATTCAATTTCACCCTGTATTATTTACAATCATAACTTGACTAACAGTACGCGGAGTCGTTCCTGGCGAATTTGGTGGACGCGCGTATGTTGGATACTATCAGCAAGAAGGAGCTGGAAAAGTACCTTGGCGTCACGAGGAAGTTCCACCAGGCTTCCATCGTCCACGGCATACACCTGCTCAGGATCATGAAGTATGATAGACAGGTCAGTATAGCGATACAGTCATGTCCGTGGGCAAGTGTAAATACATATCGCCTGACGACGTTATTATAGATCTGTGCAAGACACTTGCATAGATCTATAGTAACGTGAATAAAGCAATAAATGACTGTTGCTAGATGTATGTTTTTAACATAACGTTGTGTATTTTCCTGCAAAGCTAGTGCAACCCGCGTCGTTGTCTTACGCCCATGCGTATTAAACAATAGATTTCAGATAATGCAAAATTTTGACGTTCCCAAATTCATGACTGGAAAAGCTTCCTGTATAAAGGGAATTAAATTAAACATCAAATTTCTCTCAAAATCTGATATCTAAAATAATTAAAGATGCTATCAATTGCAAAACACAGGACAATATTTTAATAACCTGAAATGATTAGATAATTGCTTCTAAAGCTGATTAAAGAAGGAATAAAGATTACAATAGCACATTATTTTCGTTTGCATGTCTATTTACAGGAATTCAACTTTTGGCAAATTCTTATCCGGTCTACCAAACCGAAAAAATACAGCAATCGATGACAAATCTCTAGACAACATAAATTTCACTCATCTTATTTACAAACGAATCGAAACGGGAAAACCTTTCCAGGTCCCCTTCGACACGGTAATAATATCTAACAGTATTGTAACTCCATACAAACGCACGAAACTCGAGTTATACCTACGCGCCGCGAGCAGAGTACCCATTAGACTGGGCGGACTGTACCTACAGTACCCGCAGCCGCTATCGTGCCGCAGCTCGCATGCGGCGCGTCTGGTAGGTATATAACTCACGAAGACGGCCGAGTTACAATACTGTTAGATTATATTACCGTGCCTTCGATAAGTGGCGTGAGATAAAGACCGAGCAAATAACCGATTATCCAATGAGTTGGAACAAAATGTTCCGTCTCGTGCCCGTAATGTACACTCATTAATCATTTTGCACCACTCTCTCTCGGTCCACAGTCGGCCAAAAACCTGTTACATCACATTTATTATTTTCCTTGTTATTTTGAACGCTATAAATCACAGAAGAGATCAATCATCGTTAAGTTTTTACTTCAACTGGTTTGTTTACTGTTGCGTACGAATAAATACTGTTTTCAAATCGCTGCTTGCTCTCTGAAGTGAAAATTTAGAATCCAAATTAGAAGCCTTTTCCGAGCAACATACTTTGTTAAATGTTTCAAGAATATCAATCAATAAATTGCTACAGCTTCATAAATGCCCAGCTGTAAATATAATTCACAGACCATCTAACATATATATAATCAATCAATCACCTTAAAAGTGGTGATGAAATTATTCTCAATTTAACACACATGTTAAACATAATATGTCTTCCTAAAAATTTTATTTCGATTGAATTCATTACATTAATGTGTTGTTCCCACCATTCTAAAACACAAGTTTCGCATGGATACATACATGAGAAGTGTTTTTTACTTTTTATCTATATCTATTCCAAGCTTGTCTTTTTGTCCTTAACATTATAAATAACCTTTTTCATATTACTCAATTATAATATTAGAGCAGGGTTTCATTCGTTTGTTGAAGGCTCTAGCGGTAAGGCGGCATCAGTGTGAGAACGTCGACGCCGATCCCTTAGTGTGGACCAACCAGAGATTTATGCGATGGGCTCACAATATTGATTTAGGAGAATTTGCGGATAATCTCAAAGGTACGTTTGTTTTCTATGTTTATCGCTAATATACTTACTTTATTTATACTGCTAATAATATTTGCTTAAATTGAGAGGCCTGTAGCAAAGTGACGAAACGACGTTTATTACCGTCTAGCTTATATATGTAGATAGATAACCGGTCACAATATCACACTCCTTCATGTGGGGTCGCAATAGTAATGCTAACGTAGATTCCGTGACCCCGCCATTCATAATTCAGGGATCGGATAGAGAAACACCATGGTGGTTTTAGTGGGTAGTCCCAGCGCTTCTCGTCGGGGAGTCACCACACTCTCCTTAGGCTGAGCCCCTTTAGAGGCCGAGCCTGTGGGGGTAAGCCCGTAAATTATTTGGTTTCCATCATGAGTCAAAAAAATAAAAAAACAAAATAAAAATATACTCCTCTTTAGAACGGAGATTACGTAAAGCCAACGGTTTCGTTTGACATGCAAATCAGTGACAATCGTTGTAGGAAGCCAGTACCCTCAATTTTATTATGCTGATATTGGTCCAAATAGGACGATCGTATCTTAGCGGAAAAGCTTATGTTTTGTCCAAATATGGTAAGAAAGTGTACTCTAAGTTCCAAAGCAAATGTCTTAGATGTCACCATGGCAACGCCATGAAAATAAATATTTGCTCTGAATTTTTACTTTAAATGTGTCGCGTGATATTACTCGACTATATTATAGACCGTGACCTTATAGACGATCTTATCAAATTAGGGATAACTATCCCATGTAAATCCCATGTAATAATCGCGCAAGCTTATATAATTATATAAGCCTGCGCGATTGTATTTACTTACCTGTTCGACACTGAAATAATGATATCAGTTGATAATATGAGTGAGTTATTAATTTTACATATATTTCTCCGAAATAACTAGACTAATTAAAATTTAATTACTAGATAGCGGAGTGCACGGTGGCCTAGTAGTACTAGAGCCGTCGTTCACTGGCGAGACCATAGCGACAGCGCTAGGCATACCTCCCTCAAAGAGCATTATCAGACGGCACTTGGTCGCAGAATTCGATGCACTCGTCATACCCGCCAGGTAAGTCAACACAAACTCTCATTTGCATACACATAGCCGAAAATATAATATTTACCACAGACACCACCGGTACCGCAATGTTTATTTTTTATTTATACGAGTTTCACCGCATCAATCAACTTCAAAGTCAATATGCTTCTACCGATTGCATATGTATCTATGTAAAGACATAAAGACATAAAGACATATTTATTTCTGCATTTTGGTTGTTTACAACACTTATACATGTCAATACCCTATTCTAGATGAAGCCGGCTTTTCCTAGCTAAATGACTTCTTGAGAAGAAAGGCCGAAACAAACTCAGAGTCATTGTTTTTTTTTTGTCACTTCAATTTCTTTAGTCTTTTCTTCATCTTTTAAAGTCCAGACAAAAAAGGGTTTAGTATGCAAGTACAATGCAGGAAATTATCTGACGCTTTTGACTGACTCGGCCCACTGATGGCCCGCATTCAACAGCAATCGTACGGCTCTACCTTAATTGAGGGAGCCAGCACGATCTGTATCACTATGCCTCCACGCCATCAGAAGGTGTATGCATAAGCATGTCAGCCTAAGCCATCAGACAGGTTGCCACAACTATTTGTTTATATGTTTAATAATGCCCACATCGTACTCACAACTTTACATGCTAATACACAGTAAAATACATGTTGCAAACAATAAGTAAAAATAATAAAAATTTAAACAATAAAATGTCATATATTTAAAATGTCGGAAAATATTATTAAATGTCAGAAAAATATTATTGAATGTCAATTTATGAATAATAATATATTACTTAAGTAATTTTAAATGTCAAAAGAAAATAAATAAAATAACAATGTCAAATCAAACAATGTCAAAACAAAATAAATAAAATTACAAATGTCAAATTAAAAATGTCAAAATGTAAAAATATAAGTATTACAAAGGTAAATAAAAATATCATGTCACTAATTTCAAAATGTCAAAATTCATAATTTTTAAACTCAATTCCAGGCATTTTTGTCTGCTAAATAAATTGCTAAGTAAATGTTATATTTTCTTATTGTATGAATTATGTATTTACTATGCCCTCGAATACTTAGCAGAATGTTTGGTGACAATGAGCACAGTCTATAAAGAAGTTTTTAGAACGTTTGTCCCATAATGCATAATGATCACTCCATGGAGTATGTGTGTATGTGAGCGGCGCGAGCCGCGAGTCGCGAGAGACGATGTTGGTGAGACGCACAGTGCATGTTCCCAGTTGTATGATTCTCGTAGTAGTCACAGTGCTAGAGTGGGTCCCGCCCCCTGTAGGTGAGCAAGCTGTAGTTGATTATAATGTGAGGTGCAATCCTGCAGGTATACGATATTTTGCCAGGTGGAAGAACTGCAAGTGGAGGCTGCCCGAGCATCCATGTTGTCCACAAAACAAAGATAAACCCACCAAAATAAAAAAACTCTCATTTAAAAAATGAAAATTATCGTTTCAGTGCCCAAACCTGTATCTATGTAAAATTTCCTGTATCAAATGTTTGTAAATTCGCTATTTTTACACAAAATATTTTCTTTGCAAAAGAAAATTTTGTATCTACCTACCGTCAAAGCTAGCTCGTTTATGAAACTTTTTGATGGAAAACTTTACGAGCGGTGAAGACTGATAAGTTATCGTAAGGATCGTGGTTTGTAAGTAAAAGAATATTGACAAGTTGGAGCGATCGGACACATTCACAATAATATATTTTGTACCCTCGCCTTCGTCAGTGTTAGATTCAATGTTGGACATTGTGACCCCCTAGAGTCCCGATCTTGCCGTAGATTAGATTCGTCACGTTCATGTTTATTCGAGATTGATCAATTTGATAAAACTAGTAAATGTATACAACTTAGTTGATATTATAAAGATAAGCATGAAATGCTTCGTATTCATAGGGGATGCATCTCATCCCGATATCTGCATTCAGTAATTACTTACCGAAGAGGATTCGTTTCGATCTGATGACAATTTTTAAACTATTGTAATAATCAGAAGATCTTAAAATCTTAACATTGAATATTCATAAATATAAAAACGGAACCATTCACAATAGCTTTAGGATTATAACAATAATAGTGTTTACTAATACTGTAAGATAACTATGTTTTTGACTTGTATACATTCATATTGTAAAGTTGACGACATTGTATATTAGGCTCATATGTAACGATATCGATTAAACTATATCGATTTAATTATAAATGTGAATAAATCCTGATAAAAAAGATAAACCTAAGGGACATCGAGTCAATTTCTTTTATTATCCATCACCCCTAAACTTGGCGATCCTTGCATCAAGACAGAACGGTAACGATCATTTTATCGATACATCATGAATGCCTCTGTCATCATCATTAGATCGCACTACATGTTATCAGACTCTGTCCACTTTTTCTCCTTCCATGTAAAGTTCCGTTTTGTTATCAATAATTTACAACACGTTGACATCTCGTGCTTGATGGATTTAGTTTCGATATTTTAATTATATTATTGTGTTATTTTATTCGTGCTACAGAGAAGAGTACTGCCGACTTCATACATTTCTGTCTGAAACATTACAAAGATTGCACACCCCGAGTCTAGTACCTTTCTCTGTATTTGAGACCATAAATTTTCGACTATTATTTTTCTTTGTAACCATATTCGTACACAACAGCATGATTCGTATCATTTCCAGCAAAGTGCATCATGCTTTTGATGTCTATGCAAAATATTATTAAATTACATTCACTTTTTTAACTGTCTCTCCTAGCTTACAGTGAACATAATTCAATATGTGAATATTAACCGTTATTTGTTTTCCTGCTAGGAACTTTAATAAAATGTATCGAGGTCCTAAATTATGCGAAAGCAACATAAGATAGATGCATGTGAGCTTTTTGTGTTAGCAGATATTAAACACAATAATAAGTGCAAATTTGAGAGAATAAAGCGACCAAACTTAAAGCTAACAACGTTCTGCCTGGCTTATATATGTGATCTCAAATTTGTACGAGTACCATTGTGTAGTGAAATCAAGTTATAATTCGTTTTCAGAAACTTGTTTGGTCACCAAATCAGGATGTTGGGTAGACCGTTCTCAAGGTCCGTTGCCACTGGATTACCGGGCATCGATCTTAGTGGGGATTCCCGACGGCATAGTTTGAGGGTAAGCTACTTATTAATCACAATTGACTTTGTGCTAACGGTTCAGATCCTATTACACAAGTTTGCGAAGTTGTGCTGCGTTCATACGGTCTGGGAAGCTGCATTGACTTCACCTATGTTTGCGTTCAACTTTTGATGTTTGATCGATAGCGCAGAAGTCTGAATAATTTTAACACATGTACTAACAATTTACTAATATAATTATTGCCAGCAAATGAAATATTCTAAACAAATTATTTTGTTAAACAGGGTTCCATTACTCGGGCCTTAGGCGTTCTAAAACCAAAGCACGACCGGACCTCTCCATCAAGTTCGAGCGAGAGTTCAAGTGTGTTGAGCCTGACGCAGCAGTACGCGTCATACTCGCCGCCGATCGCGGTGCGCACGCTCTCCCAGCTGAGCATGACGTACGCGCCGCCGCCGACGCTGCAGGATTACGAGCCGATATACACGCCGCTGAGCCTCTACTCGCAGTCCAGTGTGTCTACGCGCGACAGTCTGCAGCGGCTCAATGATATCAACGAGAACGCCAGTATTACGCACAGGTCAGTTTTATACTCCGAATTTCCTACGTAATCTTTATCAGCCCTGTTTACACATACTTAGGTATATGTTTACGGTACTACTATTGGGCTCGGGCTTTTTCTTACAATAAGGACGGTAAGACCGCAGTCTACCACACAAGTGCAAGTTGGCGTACTTCACATGTCATGTCTTTCCAGAAGATTAAAGAGATCTCTGAGACATGCGGGTTTCTGGTATGGCAGTTTCTTGCTTAGGCAAGTGATAATAATTAACAATTTAATACGCACTTAATTTACAAAAGTCATTGGTATGCCGTTTTTCGAACCTGAGAATATCTGCATAACAGTGTGCCAGTCTCTCTACTAGGCTATCGCTGCCTCCAGCTAAGTTATGATAAAATGTATTTCCTGAAGTTACATTGTTGTGGGTATTTGTTAGTGGGACTTTTGTGTCAATGATAAGATCTTAACATCTAAATGTGTACAACCTCAGACGCTCGTATGTTAGCAAACTGTCATTACATGTTGTACGTAATCCTTCATGATATACAGACTTAAGCTCGGGCTAGATTGCACACATAGGTATTGGATACTTATGTTTATCCAACAACGTTTTCTTTTTCCTTTATACCGAGAACTGATTAGTGTCGACTCCTGTATAAAGAAACAGTTTTACATGAGTCACAATATTATGTCACGGGTCGCACTCGGTATTTTGCTTGAAATAAAGCTAGACGCGAGTCATCGAGCATTGAGAACTAGATAATTATGTTTTTATACACAGTCTTTGATTTATCTGACAACACAAGTCTCATCGGCCAAAACGTAATGCGCAGTTTAGTTTTTATTTATGACTGCTGATGAATCAGTGCTCTTATCGACACGATCATTTAGTAATTCAATAAAGGTTTACTATACCCACTATAATATATAATAGGCGCACTTTGACCACTCGTCTTTATAAAAAAGATCGCGGATTCGAACACTTATAACATTTTATAATCGCCATAATTATATCATTTACCTTATGCAAAAGCTTACGTTGAAATTAAATCTCTTCAATTGTCTCATATACATATATGTCAACCTACTTCTTTTCTCTTTCGCATTAAGCCCGCCTGTATACTTTGTGTATAATATATAGATGAATAAATAAAAAAATCATGTCTCATCCATCAGGTACGGAGCCAAAGCCGACCACGCGCACCGTGTAAGCTCTCCACTGCCAGCTAAGACCACGGACGAGGTCGTGAAGCAGAAGCGACACCGACGCGTCAAAAGTATCGGCGACATCAACGCCTGCACCAAGGCTCCCGTCTAGTAATACCTTTAATAAGTCCACCCCTTTATAATGAACGTTACTTTGGTTAGAGTGTTATTGAAATACCACTGTACCGATTGGTTTTGTAAAGTGACACGACAGAAGAACTGTACGACGACACAATTAAATAGCATAACAGTCAAAAGTATTACAGACTATATTGGCTTTCTTCACCTTACGTGAAGTTTGTAAAGCTAAAAAGAGAGGTCATGTTTTCAGTCATCGTCGCTGTGTCGATACCTATTTTTGTCTATATCTAATATACCTAATAAAAACCTCTCGTAAAATAGTAGGAAATTATGTAAAAATTATATTTTAGACAAATGACTAATTCATTGTCGCAATAAGAATTTGAACTTTTGCTGTTGTTCGTAGAATCTCCCACACCCGCATACCAAAGGAACTAGTCATGTAGTGTTACGTCATATAAAAGTGTAATAGAAAAGCTTTGATAATTTAGATCAATAAAATAACCACGAGATAGAAAAATGCTATTTCAATCAGTTTAAGCTGAAAGGTCCATTCAGACATTTGATTGGATCCATCAATCAAACGAGCTCTCTACAGAATAGTGTGTTTAGCTGGCTTTAACCATAACAACGTTTACATAAAGGGAATAGCTTATGTCAATATTAATATTGAACCAAAAGTTTCTGCTGACGCAAATATCATTTTGTACAAAGTCGCATATCATAACTTACAAATGAATTTGTGAACGCTGAATAGACTGAATTTTGATATAGTTAAATGTTTAATTGTCTTATAATATTCAGCATAACTTATAAGGGATGTATTTATATGTAACTATTATATGTAACTTTCAATGTTTCTCTATAAGTTTTTACTCAGACCATTTCACTTATAAATGTTTCTGAAGTACTTATACCTACTTCATGAGATAAAGGACCACTAAAATTATTGAAAATATCACTTGCATACAACATATTATATTGAAAATATCACTTGCATATAACAGTTAACTTTACTAACTGTCAGAAACTAAATAGCAATTCTAAACATCAAATAGTTTTACCGCTAAACTATCAGAACACCTGTTAAATAAATTTCATACAAACCGAGTCCTCGTAATCCAGCAAAAAAACAAACATTTATAAATGAAACAGCACAAACAGTATACAAGTTCACTAGACCACGCTGTATTTATTTGCTGAACACTGTGATAACAAAATACTCTCACGCATTAAATAAACCAAGAGCTTCTCACCTCCATATTTTATTACCAAAGCATGTATTAGACAATTTACCTATACAAGTTCATATAGCAAATATTTTAGTACATTCCCATCGAGCTTGATCCTATACTTTTGATATTGATGTGTACTTTAATGTTTTTGTTAGTTTTATTAAATTTTGATATATTTATTTTGTATTACATGTGATTTACTTTTTGTGATATTTCAGTTACCAATGAGTTAGAATTCGTAAAAACTTTTAAAATAAATAATATGTGAAACAGACATTGTATGTTTTATTATTTTACCTGGTGTCGTGCGTCCTATAGTTGCGATCAATCGAATACGTGTATTTATAGAGCACAAAGGCTGTGATGAGGGTCCCGCTCCACTCAAAATATCTGAACAAATATATTCGAAGGGAACTCGATTTATTTTTCAATTGCGAACATTGTTCGCGATAGAGCGAAAGTCGTGTTCTTTTATTCAGTGCGGTAAGAGCCACTAGCTATTTATTTAATAGCTCATTCTAAAGGATCTACAAAAGAAGCTGATAAAAGAAACTGCTCAAGTTTTCGAGAATACCAATGGCGGAAACTCGGCCGGAACTGCTTTTGATGCTCTTTGGACGTAAATATTTTAGTTGTTCAAATCCTCTACATGGATAAATATTTTCGAGATCTTTGATGATTGAATAATATTTTTCGCGAAGGAAACATTAACGTCGATAAGTAAAATGCTTATTTACATATTCATATATGCCTCCAACTTTGGTAAGTTACTAACGTGATAGCTATCGATGAAATTAATATGGAGGAGTTGGGACAACTTATGCTATCCGAAAAGACGATCACCACGCCTACGCAGATGCAGTTTGCGTCATTTATACGCTCATAAAATATAGGAATGTAGGTAAATTAAAGATGAAAGTTGGGAGTGGCGGCAAATATTCAGGGACACTTAAACGATTCCTCTCTCGATACTATAGTGCAAAGTCGCCAGTGGAGTAAGGTGTTCAATTATTTATAGAATTTGTCGGCTCTCGAGTTGGAAAAGTTCGTTATAGCCATTCGGTTGTGACGTAACGCGACATACTCGCACTTCTCATCAATTTATGTATGAAGTTCTTTGGGCCAAATGTAGTCAACGAGATCGCTTAACCATTTTTCTTGTAATGTCATTTTCTTTTTCTATTTCCGACTTATTCATTATGATATGTTTATTCATTTATGTAAAATGCTTCTTAATTCATTTGATACAAGAATATTTGACTTCTTAATTTGTGCTAAGGGGTCGGTACCCACTGGTCCCCTAATATTCGTCCCCCGGAATAAAAGTTGTAGATTGGTCCCCTATTTAGGTGCCCATTGGTACTCCGGTAGGGGACCAGATTATTTAAATTATTTTTGCAGGTACCCACTCGTACCCTGGAATAAAATTAAAATTCGGCACCTACTCAGATGCGTTTTGGGCACCTAATAAAAACCATTTTAATTTTTAGGTAAAAAATATTGTCATCGTTGTACATTCGTGTACAATATTGATATTCAGATATTCAGAATATTTTCGTTCTACAGAAACGAGCGGTACGAGCAATATACATGTTAGGTGCAAAAGATACTCTTAGGGAACGCTTTAAGACTATAGGGATTCTTACAGTAGCCTCGCAATTTTTATTTGCTAATATATTGTATATTAGGCAAAATATAGGTTTATTTACTACAAAAAGTGACATACATAACATAAATACTCGAAACAGGCAAAAGTTATATGCCCCTTATCATCGTTTACATAATGTTAATAATTCTTTTGTAGGGCTAGGTATTCATATATACAATAAAATACCAATTAGCCTTTTAGAATTACCATTTAGTACCTTTAAAAGTAAAATAAAAGACTGCCTTATTAGGAAAGGTTATTATACCATTAATGATTATTTCAGTGATAAGGATAGATGGTCACTTACACTAGCCAACTTTTGGGGTCGGTACCCACTGGTCCCCTGAAATTCTGACCCTGTGCCCACTGGTACCCTCAAATTTTTGTGGTGCCCACTCGTACCCTGCTCTATTTTTTATTTTAAATAATTTATATTTCCCATTTACTCTACTAATTAGATATTTATTTTCATTACCTGTGTTTGTAGTACAGTCACGTACTAAAGGTAAAAATGAAACAAATAAAAAGATATCACATTTATTAATAAGTGTTAATGACAATCAGTCTTTTAGATATCAAAAAAATCGTATTTATTTGTGCTTTTTATACATACTCACAGTCACGTACGATGTTTTATAATATATCTTTTTTTTAACGCACTTCTCGACATTTTCGTATACGCCATACAATTGTATTAATTTACTTTTGTTATTGTATATTAGGTACAACGTATTCGAAGTGTCAGCAATATTTTACGTAGATATAGTACGTATAGGTACATTGTCAACTTGTAAATAGATTTTCTATATGAAACTTATATAACTTATAAATTATTAATAATTCCTCAGTGATCATTGACATATACATTACTGTCAGTGATATGCAGGATTTATACTATACATATATTCACCTTTACAATATTTTTAAAACAGTGTGGACAATGTTTAATTTCCTAACAGAAAGCAGACCGCTTATCTGATAAAGACTCTCTGTAGGGAATCTAACTTTTTTAAAGTACATTATTTTTATTAAAGCTCGGTGTGCTCGTTCAATTTCTATAAATTTTTATTTAGCTGCCCCTTCCCAAATAGGGATACAGTATACCATAACTGATTTTGCTTTTGCATTATAAATTTCATTTAATAGATTTCTAGGCGGACCTATATTTTTATTGATTTGAGTAGGGACGACATACCGTAAGGTTTTAACAATCCAACCACGTTTCCTAAGCCTTCCAGTGATGTGTTCCAGATGAGAGTACCACGAAAGCCGTTGGTCAATTATGACACCTAAATATTTTGCTTGTGGCTTTATCTATTTTTGGACACTTACAGGTATTATAAAAAGGTTTGTTACAAGAGTGTATTTTAATTGTAAAGTCCTCCTCCGGTTGCGAACGATTTGAGATGCTGAAGCAGACGAAAAGTGACTGACGATGTTAGGGTGGGCGTTGAGGATGCCAAGGTCACTGTGTTGGTCTTCGTTGATTTTTCGAACGCCTTTAACACCGTTAGTCACGATATCCTTCTATCCATTCTCTCCCATTTTATGATCTCATCTGATGCACTGGATTGGTTTTCCTCTTATCGAAGATAAGAGGAAAACCAATCCAGTCCAGGAGCGTCAGCAGGCGGTCCGCATTGATGAATCCTGTTCATCTTGGTGTGTTCTCGACTCTGGCGTTCCACAGGGCGGTATTTTATCTCCTCTTCTGTTCGCTCTGTTCATCAATCTCATAACCCATGACCTTCGGTGTACCTACCATCTGTACGCCGATGACTTGCAGTTGTATGCTCAGGCCAGGGTCGAAAATCTGTCTGATGCTATTGACGCGGTGAATATTGACTTAGCAGCTATAAAACATTGGTCCGATAGGTTTGGCTTACATGTAAACCCTTCAAAGTGTCAGGCAATCATAATGGAAGGCAGCCGCATGATGTGTCGTGTAAATGTGGCATCTCTTCCACCAATTGTTTTTGATGGAACCACTATCGAAGTTAGATCTAATGTAAAAAATTTAGGGTTACATATTCATGACACACTTACTTGGCGAACTCAGATTACGAACGTGAGCAAGCGAGTTACCGGGACCCTGCGATCTCTCTATCGGCTTAAACATTTTCTTCCCGTGAAGACAAAGATAACGTTAGTGCAAACTTTACTATTCCCGGTCATCGATTATGGTGATGTTTGTTATTTTGACCTGAATGCAGATCTTCTTGATAAACTTGACCGCCTTCTTAATAACTGCATTCGATTTATTTATAATCTTCGCAAGTATGACCATGTGTCTGCTTTTCGTTCTGAACTACGCTGGTTCCCCATTCGCCAGCGCCGGAGTTTACGCGCTCTCACAACGCTCTTCTCTATTCTTCATTCTTCATCTCTCCCTGCATACCTTCAATCTAATTTTCAATATTTGAGATCCAATCACGCAAAAGATCTCCGCTCCTCTAATAACCGACTACTTTTATGCCCATCACACACTTCTGGACTTGTACACTCTTCTTTCACAGTCCAATCAGTCCTACTCTGGAATGCCCTTCCTCTGGAGATCAGGACGGCTACTAACCGCTGGACGTTTAAATCAAAGGTGCGAGAACATATTCGTAAGGGACTACTGGCACAATCATCCTAATCATTATTTACATATTTTATTATATATACATATATATTTATAATTTACATTTATATATGCTTAGGTATATATGTGTATTTATTTATTTTATCTATTTATGTATATACATTTATTATATAGTATGTATATAATGTTATATCTATGTATTAAAAGTAAAATTATCACTCTTTTCAAGTCTTCAAATAAAGCAAAACTGTTTTGTACGCCTACCATACTTATCTCTGCATCACCCTAGGGTTGACTGGAAGAGAATGCTTTTAGAATTAAGTCCGCCAATGTACCAATATATTGTACATGAAGATTAAAAAAAAAATGGTTTTGGATGTATTTAGGGTGGGTAGATTGTCATTGAGCCAGTTAGCAATCTGGGCCATACCTAGCTCTGCGTGAAGTTTGACTTCCGACCAGTTTTTCCCAGAGAAGACAACAGCGGCGTAGGCAAAAATTTTAGCGTTTAACACTTTTAAGTTGCAGAGATCGTATCTATATATGTTATATTGATCGATCGTATCTATATCATTATATACGTTAGGAAAAGTGTAGGTCCCAGTACGCTTCCCTGTGGCACGCCGAAAGACACATCCGCCGCGTCACTAGTGAACTGGTCTGTCTTTACCTTTTGTCATCTATCCGTGAGGTAGTCTTTAAAAAAATTAAGAGGGATTCCTCTTATACCAACGTTTTCTAGTTTAGTTACAAGGGTTGGAACAGAGACGGGTGACGAAGGGTTGGAACAGAGACAGAGATTATATGTACGTACGTAGATACGAAACAAGAAAAAAAATCTCATAAGCATTCATAAAATCGATTTCTAAAATGTTTTACCAATAAATATTCAAAACTAGCTCCGAAAAATATAAACTGTGTAGGTATATATCAGTATATGAGCTATGTAAACTAGTGTAAAAAATACTACTTACATGTTTTTATACTCATATTTGGTCACTCACTTAATTCAGTAGTTAACTTTACAGAACACACACACACACTAATAAATATTTACTTTTACTCGAGAGTCTATCAGTTAACTACGCTTAGATTAGCGACTAAACTTAAAACAAACTGATTGCACCTTGACAAATTCCGGGAAAATGCGAACAGTGGCGAACAATATAGTTAGCCAATTCGATGAGAGTCCATATATACTATAATATAATTTGATTATTTTATAGTACATAGGTACTTTAAATTATTGATATTACTTATTTATTAATATCGTAACAATATTGTACACGAATGTACAACGATGACAATATTTTTTACCTAAAAATTAAAATGGTTTTAATTAGGTGCCCAAAACGCACCTGAGTAGGTGCCGAATCTTTAATTTTATTTCAGGGTACGAGTGGGTACCTGACAAAATAATTAAAATAATCTGGTCCCCTACCGGGGTACCAATGGGCACCTAAATAGGGGACCAATCTACAACTTTTATTCCGGGGGACGAATATTAGGGAACCAGTGGGTACCAACCCGTTTCTATGCTCATAATGAATGCAAAATCGTATTGATCAAAATAAAAGATTCGTGAAACGATTTTTCAACCTTTTGCCATGGAAACCATTTTTACTTCAAAGTCTCCTTCAAATTTTAAATAAGTTTAATTAGAAACTTCAAATGTTAGCGGTGCAATATTTGATAATATAAAGTGGCAATGGTATAAGCGCTTAATTTCTTAGGAATCTGATCTGTTGCGTTAGTCACGGTACGCAATATATAACAAATATACAGTATAACAAATAATCGCGACGCGTAACAGATAAATCTTTGAATCCGTTTAAAACGCTTGTTATGTCCGCTAAGGGATAAAAGTTTTTCAATTTCCATTCAAATCTCGCCTTGACGACTCTTACCACAAAATATTGTTCGGAATCTTCTCGCCGTAATTTTTACCAAGATATTGTAAGTGCCTATTTCTCTTAAGCATCATAACTCGCACGGTTTTATGTTTCCAGAGTATTATATTACGCCTCATATTTATTAGCTTTCATCATCGTATTTGGAATATGAATTTTGTATTCCTCTTGTCCCAAATTTATTTACGTTGTAATAACAACACGTAATATATTTAGATGATAATACGCTTTGTTCAGTGTCTTGTTTCCTACGGATAAAAAGTAAAACATTATCTATGATATAAAAGTTAATTTCAATCACAAGAGACTAGAAACACTATACTAAATTATCATAAACAATTCGGTAAAGAAGTGTTTTAGTTATACATACATACATACATAGACTCACGCCTGTTTCCCGGAGGGGCAGGCAGAGACTACGGAGCGCCATTTGCAACGATCTTGACATATCTCTCTTGCTTCATTCACTCCCATCAGATTCCTCATGCATGCTCTTCTGTTCAGGGTGCTTCTAACCTGTCCTGTTTTTAGGATGTCTCCAATCTGGTCAGAGAACGTCCGCCTAGGTCTTCCCCTTCGTCCTGTCCCTTCCACACTTGCCTTATATATCTGCTTGGTCAGTCTTTCGTCATCCATCCTCTCCACGTGTCCAAACCATCTTAGCATATCTTTCTCGATGCTTGTCACTACATCTTCTTTTACCCCAAAAAGTTATAAAGTTACTCTAATCTAGAAACATATAGTTTTAATTTTATTTTCGCTCAATATTACCTGCTATTAACGTGAATTTACGCTTTTAATTTACTAGTAATGAACATTCACCAACGGAATAACATAAAATACAACGATAGCAACTAAGGTAACTAATATTCTGGTAGCTAAGTCTTTATACATAAATTGAGGACCTAGAGAAGTTTAATAGTGGCAGTAAATATGGTTTCACCGCAGTAGAGCTCGCGCGAAGATTTGTATAGCACTAATATTAGCTTATGTAACTTTACTTTATGTGGCAGTTAACTAAAAGTTTAGTGCATGAAAGTCTATTATAATAAAATATATATTTATTAGATATACTTATTGCAAAAAGTGTAAAAGATAAAATAAATGGCGACTAGTAATTTGTATAGCTGTTTTCGCTCATGCAAATGATGAAATCAAACTTCCTGACTGTGCTTTCTATAATATATGGGAGACAAACTAGTTGGTCAATGATAAGAAGCTAACCATAATCTTTAGACCCGGCACCGCTAGCGTGTAGCCAAATCAAGCGAAAAGGAGAGTAATCTTATCAAAAAGAAAACCTACTTCAAATTTCATGGGGGCATCACATGGGAATATATACTTATGAACAAAAATAATTTCGGAACCGGTTAGTAAATGACGGAGTTTGGACATTACAAAACCAAAAAGTATGCGTTCGATTTGAGAAACACCTCATTTCCCGTTTTCTTTCTCTCTCACCTTCAAAATTAGAAAAGAAAGAAAAGACCAAAACTGTAAGATTTTGGGCCTCCACCGAACAAAATGCACCCATTTGAATTCTGCTATTTTACAAAGGCCTTCTACAGCCTATCTTCGTCACATTTGTACTATAAACAGAATATCCATACCACTTGAGTGTTGGAGCGATTGTTGCGAAAACAACCACCAAATTAGACAAGCAGTGAAGATTGCCAAAACAGTTTTGCTGTATCTGTATCGGTTCATCTTTTATAAAGTCTTAAGGTTAAACTTCACCTGAAAATTGGTACACATATAAATAAAATTACGGCCATTAGGTTGGTTACGATAGCTTCAAACGTTATTGTAATACGATCCCGGTTATCACACGAGCGCAGCCACGATCGTCTCACAAGCTCTTTAAGGTATCTGCAGCGAATCACGCCGCAGTCTCACGCACTCCGTTGTGGATGAGGGCACATATTAGATATAATAATCGGCGATGCGGATAAAACCTTATTATTTTTCAATTATGTTTTTATTATATTCTTTTATGTATTAGGGTCGGAACATATCTGACGGAAGATGCGTAGCCTATTATCGGTCGCGTAACGCCAAAACATACAAATATATAGAAAAACATTCAACCTTTCACACCTGACCGACGATCCGTTAGCGCATCGAGCGTACAGCGTCTGTTCCGTTTCCGTCAACGCATTATCGGTCGACTTCGCGCGCACCACGTACCACGTGTATTTTGACTGACGCGTTGGGCGACGTTTTAAAATTAAATGTCATACAAAGCAACCGCACTGTAGTTGCTGAACGCAGAAACTGACTAAACGCTTAATTTAGCAGGTCTAATTTGACGGAATAGACGCGATAGACGTAGCTCGACGTATTTACCATCAGATATATACCGACCCATCTGACGGAATGGATGCGACCGAAGATACGCTCGACGCATCTTCCATCAGATATGTGCCGACGCTTAGGCGGCAAACGAGCTAACAGTTCGCCTGACGGTAAGCAATCATCAATCTACTTATATAATATTATGGTTGAAAGATACTACGCAGCCAGATATTTTTTCGGTACATGATACGCAAATCAACCAATAAAAGTAAATTAACCACCCATAGTGATATTTTTAAACCCTTATAATTGTAATCCTATCAAACCGTTCGTTCTCCATTAAGCTGCGGCAACATTTTAACGTCCTAAAACCACCAATGTTCAAAGACACGAGTCCAAATCCCGACGGTCCTCAAGATTCTCTCTCTCTCTCGAGTGCACTGAGCAGTGAAGTGTCTCTTGGTTCCAAGGTTCGCCTTAAAAGGTTCGTCGCAAGACGTGAATACAGAAGAAATGGAGAGCATCAAAACACTCTATTTTACGACTTAACTGTGTTAAGTAATGGGTTTTATTAAACCCTGTAAGCTTTTCAAGGTTTTTTATGGTTATGAAAACCTGTAAAGTGCGTGACGAGCCACGCATAACGTTGTGTTCCACAGTTCCCCTTGGAAGGACGCAAGCACAACATTAATCGTATAGTCCATGAATTAATAAGTTAAAGTTAGTTAGTAACTTTGTAAAGCAGCACTTCATTATACATGCACCTATTGGTTAACACCCACCGAAATATAGCTTGGATTGGCTGAGGGGAAGTGCGGAGAGGAATAAAGCAAAATATTGCGCACACTAGCCCTTACATCGAAAAATGTTCAATCAAACTTCCTCTGGTTTTGAAAGAGTTATGAATATGATACACATAATACATGTAGTGATAAATTTCATCTTCAGTGCCAATACTTTCTGAGTTAAGCCCGATGCGCAATAGACGAACGAACGGACATAGCAATAACATAAGTTCGTACTGCTCTAGAACATTACTACTGAACCCTAAACATACGTTTACGTGTTAGTCATTTAAGTATTAAAAAGCATACACATTGTTTACACGCAGTCTGATAAAAAAATATCCTGTGGCTTGTCTATGGGCGATAGATTTATACTAGGGGCGACAATGGGGAAAGCCCGGTTATTATTATTCAAAAATTAATACCAGCTAATTGCATTGTAGTGGTAGAAATTATACCATCATTATTTGGCATTCATTGTTTTGTACTTAATTTAAAATTTTAATTTTAATATTTGAGAATGATAAACTCTTTCGAGTGCATGTTGCGTTATAACTACATACGTTTTCTCTTGATCTATTGTTATTTACTAAGGTGCTTGTCCAGAGACTATCGTATGCTTGACTCACAGTCAATTATAATACATCTTCAAATTCTTGCTGCATGTAGTCGATAAGACTCACTGTAAGTGACGACAAGCTCCCTTTGTGTTCCCCGTTACGTAATGTAATAGAAACCCAAGGTAACACAGCAGCTGGCAATTAATCAGCGGTTGAGACCTCTTTGTGTTAAATACACCACCATCTTGCGCAAATCAAAGCTTCCCAGAACTTGTCATTAACAACCAACAAACGTTTCAGGAAACAGTAGGTACAACCCCTATCAATTTCCATTTACCAAGCATCACAAACAGTTTGAAGTAAACAAGAAATCACGAGTAATGCTATATCTCAAATATTCAATTTATTGGCTGTGGTTCATTGATCGTGTGCCTTACGATACTCAGTTCAGTGAATGTATCAAAATGTTATCTCATAAAGCACGGGCCTGCCATGTGCACAATGGCTAATACCGTAGCGGAACAACCCCCTATTTGCCGAGCGTCACCCCGTGAGTACGCACCCTATCTGCGTGCAACGTACCCATCGACTTTGATAATGCATTATTTTTGCTTCACTTTTCAAATTATTGTATCATTCGTCACGCCAACCACAATTCAACCTGTATGCCTTTGATATATAGTTCAAAATTAAATTACACAATGTAAAAATCAATAGAATTCCTACTTTCCTAACTTTGTCTTCTATTTTTTTTAAACTACCTTTAATCTAAGTATAAGTAATCATTTTGCGACAAATTTAACGAAGAACGTACCCAAAGGATAATTTATCGATAGAACAAACCATTTTCTCCAAGTCCCTTGATAAACAAAAGCTACTTCAGCGATAGGGCATGTGAAGTGGCTGGCTTGAGTTTTATCCAAGTGAAATAATGATAACCAATGGCGTATTGTGTACGGATATAGTAATAGCATTATTATTTTTTATATTTGTGTATAGTTTAAAAAGGTTGTTCGCTCGATTTTATGTCTCAACTAAGTATCAGTATCAGTAAATTTTTACAACCATTTAAAAGTATCGCACGTCTTCTTATAAAGTGTAAACTTTGGACTGCACATCAAAATGAATGATCTCCGTGCAACATAAAACGCAGAATAATCCTAAAGTGTTTTGTAAATGCTAACATAAGGAGATAGTAAAACGACTTGATATCGTACAGTTTTATCCACAATACATGTTCTAGTCAGTGAACCTAAAACCCTGTGGGCCCGATCTCTCATAAAGTAATAATGCAATAAGAGTGTTATGAGAAATGGTGGTACGCCTCTAGCACTTCTTTTAAGAGGCCTGTACATACATAAGTAATTTAGAAACGTAGGTAATAAAAAACCGGTATCCTTCGGCTACCTAATGTTTTACCAACACTCTTCCAGTACCGTACCTAAACAAAACGTGATCTATTTTATAGATACTCCAGATTTGTTTAAGAAACTTGGTCGGTATTCTGCCAGAGCAACCGTACTAAGTCTTTGGGGACCTAAAATCAAGTACCTGTACTTTAACCACGTTGATTGATCGATTTGGGAACAAGAATTTAGCCTGAAACTTGGCTAGATTCTTCTTCTCTCCCACCTTCCTCGTTTTGGCCGCAGAATGATATTGTGTATTATTTAAATAAAATATTGTGCAATTGATCCGCGATCGCAATTTTGCGTATGGTTTGAATATTTTTATTTATGAAAAAAAGATCTAGATTTAAAGCCCGCTTAGGTACATTTCAAATGTATTAACATGGGTGTGACGTCGCTGTGACGTCGCGATCACACCTCCCACTCACCTCAGACGCCACACCGGCCCTGGTTCTATAGAATTTCTTAATAACGTTTTAATTAGTGTTTTGCTAAAGGATGTATTAAATTCTTTAATGAATTAAATGAATTTTTCATTGTAACAGCAATTACAATTTTCATTTAACCACACCTAAGGAGGGATAACGTTACATGGGATATATTTTGAGTAATAAATCTTTTTTAAATATTCCCATTTTAAAATAAGTAAACAATTAATATATTGCAAAATAACTTACATGGTACGTACTCATGTGTACATGTAAACAACTCATTTATTTAAGTGAAACAAATATGTTAACCTAAGCTTAGATTTAAAAGATTTAATGCCAAAATAGAAAACGAAACATAGAAGGATTTAGCTGTAGCAAAACTAGCAATTACATTTTATTGGTTCTTATGCAGGTGAAGAACAAAGAACTACAAAAACTTAGAACATTGTGAAGCATTTCCATAATATCAGCTAGTTAAAGTAGTTAAAGCAACTTTATAGAAAGGACACAAATATCAGCATTTATTGCCGTTATCGCGTTTTTACGAGCGACCTTATTTTACCGCTAATGGAATTTCTAGCTGTCACCATTATACCCAGTATACACAATAACAATGTTATTATGTTATTAATCAGGATTCTTATAGGTATTATTTAGTTAATGCAGTTTATTAAATTTTATAAGCGATGACTATCCACTGTTCAGCAAGCCATTGATTTTTCAGCAGTGAGTGGTGGGTTTAAGTCACACTCCACATTCGTATTACTTTACCTACTGGCTTGTAAAGCCGAGCGAGATGCTTTGTTGGTAATTGTTAACGAGAACACTAGTTTGTTCCACATAAGATTCTTAGTTATATTCTCAAAATAATCTGTGCATGTATATATTTATATAACAAAATAAAACCTTTTTTGTCATTACTTGCTGTAAGCGTAACATTTTTAATCACTTGAGGTTGGTTGATCTCGAAAAAAAAACCGAAACACTACTTTGAACCAAATTTGTTTTGTGTTGTTCTCTTTCATACTGGAGTAGTTTAGAAACAAATCAGGATTCATCCTATAGATTTACCAAAGGAACGGCCGAAAGATGGAAAAGTTTAAATAGTTTATTTTGGACGAGAACTCATTTGACAGGGTGATGTCTGCAGGGTAAGCTAGCCGGAAATAGAAATTAATGGTAACATAAACTAATCATCAGAAACAAACCCAATATGAGTAACTATGGTATCGCTGGCTGTCTGTAGTCTAAAGTGCCTTTATATAGTCGAATTTTGAATTAGGCTTTGGCCGCAGTGCAGCCTTATAGGCTACACTGCTGCCAATGCATGATGTTTCGTATGATGTAGAGATAATCTGACTTTATGTATCTATTACACCCAAATATGTGCGCATTATACCGTACGATAAAGGTTGTTATCAGAAAAGCAAGAGTACCTATTAGTATTTATTTATTTATTTCATACATGGAAAACTTACAGCTAAAAATATTGTGTTTATCATTAGAATTATACATCTGTAAGCCAATTATAAATTTTTCACTTATAGATATAGAGTACGTATCCAAGTGAGCAAAACAGAATTTCCGACAATTTTAATTGTTCGTATCATACATATCAAATAAATTTCAACTAATGCTTAAAGAATTGATTACTTAGACACCTCCTTGCCGAAGACACACTGCAGGTGTAAGGATCGATGTAATGCTGTTTACATAAATTGTTAAAAGCTCTGCTTGCACGCACCATAAAACTATTTTGCCTATAATTTGTAGATTCAATAGGAACCCGAAGAGGGGGATTATAACGTATGGATCTTAGTGGCACATTATAATATATTTTCTCTAGCAAATCAGGACAATCAAAGTTGTTGTTTATAATCTTAAGTAGGTAAGTGAAGTCGGCAATCTCTCGTCTGTTGCTAAGTGGCAAAATGTGCAGTTGTCTACACATTTTAAAATTGTCATTCGGGTTGTAAGGAATCTTTTGATGAAAACATAAATACCTAATAAACCGTTTTTAGACTTTTTAAATTCGGTCAATATACTTAAAATAACATGGGTTCCAGATTTGGGAAGCATACTCTAGGTGACTCCTTACAAATGTGCAGTATAGTATCTTAAGAGTTTTTATTTCGGTAAAAGCTTTAATTAAACGCATTATAAATCCAAGTGATTTAGAGGCTTTCTTAACTATCGTGTCAATATGCGTACCAAATAATAACTTGCTGTTATGATATACTCCTAGATCTCGTATAGTGCTACATCTCGGTAGTACATGACCTCCTAGTGAATATGAAGCATTAATGACGTCATGTTTTCGTGTAAACGATATTATGGAACATTTGGCTGGATTAAGTTCAAGTTGATTTAAATGGCAGTAATCCTGCAATCGACAAAGGTCACTCTGGAGTGCTTTCGTGTCATCCATGGATGATATACTAGCGTATATTTTCATGTCATCTGCGAAGCTAAGTAAGGTTGATGACTGCAGGCAGAGTTCAATGTCGTTTACGTAGACTACAAACAAGAGCGGACCGAGCAACGAACCCTGCGGGACACCACTTGAAATCGACACCCAATTAGACTTATAATTATTAAGTGCTACAGCTTGTGACCTATTTTGAATATAAGACGAGAACCAACGGAATAAATCACCATGAATTCCGGTTCTAAAAAGCTTACTGATTAAAATAGTGTGATCAATTCTATCGAAGGCCTTGCTATAGTCTGTATGAACGACATCAACCTGGCCTCCATCATCCATGGTCTTAGTAATATAATCGTTCAATAAAACTAGATTTGTGGCTGTGGATTTACCCCTAAGGAAACCGTGTTGCAAAGGGCTAAGTTCACTTGAGATTGCAGAGTAAAGCTGGTCATATACAATCCGCTCAAACACTTTAGCTACGATGCATAGCTTGGAAACAGGTGTATAGTTTTCAATCCCACTTTTGGAGCCTTTTTTGTGCATTGATTTCCATATCCTAGGGACTACACATGAAGACAGAGACTTTTCAAAAAGAAGCGAGATAGGTAAGGCAACAGAACACGCACATTTTACAAGTACATAGTTGAGATTATATATTGTCAGGACCGCAACCTTTGGATGTATCCAACTTACTAAGTAAGTTAGTGACAACTTGAATATTTACATCAACGCGCGAAATATCAACAACTGAATTGCACGAAGTGCCTTCCGAAATAGAATTCCCATAATTAAAAGTTCCATTGTCAGAACCACGATTGATAAAGGTTGAACGAAAGTAAGACGAGAATGCTTAATTGTATTGTTGTATTAAAGAATTATACTGTTTTACCATCATAAAAAGACAAAGCTCGAAAAAAGGTAGGTAATTGTATTCGAAAAGGTTAGAGTAGACCTCCTTACATTTATCTACTTCTTATTTCATATACCTAAATGGATTTAGTATGGTCATTAAGTTAGGGCACTGCAAAAGATTTATGGAAGGGGATTCCAAGGGATCACATTAAGAAGCCATTGGTCATCATAACCCGCCCATTTGCCACTGAAAAAACCTTATAATGTTAAGGATGACTTACGCAATGGTACAAGGCGTTCACCGTACTTTTATGAAGACAAAGATATTTTATAACATAAGGTAAATATAAAATCATATCTGTGTGAGAGAAAGGGTCGACAGCAATGTTTTAGACTGGTTTTATTAAAACATCTTTGAACACAGAATAAGTATATTCCGACTTAGTGCCTCAGGCTTTCGCTGTCAGTCTACCTTTGCCGAGATACTACAAAGCAGATGCAATCTAAGGTTGCTTATATAAATATTGAAATATAACCTTGTTAATTTACTTACATTTATTTTTGCTTTGAAGTTGTTATTAAAATAGCTTATAAGACAAAAATATTACTCGTCTGCAGTAATCGATTACCACCCTGTATGTGTTTGCGAAGAAAAGAATGTGTGAGACAGAACCCGAATCGAAAATATCGAATTGTGTATTCGTTATTATTTATGAACGACCTAACACTTGGTTTCAATAATTATTTTAGCTGCTTTTGTATATTTTGGTTATCATTACATCTGTTGTGAGTAATTAATTTTCAAAATGTCAGAATGTCTCTTTTTTCGATAGATTACATTTCAAAGACAGATTTACTGATATACAAAAGAGCAGCCAATTTACCAAGAAGCTCATTCGACCTTTTTGATACAACAAAGGCATCGTCAGCACGACCTTCGGCTTTGCTTCTTCAAAAAATATTCTTAGTTTGAAAAGACTTCGCCTGTTGCTCTGTAGCGAGACAATACATCGCGGCATTCTCGAGGCCAGTAGGGCGTTGCACTAGACCGCCGCGCAACGTACACTCCGCGTAACGACTTGTATTCATCGCACTACACTGAACTACACAGTAGCTATAAAGAAAGCTAAGTAGGAAGCTGCCGCCTACATCGCAATTATGACAGATGTCGCGTATAATTAAGCTTGATAATGGAACTGGGTAGGAACTGCGTCGAAGTTTATTCCGTTCATGCTTTAGATTTATGTAGATGATAATTCTGTTTTGTTGCCGCTTCCATTAAGAGTTAAAAAATTGGGTTGAATTTGTGGACAAAATCAAATCTTTTCGTAAGTTACTTTTACTGTATATCATGAAGATATCTCACGATCGTGTAGGTTCAGACAGTTAGGTATATTATTATTTTACGTTATGCTATTAGCATTTTTGGTACAACTTAGGCGGAGTCCACGTTTCCTCACGATGGTTTCCTTCGCCGTTTAACAAGCGATAATGAACAATGTAAAGCGTACTTCGAAATGTTAGGGGTTTTAAACCGAAGACCCTCTGCGTAGTAGAAACGTAGAATTGGTCAGTTCTTAAGCTACTACCTAAGGCCAGCGTGATATATGGAAATGAAATATTTAGTTGATTCCTCATCAATGTACCTATATTATACTGTTCACGGTTTATCACAGCCATTGCATTATATTAAGAAAATTATGCGTACATTTTCCTGTCCCATTTTATGATATAACCACTGTAATAGCCCGGTAATTACAATTAATTTGACCCAATAACACAGAAAACAAATGACACAGAGAAATCCTACCAAACCGTAGTGTCCTAAATCTGTCTTCTAAACGCCTTTTCGCAAATCCCTTATTATACAGGTGTGGCGAGTAAGCAAGTACTCGCACACGACTCAACGCAGCACCACATCGTATGATCGCCTACGTCATTTTGGGTTACTACCTGCGATGCTTCGGGTAAACCACTTTTAACCGGTACAATAGCAACACCTCCAATATGGACGCCGGCGCATGTATTGTTCTAAGCTCCGCCCGAAAATATGGCCGACACTACATCTATTGTCTTTAAATATAAAAAGTACCAAGTTTGAGAGGTTTGCTAAAAAGTGTCAAGCGTGACCGTTTATTATTATTACTTGATTTTGTATATAAAAACCGTAGTCATTAAGATTATTTTAGACATTACGCTCTGTAATTTGTACGCAATACATATCAATCCGAGTTCATCCTTCTTTTATTTATTGCTACGCCATCTACATAACCAACCTTACGTAGTCCGACACAGAAGTGGTGTAGATTCATAATAAGCCACTTCACAGGTGTATGCGTAAATTTAAGATAAAAATGTTCGCAGAAATCCCTCCGACTTTCCCTGAATGGAAAAGTCATGTTTTACCTTTTAGTCGAAGCTCCGCTCCATATATTCTTTTACAATACGACCATTCAGATGCTCTGACAAAGACTTGAAGTAAAAAAGTAATTAGACTCGATTTATGTACGTAATTTACAAGGATTTACCATTTGTAGGCGCATGAATTAAGTACTGAATAATAACCTTACTAATTCATATAGTCAACGCAATCATATCACATCATACAAAGAATAGAAAGTTTGGAAATGAATATGTCTAAAAAAAGCATCGTCTATTTACTATTTTTCAATGGTAAAACGAGAAATACTACCAGATTCCTGAAAATGAAAGACTACGTAAGTATATATCTGTTACTAGCGACCCGCCCCGGCTTCGCACGGGTGCAATGCTTAAGCATGTATTATAGATATAAACATTCCTCTTGAATCACTTTATCTATTAAAAAAACGCTTCAAAATCCGTGCGTTGTTTTAAATATTTAAGCATGCATAGGGACAGACAAACAGAAGACAGACTTTGTTTTATACTATGTAGTGATGATGACGAATGGCACAGTTGCCAATGTCATCACCTCATCGTTTAAACCAGCGCCAAGTGTTATCGATTCTGACACGGACGATGTGTTTTTTGTATAAATTGTTTGAATTATTATGAAGTCCTCAATGACACATGCATGTTCTTAATATTGTTTTGTTTTGTGAAATAACCCTAAGTTAACTAGTTTACCTACATGAACATTTTGAAGGGCACAGACTAGGCATATCGCCAGGATCTAAACAAAAGGTAGTCTGTTTCTATATACTCTTCTATAGTTTTACCTATGTTTTCCAAGTGCTGGAGTGTGGTTGAAAATCTTTATAAAATATCTAGAAGCAACACCGGTTAACTCACTTTATATAAAAAGAAACGATATAATATCTAAGGCTGAGGTCAATCGAGAAATCGTCATCATCATCATCAGACTTTAACAGTCCACTGCTGGACCTCTCTTTTGAAAGGAGGAATTGGTCTACTATACTAAGCTGGCCAAACGGGTTGGTATAGGGTTTGTATCAAGTTTTCCTTCTCTTACAGTGCTATTCTCTGCATATAATGCTCCCTCTGTCGGCTCTTACGACACCCATGGGATGATATGGGGTGGTGACATTCCGTATTCTTAATCCGTCACCACACGGATATCGAGAAATCACGAGAAATCGATACCACCAATTTGCTGTATTCTTACCGTCAGGAAATTCAAGAATAAACTGAAGGTCTTGCGAGGTAAGGTAATAATAATTCACTGAATGAAATATACTCCGACACACGAAGCGGCGTTCCATCAGCCATTCACAACACACGATACGTTACTGTCCAATAATTTATGAGAGCGGTTAAGATACCTAATATATTTTTTATGTTTATTTTTGTATTATCTAAAAATACTTTTATAGAGTGGGCGATTTGTAAATAATGTTTCAGCAATTGCCAGATTAAGAGGTAAAGAGTTCACTGGATAAGATGAAAGCCGCCTAAAGCGCAACCTACCTATATGTTGTAATTATTACTTAATTATGAAGCAGAATATTAAGAACTGAACCTACTGAACTGACCTTTGACTCTAATAAGAACAAGATAAATTGAACGAAATATGCTAGGTTTTTATGTGAACATACGATTGGGATGAATTTAAAGAAATTATTTCTTCGAAATAAAGTAACTTTCTTGGTCATTGCCATTACCTTAACGTTAAATTTGATAGAGAAAAAATATCGTATACTCAAAACTAAGGTAACATGTTTCAATTATCGTTTGTTTCGTTCAAAATAGCATATATCCCAGCTAACTAGATTCATTAGTGGTACCAAGAGTATCTCTTGCAAAAGCAGCAAATATCAAGAATATCCACACCCGATTTTAATAAGACTTACACGGGTGCTATGGCACCCGAAAAGCGTTGTATTACATACAGTTTAAACAAAAATATCTACCTAAAACAAGAAATTCTCTTCAATATTTAAATGAAATTGTAAGAATATAATAACAACAAAACAATTGTAATCCAATTCTAGAATTTCTTCAATCAGTTAGGATATTTCACAAGAAACTTATTTTTCAAGATATTGTTACGGACGGGGTAACGGAATTGGAAGGAAACACCGAGTAGAACTGATGACACTTTATTCGACTTCACACACGACGCGCCGTTTAACTTCGACGCGGACAGCACCAACACTAGCGTCTTTTGCACTGCACTTTTCACTGCACTTCACTGCACTTCACTGCACTTTACTGCACTATACTTTCACCTCACTTTATTTTACTACTTCTTCTTTCTTCCTTTTTTTTTTACTAACTATTACTTAATTACTATTTACAGCTAAAACTATACTTATAAACCTATAACTAAATTAAAAAGAAAATAAAATAATATATTATTACAAAACGCAAGGCACGAGGCGTTTAGGCGTCGTAGTATACCTCCGCATCAATGTCATGGGGTAACGTGCCCAGAAGGCTGGCAGCATTGCCACGCTGGATGGCAATGCTGATTCTTTGAGCAAAGAATAAACCAGCCTTCTGGTCACGTGAGACGTCGATCAAGCGTTTCGAAATTTCTCGGTACAAAATACGAGCGCTCGGACCCCATGGGCCCAACGTTTCTACCCCAAACGGCTCAAATATGTAATTGCCGACTAAATTTCCGTATTTGCGCCGTTTGAGGGTTTCCGCCGTTGCAGCAGCAGCGCCGGTATGACCTGCTGTGCTTGGAATATGTGATGGCGCAAGGGTATCTACGCACGTTGCGTCCCACACCAAAGGCCTACCCATTTTCCATGGCAACAATGACATACCGTCAGGTCTCTTCCCGACGTCTCGTACCAAACCATTTGGTTCGAGTACAGCTGGTACGCCAGACGCGGCAAGAGTACGACGAATTATGTCATTCAAATTAGCATGTCGTGAAATTCTACCTGCGCTTCTGCTGCAAGAAAGCCCATGATGTCCGAGGCTATCGACGTCTTCTCCACAATGGCACCGATGCGGAGAAACACAAGGAGCACCCAAACGTAGGCAAGTGGCAATACGGAACGTCTCATCGTCCAACATGGTTCCTGTGTTGGAAGATGGTAGTGCTTGTAGCCAAAGACCGGACTCCCATTCCCCCACAGCCAGCAAGCGAGCACGCTCTGCAACATTAGAAGCTGTTGACAAAATATTTTTTCTTACTAAGTTACAGAGCGGCAAGTCCCACTGTCTCTGGGAGAAAAGGTTGGTAGGCAATTCAGTGTTCGGACAAGCCATTTTCCAGGCGTTTAAAGCCTCGGTTTTGCACAGCACTTCCGAATCAACTAGTGTAGGTGTTAAAATTTTCCTAGTTAACTCTTCCGTGCTGTGAACCGAAGACAAAAACGCCGGTAAACTGACACTGGAAATTTTGCGAACGCCGAGCCCACCCAGACGTATAGGTAATGACGCTTGTAGCCAGGCTCGGTCGTCCATGTCCACATTTAATATCTTTCTTAAGGTTGTTTGAATAATTTGATCAATTTTTTCTAAAAGTGCATTTTTCTTCCAAAGTTGTGACGATCTTAAAGTATGAGTAAATTTAGGGACGAAAAGGCAATATCGAATAATTGTGTAAGCTGAATGAATATTAATATTTAATAGGCGATCTGAAATATCATTAAAATTTTGTATCTTTTCTTCTACGAAAGATTCAAAAGCTTCTTCAAAAATTGGTGAACCTAGGAGGCGAAGAGAAGTTTTTTCAACAATTTTGATATTTGGTGCCAAATTATTAAATTTCGATATTGCCAAATGTTTGTTCATTGAGTTTGTTGTATTTATGAAAAGTTCACATTTACTATAATTTAGTTCTAAGCCAATGGAGTTGAATTTATTTTTTAGAAAAGCCATGTCTTGTAAAACAATGTCTAGATCGCCTCCCAGGGTTCCATCATCTAAAAACCACACATTAAATTTTGAATTTATTTGCCGAATAATGGGGTGTATGGCTAAACTAAAAATGACTGGTCCAAGAGGGTCACCTTGTTGGCATCCAACTGCTGAGTCCAAAACATTGTCCTTGTAAAGTAATTTTGTGGGATATCTGTAACATTGCCAAAGAAATTTAAAAATTTTAGGTGTTTCTAATTTTGCCTGTGCCAACAAAGTGTCCCTATTCACTGAATTGAAGGCGTTTTTCACGTCAACCTTAAGGATGACCCCTCCATCACTACTTCCAAGGTATGTAGAAAGGGCATGTATAGCAGCCTCACAACCCCCCTTGGAACCAAAACCTAGTTGGAGGGGTTGGAACTTTTCGGATAGCTCTCTGCTGTAAAATTTACAGCATATCTTAGCTGCTATACGCCGATATGTGCTGCCCACGGCAATGGGACGAATGCCTCCATCCTTCTTGTTTAGGGCGCACAAGTTTGCCCCATACAAGATTTCAATGATCGCATCGTCCACATTACCGGAGAGCATCATATTAATTAGCGCAGTTAGCTCCTTCAGAAGGGTCTCGCCGGCCACCCCAGCAGTTGCACTCACTAAGTCTTTTAGGTGCTGCGGTGTCAAGGCATCAAGGCCACCTGCCAAGCCACTTCGGAAGGAGAAAACTGCTGCTAATACATCCTTGGCCGTAGTGATCAGATGTTCTGATTCCCTGTCGGGAGCTTCAGGGAAGGAGAGATCATCGATAGGCGCTGGATGCTTGCTCTTCAGACCCGCAAGCGTGTCTGGAGAGCAAGGCGCCACCACATCACTACTAAACAACAGTCTAGATGCGCCCCGAATATTACCCTCCCTTAATTTGGATTCTACATATTGACTAAGCGATTTCTGCTTGTTAAAAGTGAATTTAGAATCCAAAGAGTTGGCCGAAACGTGACAGTTATATTTAATTTGGGATGTTAATGTAATTTGGGCTGCCTGACTTTTGTCAACATGTAAAATCCTATATGGGAAGGTCAATAATTGCTCCCAGGCCGTTATAGAGTTCTCCCTTACGACAAGACCTATACATTCTTCCTTTTACTTCTTTCTTGTCTTCTTCACTTTACCACTTTTCAACTTAAACTGGCGCTCAGCGCGTCTCCACCGCCTTATATACCCCTAGCAATGTTCTAGATCTAATAATTTCGATTGTCATTTCATAATTCAATTGTTTTCCTATCTCCTGTCTCTCTTTAACCTTTCCATTCCTTCCTGAAGTTTCTAGAATTTTCTAATCTTTATTCGAAATATTTAAATTTGTTTTTCCATCTCCTGTCTCTTTTTAACCTTTCCATTCCTTCCTGAAGTTTCTAGAATTTTCTAATTTTTACTCGAAATATTTAAATAATCTTTCTTTTTTTTTTTTAATATTTGCCATATATTCATAAACATTTTCTAAATTTCATAAAAACCATAATCCACATAACTTTTATAACTGGGATTTGAACCCACGCCATCAGAACGTGAGCGGGATGTGTTATCCGCACGGCCATCGCCTTGTTGTCAATGACTGGTGAATTTGGCGAACACTTGACACAGTGTATACGTCATCGAACTAAAAACTCATTTCCAAATAATAAAATAGTCTTCAAACCTCTTTGCTAATTATTGTGTTAGGCGACCGGCTAGTTTGTCGTGTAGACGTCAGTAGTACTTGGCAACGGTAGTGATGACAGCTTGACATGACACCGGCCGTCACACTACCCCCTCTCTAAGACATGCTCGTCCCGAGCATTGTTGGATCCATGATATACCGCTATCCTATCCACATGAACAATCTTCAGTGGACTTCTAGGTGTCTTCCGAATTCTGTAGGTTACGTCATTAATTTTCGTTATAACAGTATATGGTCCTTCTCAGCTTGGCTGTAATTTCGGAGATTTTCCCTTACATCGAACCGGATTATGAAGCTACACCAAAGTTCCCACTTCGAATTCTCTTGCATTTGCGCGTCTGTATATATATATCGAGTCTTCATTCTTTCTCCCGCTTGTAAATTCTCTTGTCTAACGTGTTCATGAATTTCTTCGAGCTTTCTTCTGAATTCACATGCATAATCGGTAACACAGCTAGGCGTCCCTGGAAGACATCCAGCAAAAAGGTCTACTGGAAGTCGTAGCTCCCTTCCTAAATTTGTTCGTGCCGGGGTTGTTGCCGTACTTTCATGTACAGCGGCCCTGTAAGCCAGAAGAAATAGTGGGATATATTCGTCCCAGTTTCTCTGATGGCAATCGACCACTTTAGCAAGATGCCGCTCCAATGTCTGGTTAAATCTTTCCACCATTCCATCTGATTGAGGGTGATAAGGAGTTGTCCTGGTTTTGTGGATCCCCATCATCTTGCAAATTTCTTGAAAGAGTTGTGATTCAAAGTTTCTCTCTTGGTCGCTGTGTATTTCTAACGGTAAACCAAATCGACAAAATACTTCATTTACTAATTTTGTCGCGACTGTAATTGCTTCCTTATTAGGGACTGCAAAAGCTTCTGGCCACCTCGTGAAATAATCCATCACCACCAGAATGTAGCGATTACCACTTTCTGTCAAAGAAAATGGTCCAGCTAAATCCACAGCAATCCGTTCCCGAGGAGCTCCCACAGTGTATAGTTTTAGTGCTCCGCGGCTCCGAGTTTGCGGCCCTTTAACTGAAGAACATTTAACGCATTTTCTGCACCAGTCTTCAACGTCTTCCCTACAGTGCAGCCAATAAAAACGTTGACGAATCTTCAGTAAGGTTCTTCGCACTCCAAGATGTCCGCCAGATGGGCCATCATGACAAACTCGCAAATCTTCAGGAATCATTGATTTTGGCACTATTGTTTGAAGATAACTGTCTCTTCCAGAAGCACTTTCCCATTTTCGACAAAGTAGTCCATCTTGTATTATTAGGCTGTTCCATAGCGCCCAATAACTTTTCGTCACGGTACTAGTATCAGCCACCTCACTCCATTCTGGCCGAAGGGAGTTATTCTTTAGCCGCTCCAGTATCGGTTTCAAATCCTTATCTTCTTCCTGCGATTTAATAATAAACTGCTTGTTCCATCGCCCGTCGATAGTATCCGTTCTAATTACCTTGACGGCAGCTTCTTCTTTTCCTTCTTGTCGCACGCAATGTTTGCAGCTCTTATCACAGGGACGTCTTGATAAGACATCAGCATTACCGTGAGATTTTCTGCCACGATGCTCAACTTCGAAATCGTACTCTTGAAGTTGTTCTATCCATCGAGCTACCTGACCCTCACAATTTTTAAACTGTAAAAGCCACTTAAGCGCTGCGTGGTCCGTCCGGATCCGAAATTTTCTTCTGATCAAGTACTTTTTAAAATGCTGGAGAGTTTTCACTACCGCTAGAAGCTCTTTTCGTGTGGTACAGTAGTTCCTTTCCGGTTTAGACAGCGATTTGCTAAAGTAGGCAATAACAGCCTCCTGATCTCCTTGTCTCTGGGAAAGAGTTCCACCAATACCCACATTGCTTGCGTCTGTGTCAACAATGAATTCTCCATTGACGTCGGGATATGCAAGAATTGGCGCTTCACATAAACGCGTCTTCAACTCTTCGAAAGCAGTTTGACATTTTTCATCCCAATTAAATGGTCGTTTTTGCTCCGTCAGCTCATGTAAGGGTTTTGCGATGCTCGAGAAATTTTTCACAAAACGTCTGTAATAAGAGCAAAGCCCCATAAATGAGCGCACCTGCGTCTTGTCCTTAGGCATGGGCCAATCTTTAACCGCCGAAATTTTGGCAGGGTCCTTTTCGATGCCATTTTCAGAGACGACATGACCCAAGTAGTTAACTTGACGCTTGAAAAATGAACATTTTTTAAGACTGAGCTTCAGATTTGCATGTTTCAATCTATTGAGTACACTTTCTAGCTTCGTGAGATGATCATCGAAGTCTCGGCCCATTACAATTATGTCATCGAGATACACCAGACAAGCTTCCCCTAAAAGCCCGGCAAGGATGTGTTCCATTAACCTTTCGAAAGTAGCTGGTGCGTTGCACAATCCGAAAGACATGACATTGAAATGCCAAAGCCCTCTGCCCATTGAAAAAGCTGTCTTCTCTTTGTCTTTTGGGTCCATTTCCACTTGCCAGTAATCACTTTTTAGGTCTATTGTTGTGAACCACTTCATTTCGCATAACGTGTCTAACGTGTCATCTATTCTAGGCAAAGGATAACTGTCTTTCTTAGTTACATCATTCAATCTTCGGTAGTCAATGCAGAATCTAGTCGATCCATCCTTTTCCTGAACCAATACTACAGGCGAGCACCACGGGCTAGTCGATGGCTCAATAACCCCGTTTTTCCTCATATCTTCGATCATATCCTCTACCTCCCTCTCTCTGGCAAAAGGAACACGTCGCGGGCGTTGACGGATCGGTTGTTCATTCCCTGTATTGATGGTGTGTTTTACTACTCCTGTCTTTCCGATGTCACCGTCGTCCTTTGAGAAAATGTCGACGTATTGTGTCAGCAATTTCTTTGCTTTCTCTGATTCGATTTCTGTTAGATCGTGTTTGTAACCTTGCAAAAAACTACCCACGTTAACGTTAGTCTCAGCCAGACTCTTGGTTTCCTGACAGTTTCGTAACCAAGCGACTTCCACGGACTCTCCTATCTCAGAACCCTTCTTCAAAACTTTTTGAAGTTACTAGAATTTTCTAATTTTTACTCGAAATATTGAAATAATCTTTTTTTTTTTAATATTTGCCAAATATTCATAAACATTTTCTAAATTTCATAAAAACCATAATCCACATAACTGTTATGACTGGGATTTGAACCCACGCCATCAGAACGTGAGCGGGATGTGTTATCCGGACGGCCATCGCCTTGTTGTCAATGACTGGTGAATTTAGCGAACACTTGACACAGTGTATACGTCATCGAACTAAAAACTCATTTCCAAATAATAAAATAGTCTTCAAACCTCTTTGCTAATTATTGTGTTCGGCGACCGGCTATAGTTTGTGTAGACGTCAGTAGTACTTGGCAACGGTAGTGATGACAGCTTGACATGACACCGGCCGTCACAATATTAATACGAATGTATATAAAGATATTGTTGAACAGGCTTGGAATAGAAGAAATATTGAATTTACGAACTTTTATAGTACTTAGGCTACATGTTATAATCCTTGTACTTATGAATGCGAAAGTTTGTGAGTAAATGGTAAAAACGACAGTACGGATCTGATAAAACTTTGCGGTAATAATAATATAATAGCACATAAACTGTCTTTTGTCGAGATAACCGACATTTTTGCGGGCGAAGCTGCGAGTAAACGTTATTAGTTAAATAAGCATGATTAGGAACACACAAGGACAGTTTAGGCTACTCATTATGATTTTAATACTTATTTTCTATGCCATAAAACGGTACAGTGGTACAAGTGTAGGTAAAATATCCAGTTAAAACAAATTAGCATTACATCATATTCAGTTCTAATGAACCGAATATGATGTAATGCTAATTTGTTTTCAGTCGGTAAATCGTAAAAAACACACAGAGAGAACTATTTTGACATTTACTATTGTTAGAAATAACTCGGATATTATATTGTTATATGCTACTTCCGGTGTTATTTATGTATATAATATAAAATACTTGATATAATATAAAATGAATTAATAGTTAACAATAATATAAAAATAATATAGGTTAGATAATATTAAAATTGTAACCATTGCCAATAATGTTTCTTAAGAGCGCTCACACCACTTCCGGTTATGTTTCGTCAGTATAAAATACGTCCTTTCCGATCTAAGACCAGGTGGTGGGCAGTGACATGAGCGCTCAGGGCAGTTGAGTTCTAACCGTTGAAGTGTAAGGTAGTGTAGTGAAGTCTCGTAAAGAGTAATAACAGTGTTCAAAGAAATAAAGTGTAAGTGAGTTCATCGCAACGATTGTGTTTAAATATCAATGGTCTATAATACTATATTATTAAGGATAATGAAAGTGACATTGAATATCACGAATAATAAAATCAAATGTGTTGTTTTAATAACGCCAATTACATAACACCTGTATCATATGTTTCTGACGTAACTCTCTTAAAACCGAAGCCGATTATACAAATTTCCGTTTTGCAAGCAAACACAAAACAAAAAGTGTTTTCAAACTTTGTTATATAACTTCTTTACCAAGCCCTAATTTTGTTTGTTATTTAATCTATTTTCAAAAATATTATATGTTTTGATTAGTCTCATGTTTTGTTTCTGTTTTAATCAAAATGTATTTGCGATAACTTTTAACGAATGTATATTAAACCACAATGTATGAAAGTTGTTAGGTTTTAATAAAATAAAGCCTATTCGAAAACATTAGTTTCATCTAAACTCTTAATCGGACTCAACCTATTTGGACTCGGTCCAAACATCTGAGCAAGTATTCTATTTACTCTCAGATCCTATCAAACTATTCCTTCTGTATAATCGAAACGAATTTTCTTTAATAATGTGTGTGGTGTCTCATAAAAAAACAAATTTTTAACCCTCTCATCTTTGAAGTCGCCAAGCCATCCAAAAATACATGAAATCGCATTACGTTCATTATACCCTGTAGAAATATTTCTTGAGTGTAGCAAAGTGGGAAAGACATTTGTACGTTGTATCACATTTAATGAGTTCGCTATGACGGTGCTAATGAGAATAAGAGACTATTTATTATGAGTACATGCTTACGCAAATATTTTGATATTTTATTTCGTACCCTCTGTCATCCCTTAATAGAAATTACGGCAACGGCAAAGAAATGAAGTCCCTGTTTCAGTTTTGTGTATGCATCATGTCGCCAGTGCTAATCAACAGATAATTAAATGCGACTTTTAAAAGGAGCATATAACGTGGAAAATAGTGGAACTAAGACAGAACTTGTTGAAGTATTGTTTCTCAAATCGGTCGAGCATAAACAGACAGTTCATCTATTATTTTTCCTTTACTCTATTGATAATTATGATAGATTAATTTTATTCACTGTACACAGACAATTTTCTGAAAAAATGCTAGTAGTGAACCACTTGTCAGCAGGAATTATTGTAATATAACTGAAACACCCTAACACTTATTACGAAATTATAAGAAAATCCCACACGACGAACACACAACATTTGGGCGAAGGCCTGAAGAGAATAATTGCAAATTAGTTCCCATATCTCATTGCCATAATCAGACACAATCAATGTATAACGAGCATAGCGTCCCTTTGTGATATAAACGTGCTCCGTGGCATACCCAGATCGTAACATTAATTAATCATGAGTTGTTAGCAGGCAAAGAGGGAAACGGTGTTTAACAACCAATTGCATTACCACCGATGCCTATATCTTACTGGTTAATATTAATATCTCTTATTGGTTAGGACTGTCTTATTGCTGCAATGTGTAGTAGAATATTTTACTGCCTATCGGTCGGAGCCAAGTTTGATTTTAAGTAAAACACTGAAAGATATAAAGATTAATAAAGAGACTAACAATCTAATACGCAAAAGGCTTCAACCCAACTGCACCTTCTACTGTCATTTGTAGTTACTGTGGATTGAAGTGAAGGACAACATCGTGAGGTTACCTTCATATATGAGAGTACTCTATAATATTCTTTTGGATAACGAAGAGGCGACTTATGGATAAATAAAACTAGTGTTCAATACTATTACTGGCATATATCCAACAAATATGCATAGGGTTCCCACCAAGAACTTAGGGTCCCAAGCCAACCTCACCTGCAAGTGGTGCACCTGCCGATCAACGGACGAGGCTATGGCAAACAAAATATCCCGATAAGCGGCAATAGGCTCCCTATTACGTGGGATCAAAACACTGGCGAAAAGTGGGCGTTTAATATGCCTCTGCCTAGCCCTTCGGGGAAACAGGCGTGAGTCTATGTATGTACGTATGTATATCCAATATGTAAGATGACAATCAAATAACGATTTTTAAAATGGTATGTTTTCCTTTCAAATAAAACCCATGTTAAGGCTGCCGTACCCTATTCACGCTTGCATCTCCGAGGAGGAAAGAAACCCTGCATAAACAACTGCTGTTTGAGTACGATATTCTTTTCAGTTTTATTTTGGAAACATGATTTAAGTCCGCAGTTTTTGTAGTGTTTAAATTTTGTGTGTCATGGACCTAACAAGACCCTCTTACTTTAATTATGATAAAAGAATCATAATTGTAGCTCGATTAAAAAATAATACTTATGAGAGAAGATTACTCTATAAAGTTTAAATTTAGATTCAAATAATTCAATACATTAAAAGGATTACAGAAACAGCACTGATGTTGTCTTTAAGGCGAGTAAAGCGAAAAGAATAACCAATCATAAGCAATGACTAAGCACATCGGTAAAATCGAATAACGGCAGTAGCTGTATCGTACAAAAACTGCCTTGACTCTAAGACCACAAAAGTGTATATCTTACCTGATATAACTAATATTACTTTCATAGCCCCATAGTCTGTTATCTATGAGATATTATCATTGCTCCTTTCAACGGTATAACCGAGGGAGACAACGACATTTATCTTTTATTTATAGAATGTGAAGCAGACCCTCAGGCATCTTCCCCATTCAGATGGCACAGCTTTCCACGCCAATTTCAAAACTTATTTTCCAAGTTTTTCCTCCTGTTTATAACTTAGATATTATAACCGCTCTTTATTTTAATACAAGTACATACATTCAGTATTTTGTTCACACATTTTAAGACTTATCAATAATCAAGAATACGCGTTTTTTGTCTTAGTTTCCATATTCATATGTTAAATACAACTTAAAGAGAGTTTTTAATGGAAGACGGACGGATAAGCTTAAATAATTGAGTGTCATCACTTAAGATACCAATATTTTATCCACATTAGGTATTCCTTATCCTCTCGAGCGCCCAAACGTCAAATGTCATATAATCGATAAGCGCCCACGTCAAATTTAGCGTATGTATGAAAGTTGGCGGGCAGCGTTTAAATGCCGATTTCGATGTTTATTTACTTCAGAACACTAATCAATACATATATATTTAGAATCTACATGAAATTTGCTTTACTGTGTATATAGAATTAACTAACTTTGTGAACAAGCGTAAGTAATTCAAACGGTTTTATCAAACAAATGTGTAAAATACATGTTATTGTAGAAAAATTAATGTATTGACCAATTAGAGGCATTCATAGCGGTAGCAAAATTCTAATAATATTATTTATGAGCTATTCTATTAATTGAAATACGTAAAATAAGAAATATATGGAAAAAAAATGATTTGGAAGCGAAATACTGTAAGCACGCCTCGAAGTGTACTAACAGCTGATGAGTTTAGCTGATTGTTTGTTTTTACTGACGTTGAAAATAAGCATTTTTATTGCATAGATCTGTCAATCGTTTCATATGCTTCAAAATGGTGTACATTGAAAAGAGACAAACATTGTTTTAGCGTTTCATTTGAACATTGAATGGAACAAGTACGAGACCACCGTATAACGGTCGGCGGGCGCTTATCAGGGGTAAGAGTGTCCACCGTAAAACGGTGGCCTGGCGCTCGAGAGGTTATAACAGACAATCAATAGTAGGTCATAAATAGTTCCTCCTAATCTTAATGATCTCACAAGTCCATTATTTTTAAATTTGAAACCTTTAAAGTTAATGTCTAAAAGTCACGACTGCACTATATACCATCTGTCAAAGAAAGAACTTGCTTATTTAAACATCAGTAGATAACATATCATACAACAGATTGGAGAGTAACATACGCGCCAAATATATTATGTACATCCACCACAACAGGAAAGCAAAACTTCATTAAGTACTATACTTAACACATACGTAAAATACCTAAAAACATATAAGGCCGTTCTACTTTCATAAGGACACTAGGGAACACAATAGCATGTTATATACGGTCTATACAGCCTCGCTATGCAAATGCGGCTTGAGTTCGAGAACTCCGGTCTCAGTTGATAACTGATAGATCGCCGCGGGCTTACACCAGCTCCTTTTCAACATCATTTTCTAGCAGCTAAGATATCTATTACTTTAATTGTTGAAAAGGCTAAGATATTGTTTGCAGCGACTTGTAACCAGAACTAATTGTCACTATAGAAAGGAAAATTGGCGGTGGATTATTGTGGTTTTAGCTTTAATATTTCTATTATAATAACTGGGTACTTGATAATTGCGCTAAGACTTGTTTAAAAGCTAATAAAATGTTCAGTAACAACTAAACTGAACTGAGATTTGCTTCCTTTAATTACCAATGTTTACAGACTGAAGATCTTCATTATCGCCTTTAAATATTAATAAGGAATTCTGTAGGAAAACTTTGCTTGGAAAATGTACATCGCCAACTGTATCTAAATAGATGTATTTTTTGATATTACCAACGTCGATCTGTTGTGTAACGTATTGTACTAAATTATTAAATCATTTGGATCTCGAATCAGAAACCTTCATTTATAAATATTTCAACGTGTTTCTCGTAAAGACGACACGAAAAGGACAGCGCTGTCAAATTATTGCATTCCTTTGTTCTGGTGAGGTGTCATTTAGTGACGTAAAATAGATATATACATGCAGACACTTTTATGAAGCAATATCTATTATGTATGCATACAAAAATATTATTTATCTGTTATGTAGAACGCTTTGTTGAAAGTTCACATAGCGTGAGTGAGGCTTTTGGAAAATTCTGCTTTGCTATTATCACATACGCGAACAGAATATGACCAAGAATATTGGAAGAATTACTAATAATCAAACCTTTTATGATAACATTGGTACATCCGTCCAGTGGAGCAAATTTTTTCAGATTGGCCACAAACAATACTATTGAAACAACTCACTGGCATTCGATTCCTTCCAAGAAATACCCACTTAATAAAAGAGTAGAACCCTAAGAAATGTTCATATAGTATCTAATGTTATTAAATATAAAATAATAAATCATATTTTTTGCGATTGTTTCAGAAAAGCAAAATAGTCACCTCATTATAGAATCACTGTTTGTCTGTACGTCCTAATATTACGATAATTAGCACCCAATAGTTGAAACTTGGGAGCCATGTGCTTTTAAGTTTTTATTTTTGAAATTGCTTTTTATCTTTCCTTTATCTGACTTCAAGAAAAGGAGAATTATTTTGATGTGTGGAAAATGTAATTCTTCTTTTGATGGAAAAACTACTAGTTTACTTCCCAGGTGCCATGGACATACAGTCACTGGGGAAAACGGAAGAATCCTTCGACTTTTAAAGCACATTTAATCAGTATTATTTAACCCAAGGTTCGATGTCTTAATTTGAATTGCTTTATTACCTAAAATACGTAAATTTTCAATCTCTCTGTACCTCACATCAGGACTGAAGCAATAATTGCTTGATGGTATCACACGAGGCAGATAAAGTGAAGGAAATTCTCATTTGTGTAATGGAGCGACGCCTTCGCGACTGCAATCAAGTGCTCAATGATTACAGAATAACACGTGAACTCGGTATCGTATTACTTTATTATTCATTAAGTAATGTCTTAGAATGGATATCGTATGTCGTAATAGATATTTATTTTTTGAATCATAAATAAATTGTTTTGTTAGATTATTCTTTGATAGGTATGTAAAATACTGACATCATTTTCGATTAATTTCTTTCTTTTTTAAAAGACATCTCCCGCACAAAGAATAAATTCTGTATTTCGGGAACTTTACAAACTTTCAATTAACTGATATAAGGTACACCCAAACTCATAACAACAATATTTGGATAACAAAAGACGCGTTGAATAGAGGTCTATATTGCGTAATTATTTTAAAATAAAGGTAATACAATTACCTTATATTTGCCGAGACGTCCTATTCGACATATACTCGTTACGTAAATATTACCGCACAAGTATTGTCTCGTGTGTGGATCGAGCTCACAACACTCGGCACAGGTCTTAACGGCGAGGCAACCACTTAAACCACTACGCCATACTTTTAGTCAAATATGATAATATCCAAGATCTCAGTAAATCTTCTTATCATCGTCTTGAAGTGCAGGAGCCTTGTTAGCCCTGTTAGTCCTGTTACCACCCGATTTCACCTTAAAGGACCTTCACAAACTGTCCTCACAGAAAATGAATACTATGCAATTACAAAAATGAACTGTGTTAAATATTTGTAACTGAATAAAAAACTGGTGTTGAGTATGCCGAAGGAATACATTAGGACTGGCATGGCCCACCCGTTGCAGGCCCGCACCTTGTTGCCACCTGATAAAAGACTGTTAAGTACTTTTCTCAGGCGGCCAAAGAACCGAGCCTGCAACGTCTGTTTCATGTCAGTCTCAGAAATATTCAAAGACTGCGACATACCCAGGTATTTGTAGGTCTCAGTTAAGGAGAGGGATCTAAGTTGAATGGAATCTCAGAGTTGTATCCCTGCAGATTCCATAATCTTGCCTCTCTTCACATGTATGACCGCACATTTATCCACACCAAATTCCATCCTGATAGAATTACTAAAGGTTTCGGTTACCTTAAGTAATGCAGTCAGTTGGAATTTGTTGGGGGCAAATAATTTCAGGTCATCCATGAAAAGGAGGTGAGATGTAACATGACCTCCTCTCCTGAACTGATAGCCTAACCCTGAAGCCTCTAATAAGGTACTTAGGGGGTTGAGGGCCAGGCAAAACCACAAAGGACTCACGATAGCGCAAAACGGTCCTCCATTGCCCCATACACGCCCATAAGAAGGTGCATAGAGTTGTATCTACTTTGTACAACTCTAGCACCCTCAAAAGCCACGCATGAGGCACGGAGTCGAATGCCTCTTTGTAATCTATCCAGCATGTCGATAGATTCTTCCGGTTACGGCGCACCTGTTGGCTAATGGCCATGTCTATCAGAAGGAGCTCTTTAGTACCACGAGCCCCACTCTTACATCCATTTTGAGAAACAGATAAAATTGAATTATCAAATATATGTTTATATAATTTCGTTCTCAAAATGGATGTAAGAAGTTTATATAAAGTTGGTAAGCACGTAATTGGCCTATAATTCTTGGGGTCCGTGGTACTACTAGACTTATAAAGTAGGTGTGTAACGCCGGATGTTAAAAAATCAGGCAACGACCCTGATTCCAGTGATGATTGAAATTGAGATGCTAAGCAAGCATGCGAACTTCGGAGCCATTTAAGCCAAAAATTGTGCTGTCCGTCCGGTCCCGCTGACTTCCAATTTTGTAAAGGACGGACTGCACTGGCTATGTCGTCAGTTATTATATTTATTGGCTCCATAGATGGAATTCGGTCACATGCTCGCTCAACATCCCCAATCCAAATTATTATTATATTATGTTTCTCTTTACGCGGTTATTATTCTAACATTTGGTATTAAAAGAATAACCGGAGAGGATCATCATCAGATGATGTGACGGGACACGTGCAGCGGAGCCTCCACAACTGCACTATTAAGTACAGCTATGGACTAGCCGCAGCACGTGCAGGACTATTGATTTAATGTGGAATCTACTAGAATCAGGTTATGAGGTTGGGTGTTTGATGGACCGGTATGATAAAAACTATGGATTGCAGACGTCACCTGCCTGATACTCATATATGTAGCATCCGTCCGCGAGGCAGGTGGTGACTCGCCAACTCACTGGATGGGCCCTCTCTTATTAGCCGCCAAGGCAAGCAAAGTCTGCCATAAAGGTAGCCAGAGAGCGACACCGGTGCGAGTGGCTAGGGGTGTCGAGCGATGCGGCACTGGTTTCGCAATCACGGCACTCGTGACAACGGAGACCCGGAGCGGGTTTCCCCGTAGTTACGCCTTTGAAAATGACACTTCCACCTTCGAGCTAATAGTAGTCCTGCGGGCGCTCTTGGGCAACCACTCCAACCAGCCAGTAAAGGCAAGCCGGAGACGAGGCCATGACCGACTCTCTGAAGCATTCGGGACCGCAGTGTCGCCATACACATTCAGCTCGCCACAAAGCTGCCCTGCGGTTTGTAAGCTTTCTTTTCATCTTGTACACATACTAAATCTAATACACTTTTTGTTTATATCACAAGATGAGGTGATGTTTGAAAGCTGTTACTCTGCCCTCTGAGTTTGAGTTAGTCTCATGGTGAGAAAACGACTGCCCCAGAGGGGTATTACTATTATTCACATACATGTTTAATATATTCTCATAATAAATAAATACATTTTTAAATATATCAATTATAAAAATACATTTTAAAATATAAAAATCATTATGGGGAGCCACCAGTATCGGGAACAGGGTCCAAGCTACTGGTGGTTAGGGCTCCAGAGACAGGAACCGCCTCACTATGCGTGCCGTGTCCAAAAGTACCGCCTTCTGTATCAGACCCTTGACCCAAGGATCCAACGCGAGCCTCTTAAGATGGTGATCGAGGCTCTTGGCTATAAGACCATTCACTGTGACGATTATCGGCACAATAATTGCTGAATCGACATCCCACATTTCGACAATCTCGTGCGCCAAGTCCAGATATTTAATCTGCTTATCTTTCTCAGCCTTCACGAGATTCTCGTCATGAGGGATGGCGACATCAACAATTATTGCGCGGCGCTCTGATCGATCTACCACCACAATATCAGGTTTGTTGGCTACAACAGTCCTGTCTGTGATGATAGATCGATCCCAGTACAATGTGATATGACCACTTTCCAGAACAGGTTCCGCCACATACCTGTAGTACGGCACCTCAACATCTACAAGCCTGTATTTCAGAGCAAGTTGCTGGTGAATGATCCTGGCTACTTGGTTATGCCTGTGCAAGTACTCGCCGTTAGCAAGACGCGAACAGCCGGAAACTATATGTCTGAGGGATTCACCAGGCTGGTGACACGCACGACAAATGTCCGTGGTGCCATCCCTCAGAATATATTTCCGGTAGTTATTCGTCTTGATAACTTCATCAGCAATTGCACAAACAAACCCTTCGGTTTCCCCAAAAAGGTCATCGAAGCGTAGCCAGTTCACCGAGGCTAAAAAGTCTACATCTGGCCCATGCAGGGTCCGGTAGAACCTGCCGTGAAGCTCCTTGCTCTGCCATACAAGCCTGCGATCATCAGTGCTAAGTACTGCAGGTCTGCGCCAGCTGTCCTTAGAAAGACTGAGCGGGGTAAGCCCGGCGTCCACTGCTACAACATCGCGATGCACATCCACGTTCGCGTTGAGAAAATAATCTCTGAGGTTGCATACCTCGCGCTTGTGCAGGGATTTGACATTTAGAAAGCCACGACCCCCACACTTCCGCGGAATATACAACCTCATTACGGATGAGCGTGGATGATGCATCCGGTGTGCCGTCAGCAGTGTACGGACCTTTCGGTCTAAGGTGTCCAGTTCAGTCTGAGTCCACTTGAGTGTGCCAAAGGAGTACATGAGAACCGGCATGACCCAACCGTTGCAAGCTCGAACCTTATTGCCACCTGATAAAAGACTATTCGGTACCTTTTTCAGGCGGCCAAAAAACCGCTCTTGCAACGATTGTTTCATGTCAGCCTCATTAATACTTAAAGCCTGTGACATGCCCAAGTATTTGTAGGTGTCGGTTCGGAGAAGTGATCTTAGGTTAATGGAATCTGAGAGTTGAATCCCTTCAGATTCCACCATCTTTCCTTGCTTTACATGAATCACAGCACATTTATCCACACCTAATTTCATGTTGATAGAATTACTAAAACTTTCAGTTATTTTTAGTAAACTTATCAATTGAGGGTTGGTGTGGGCAGAGAGTTTTAAGTCATCCATGAACAACAAGTGGGACACTACCCGACCACTTCTTCGTAACCTGTAACCTAGCCCTGAACCCTCCAGCAAGGTACTGAGAGGATTCAGCGCTAAGCAAAACCATAATGGACTCAGACTATCACCCTGGAAGATACCTCGCTCAATCTTCACAAGTTCGCCATTCCCCTGGATCCGTCGGCACCCTGGATAGCCAAGAACCGTTTTCCATTGCCCCATACATGACTTTAACAAGGAGCGTAGAGTTGTATTAATTATTATTATTGTATGTACATAAACATAACACAACATATATTATATAGCATAAACTAGACTAAAAAAGAAACGGTACAATGTTCTTAATCGAAAATATCAAATCGCCTAGCGTGTATTATTATCTAACAATTATCTAAAATTATTTATTATAAAATAACATTGCCATGTGGTTGACGGCATAGAATACAAGTGTCACCACCCCCTATCTTCCCGTGGGTGTCGTGAGAGGCGACTAAGGGATAACACGATGCAAATAGCATCTTTGCGTAGAGACGGAAAACTCGACATCAAATCCTATACGACTGCCTCGTTGGTCTCGCGGCATAAATGTGCGCATGGGATCGGGAGGTCCCGGGTTCGATTCCTAAGTCGGGCAGTGTTATTGGGTTTTTCTGTCACGAAATTCTCAGTAGCAGCACGGAGTCTGGAAATGTGCCCGGTACGGCAATAGGCTCGCCCCTTATTACGTGGGACTAAAGTATACCTGGCGAAAAGTGGGTGTAGAAATACACCTCTGCCTACCCCTTCGGGGATAAAAGGCGTGTCGATATGTATGTATGTATAAAATCACACTACTCCAATAAAGAATTTCAATAACTTTTAGGACATTATAATAGAAAATGACGGCACAATATAACTTTGATATTATTAATATTAAATAAACCAATCCACTTAATCGGTAGCTTGGAGTGCACCATAAAAACCAATAGTTATTAAATGCGACCCATCATGATTAGCTTCTCTAACGGTAATATCGACAATATACATACAGAAAAAAAGCAACCGCCGCGTTTTCCTAAGGGTGACAACGCACTTCAAAAACATCTCAGTAAATATCTCTTATTGATTTCAAAAGGCTTGTCTATCTCGTCAACACCAATCCATAAATACCTAAAAGGTTTAAAAAAATGGATCTCCGACAAAGACTCGCCCTTCATAGTGTGTTATTAGCGTGCATTAAGAAGTAGGTAGTAGTCATAAGAATCGGCATTTAAAAACACTTTTAGATACGTTTCTCATATTAATGCATCTTTCATCAATGGACTAAGATTTTCACAGTTATGTAACAACGAAATTAACTTTAAATTTTCTCTCTAAACAAGAGAATGAAATGAAAATTATCGTGGATAAAACTGGAACACAGAGTTATACTTTAATTTGCTGAACGGTTGAAGTAACATATTGGGTAAAAGAGTCTTCATAATTTTCTCGGAAGATGCGTGACGTCTGCGTTGTCACTTGGCTAGCGTGGTGGACAGGTGGACAGTGACACTATTTATGCAAGAGGCCTATCCTCAACATTGGGACAGTTTATAAACATGGCTGATATCATTATTAGTTTTAATTAAGAGACAGTATAAATACACCAGAGTACCTACTAATTCATAAAAATATATTTCACATAAAAGCAACATTGTAAAGTAGCTAAACCCAAATCCTAGATTAAGCATTTTCAATAAATAAAACCACGATAAAAGTATAAAGTAATTTCGATGTTTGTTTAAACAGTGGAATATATTGTATTGAGTCCTAAATAATCCGGCTATCTACATTTATTTGTTTAGACCCAAATTTTGCCAGCAAAATAAAAGTTTAGCAAAGAGTTTTAGATAGGAGTACATGGCTTTTAATAAAAATATATATTGCCTAACCAGGGGGTGCCGAAGACCGTGCAAAGTGGAGCAGATATTTGGAATATAGTGGTATCCTCACCCACTATTAAGCTTTCTGAAGACATTATGTTCACTGTATCAGTTTTCAGCGCGTATTCTTCCTTGAACTAGAATCCAATTAGACTTACTTAACATATATTTCTCATAATTTGTACTATTTTTGATCATCCGCCAATCGCGTCTACGATAAAGGAGGGTCGACTTAACTAGAAAGTGTTTGAATTAATTCGTTGGCTTAGGTATTCGCAGTTTACTTTGGGACCTGTATAACTTTACTAATTGTGCGCAATCTAAGTTTTTTCATACATTGTTCTTATATCGTTTGCCCAAAGCGTATAACTAAATAATCTTTTTTGCTCATAATATTTGTCTGCATTTTAAAAATTTTCGTAAATAAATAAATAATTTGTATGTATGTATTATATGAATGTATATGTTTATAATATAAATAATAAAACTGGTACACCTACAACTACCACTTCTTTTCCTACCAATATCTCCATCCAAAGGTTGACTGGTAGAGATCGCTTTAAGCGATAAGGCCGCCCTTTGTACTTTACCTATTATATAAGATTTGTACAATGTTGATACTGGTGTACAATAAAGTTTAAAATAAATAAATAAAATTAATAATGTCAAACCGATGATACGGTTTTGTGGGACACTGCACTATTCCTACATGAACGTGTGAATGATAAATAAATAAATAAATAATTAGAGTACTTCTACTTATTAAATTGTGTATTTCAAGCAAATAAACTTTGAAAAACTAATGGTATAAACATATGTATTAAATACCAAAGTAAAATTTAGACATAAAGAAGAAATAAACATGTCCCATTTAACAAACGGTCGTCCTTTATAATAACATTTTTAATACAATGCGACTAAACTGTTGGCCAGCGTGGTATAGCAGGCCAAGTCCTCCTTTCAAAGGAGAGGCCTAGTCCAGCAGTGGACTGTTAAAGGCTGATGATGATGAAACTGTACAGACTACAGACCCAACAAATTGTAACGCTCAACAAAATTGAGGTTCACCTAAAATACACCATGTGCTTAACTCTCTAGTTGTCTTACAAGGCTTAATATTATCGTAAAGGCTTATTTTTAACCTGTATTATTTTTAAAGTGGTGAATATACTGAAACAAAGTGAATGCTCTCTCTGACGACTCTCATTTTATTAATGCTTGTAGCATACATGAGTGGTTATATCAACCTAATTAAAACGTTGCATGCCACACGATTATATCAAGATTTTAATGAGAAATTATTTCATAGTAAGGTGGTTAATGTTATTAGTTTTATAATTTCATGAATGTCGTAGGTACAATGTTTATTAATGGCTTGATAAAAGGCGACTAAGGGCTATTAAGCAAAGCCGGCCACTTGTGTATTTTAATATCAACCCACGTTTACCGATACCTCCCTGACCTCTTGTAATTATTACACAGGTAAGTTGAGTACCGTTTTGCTTTTTCATATATTACGAAATGTGGTTTGGCAATATTTATTTATTTATTAAAAACATTTAGTCCTATCATCACTATCACACGTATTTGGTATATGCCTCTAAGACGATTGAAATGTACCTAAAATACTGTCCAATAAACTGGTGCGATTTGTTCATAGTGAAGTTAAGAGAGCGCAATTGCTTGCTATGAAGTTCGAACCTAAGAATAGATAGAGAATATAGAAGTACCTACCTATTGTTATACTATAACAGTATCTGTATATAATAATTTGTTATCGTGTATATAATAATTTGCCAACAACATTAAAAGAAATAAGTGGAAATAAATTTAAGAATAGATTGAAAATGTATTTTACAATCTGGATGAGTTCTTTCGTAAGAAATAAAGTGGATTAATTGTATTTTTCTATATAATTTAATACTGGTAGATACCTAATGTTGCATATCCGATATGGATAGACTGTTGAGTCAAAAAACTTATGTTTTATTTATAAGACCTATTTGTACACAGTTTTGCAATAAATACATCTTGTATCTGTAGCAACTACGTTTATATTGCAAATGCTAAATCCAGGCCAATCATGAGGTCCAACGACATTATATAAAATATAAAAGAACTAAAACCTAACGGGTAGCTAGAGGCTTGCTGATTTCGGCATCAATGGGCCGGCTCGACCGGGGAAGTACTACCACTCCTCATCCTATCCCTTTTCCCATCCCCAAGGGGCGGCAACGCATTTGTGACTCCTGTGGTGTTGCTTGTGTCCATGGGCGGCGTCCGATCCGTCTGCTCGTTTGCCGCCTAATACTATAAAAAAAGTAAAAGTTAGCATATTTTCCTGTTGACTAAGTGGACCCTAATTGATGATTCGGTTCTGCTACGGTCATCAGCACTGTAGAGGGAAAATAAAATAACGAGCTTTATGTTCATCTGCTAAATAAATACAAGCTTATACCGTCCTATCAGCGGGCTTTCTGCTTACCATCTTTAGATGGCTACAACTCACACTCAACTGAGAACATAATTAACCAAAATGATGGTGTAGTGGTCTATACAAAAGAACACTTAAATGTTATTGTTGCAAAGCCACAAATTCAGGACTGTAATTGTTTACTTATTACAATTAATTTTGACACAGCTATTTTAGGAGTGTACAGACCTCCTTCGCAAACTACTGAGACATTTTTGCGATCTCTCGATTTAGAATTAAGTAAGTTATCAGCATATAAGAATATTATAATTACGGGGGACGTAAACATAAATATCCTGTCAGGAAATTGTAACCTTCAAGGAGACGGCTATTTAAATATCTGCTCTTTCTATGGTCTTCTGCCGGCGCATACCTTCCCTATACATCAAAGTAGATCATGCCTGGATCATTTTATTATTAAAACTAAACAGCCATCTACTACTTTAGTTACTAACTCAACTATCACATACCATCAAGCCATCTTATTAACGTTAAAATTATCATGCGCGAGACTTAATTGCATACCTAGCTATACAAAAGAAAATATGAAAGGCCTTGAAAAAAGCATTCGCAATACAAATTTTACCCCAGTTTACTTTTATGCCGACGTTAACGAATCAATATCTTACCTAATAACTTCCATACAGTACGCAATTAGAAAAAACACATACACAGTAACATTGTCGCAAAAATATAGGAATATAAAGCCATGGATTACTCCGGGTCTTCTCCGCTGTATTAGGCACAGAGATAATTTACATGTAAAAGTTAAAAAGGCACCTGAAAATGAGATTCTGGCTATAACGTATAGGCGATATAGAAACTTTTGCAACAAACTTCTTAAAAAACTAAAGGTCGACTACGATAAATCTCAGTTGAATCAAGCAGGTAACAACACTAAACTAGTATGGAAATTCTTAAAAAGGCGTTCATTTACTGCAAAATCATTTGAGCAACCCTTAGATTTGCTCAAAAATCGATCAAATCCTACAGCAGCACTAGATGAAATCAACACATTCTTTCCGACGTTGGCAAAAATCTAGCAGACAGAATCTCTTTTTCCGATCGTTCATCTACTCACCATGCTTCGATCACCTCACCTATTTCTAGGCTTAAATCTTCTGTTATGCTGGATACCGATTTAGACGAAGTTATTCAAGTCATTACTGGGTTAAAAGATACTTGTGCGATGGGATGGGATAACATCCCCACAAACATAATTAAAAGGTTTAAGCACATTCTTGCACCGCCACTAACACACATATTCCAAATATGCATGTCTGAAGGAATATTTTCAAAATGCTTAAAAAAGGCTATTGTGATACCTGTGCACAAAGCAGGCGACAAGAGCAGTGTAAATAATTATCGGCCTATATCAATATTACCAGTGCTGTCTAAAATATTAGAGAAAATAATAAACAATAGACTAATAAAATATCTCGAAACCGACAACATTCTTTCAGAACTCTGTCGGATCACTTCATTACGAATTCGATCCTTCAGAGAAACCTCGAGCATAGCCCTCTCCAAATTTCGCTGAGCGACCTTAAATTGGTGGACCAGAAGCACCGTCAGTGTCCACGTCTCGGCTCCGTAAGTCATAATGGGTAGAACGCACTCGTTGAAGACCTTTGTCTTAAGGCTTTGCGGTAGGGGTGACGAAAAGACTTGACGGAGTTTCCTATATGCTGCCCAGCCCAGCCGTATTCTTCTGCCGACCTCCTTTTCGAAGTTGTTTCTAACTGCAAGGTTTGCCCAAGGTAGACGTACTCCTGAACAACTTCGAGAGGGACCCAATTTAGGGTAATCGGTTCCGGGGAGACATGTTCATTGAACATTATCTTGGTTTTTTTCAAGTTCATCCGGAGACCGTTGCGAGCAGAAGAACCGGTTAGGCTGCTCAGTATATACAACAAGTCCTACACGGTTTCAGCCACGATGACGATATCTGCAAATCTTAGGTGTGAGAGGTACTCGCCGTTTATGTTAATACCGCGTCATTTCCAGTCCAGCGTCTTGAACATATCCTTCATTGCATTTGTGAACAATTTGGGGGAGATAACAACCCTTTGTCTCAAACCTCGATGCAAGTGGATAGATTCAGACTGCTGGTTCTGTACTTGGACGGTCATAGCCGCAGCGTCATACAGACCTCTCAGCACTTGGACATATCGCCAAACGACTTGGCACCGTTGCAAGGACTCCAGAACAGACCAGGTTTCATAGTTCTCATAGTCCACAAATGCTAGACACAGGAGCTGATTATATTCCTCTGTCTTCTGTATAACCTGCCGCACTGTGTGAATGTGGTTTATGGTGCCATATCCTCCTCGAAAACCGGCCTGTTCGGGTGGCTGAAACTCGTGAAGTCTACGCGCGAGATGGTTCGTAATGACCCTTGAGCACAGCTTATAGACGTGGCTCAAGAGCGAGAAGTTGTCTCCATTTTTGAAGAACAGAACGACAAGGCTCTTGCTTCACACCCTTGGAGTACTCCCCGAGAACAGGACTGAATTGAATATGCGTTGGCGCTGCATAAGTATAGGTTTCCCACCTGCCTTTAGCAGCTCCGTCGTAATTCCGTCGTCCCCAGGGGCTTTTCCATTTTTGAGCTGCCTTATGGCCACCACGATTTCGTCCTGGCTGACATCTGGCAACTCTTCCGTGAGGTGGCGGGTTGAAGTGGCTCTGGGATCCTCGGTGTCGGGTTGCGGACGAGACGCCTTCAAGGTGTAGAGGTTGCCGTAGAAGTCCTGAACCTCCGCAAGAATCTCTGGCCCAGAAGTGACGACTTTCCCGTCTGACATGGTCAGCTTCGTCAGATGGCTTCGACCTAAATGCTGGATAAAGACTTGCGACTGAGAGACTCTTTTATGCTACTATACTTGTCGAATTATTACCGGTATTAATTTAAAAGCGTTAATAAACTAATTGTGCATCAAGCGTCTTTATAAATTGAAGACTTTCAATTGAGTTCACGATTGCAAATCCTTAGGTTTAGATATATTCAATGATAAACATTCATTCAAATATAAACAATTCATGTATGAAAAGCGAAGAAGAAAAATTATTCACATGTTACCCTACTCAATACCTGTCTTCATATACACTTTCATCCATATGTATTTCAAAGTCTTTACCAACATGTTCACAAAATTATTTACAACAAAACGAAAACGTTTCACAATACAAAACGTGTAAAGCAATGAAAAACACGTCGCTTTCCTCAATATCCAATTCGTAAGCTTGATTAAAAACCAACGAAGAAAGACGCATTCCTACGACCCAAAATGTATGGTATCATTATTTCAAAAATATCTAAGGTTTATATGGAAATTGAACACGTACATGTTACACAATATGTTTGGATATGGGTCGCACATTCGTAGGAATATATGGAAAAGTTGAGCGTAGTCATTCAAGATGAAAGGAAAACCGGTCAAGTGTGAGATACGCCTGATTCATCGCGGGCTTATGCGAAAGTTGTTTTTCTAAAAGAGGTTAAGCTAGCAGAATAGAATTACTATGCCTGCCAGTGAACATTGCTTCATGAATACTTCAATAGATTTCGTTATTCTTAGAGTCTTCTAATATTTTCGCATGATTTCACTATCTGTTTAAATTTACGACGCTTTTTGCAAATTTTGTAAACTAACATTTTTTGATGACCCGTGGATGAGAATGGTTACGTGGAACATCTCGTAATAGTACTTTGACAAGCTTGAGTAATGTAAAAATTTGATCAGCATCCAATTCTATGCTCACATACTGGGTGGTTTATGATATCATAGCGCCTCTTTTGGGGTCCTACTTACTGCGAAAACAACATTACGTGATTTGGTAGCAATTATCCTTATGGTAAAAGTACTTTATTATCCGATCCCGTAATAACGCCCTCCTATGGGGTATATTACTCAATGTTCCACAAAGATGGCGCTAGTAAATGATGCTCATGGAAGATACGTTATCCGTCTAAAGCCTGTCAAACACATGGCACACATACAAAAAACACAAAAAAAGAACAGAACTATCCTAGCGCTCCCTTAGCAATTTCATTATTAAACTTGTCAAATATTCGACTGTTTGCGTTTATTAAGCATTCTGGTAATGTAATCTTCATAATTTTGTAGTCATATCTACTATTCCAAAAAAAACCTACATCTAAAGCATAGAAGAATGAAATCTTATTTACGAATTTGCGGCAAGAGGGCGAGAGAAAACCAATCATAATCCATAACCCGTTGTGAAAATACAGGTAAGTTGGCAGCACAAGTAGTTAATAACGGACGGATACGCAATTTTCTTGTGTAGAAATTAGCAAGAGTCAAAGGCACCGCTAAGCTAACTGAAGAGCAAGCTATAACTAGATACAATATTGTAGTATCTACTTTACAACAAATTTTATTACAGAAGCTCGACTATGAAACTTTATAGTGAACATTGTTATACATTCAAGCAAGATGAGACATTGCAACTATTCTACTCATCTTAATATTGCTTTTACTAATTTTCAGTTGTTGTTTGTACACGACTTTATATAGTCTCTTAAGGAGTGAAATATATCTTTGTATCACTGTGCGAACTTGAGAGTTCTTTTATTTATAGTTTGGATAGATTCAGCTTAGACTGACTGTCGCATGCTCGGTAGCTTTTTATAGAAAATATCAGTTCAACATTACTATCTTAAATGCTTAGAAACAAAGGCGTTTTGATGAGAAACAACATAAAACATACCGTATAAAGTTGTACCAGGTGTAAGGAGCATTGTTATGATAATAAAACAACAATACCACTGCGATTATTTTATGAAAATCAGACAGCCGTTCTAAGAATACGCGTAAATAGAATAACAATAAAGAAATACGATAATAAAGAAATAAGAAATGTAAGGCGGAAGCGGTAGATTGCAACATTTGCAACCCAAAGCCTTCCACCAGTTATACCAGCTTGGCATCAGCCATATACTACCAGACGTCACTGATGATGATATTGACTACAATAGAGACACCACTTCTTTCAGTCAATGTTATGGGAAATGTGATGTGTGGTACTAGAATAAACTAGCACACCAAATATGTCCTTATGGCTCTAACATTTCAAAAAGTGCATTAAGTACTGTAAAACGCACTATTACCAGGCCCCCGACACTGGCTCAAATTCGCGCGATAAATACCTAACATTTCGTGTACCGCTATCGGTACAAACGACAGAGGGCCGCCGCACGCCCGGCAGCGTGTACGCACGGCACGTTTCCCGCACTTTCGTATAGAAATGCCGAAACCACGAAGTGATAATATATAGTGGATGGGTGTTAAAGGCACAAAACAAATGAAAACTTGTTGTTTTTTCACTGTAGAAGGACAAACCATGATTCATGTAGTAAGTAATGGTATAAGATTTTTTGATATATATAAGTAGGTACTTACATAAAGTTTCGTCTACAAACTGACACCAGTTATTTTATTTAGAGCAAAGGTAAGACAGGAAATACTACGTATGTAAATGTTCGTAAATTGATAACTTTATGTTATTAGAAATAAATATAAATGTTGTTTTTATTAAATAAAATCTACTTAATGTCAGAATCTTATGTACGTACTTACTGTATTGTCTGGTATTGTGCCCGATAAACCGAAATAGGTAATAGGCCCCCTGCTACATACGATTATTATACATTTTATTTCTTTTATAACATATTACTTATTGTTAATTTTATTAAATATGTTAACAATATGTATTTACTAACTGACTCGTGTAGATATAGGTATTTAGCAAATAAAACTATGGTTATTTCGCAACATTAGTTTTATTACTAAAATTATCATAAGAACAACCCTAGCGCCTTCGTTTGATGACGCGCTTGTACGTACAGTCACACAATCTGCAACTCTTTTCGTGAGTACTTAGGGTACATTTCTCTTCACTGCGAACAACGGCTATTATTATTAAAATTTTGTAGGTGATTATAGCGTAGGTATTTTCGCTTTTGTATGGGAGTGCTGTACCTGTTACGAAGTAACTATTTAGTAATCTGTGCTATTACGTCAGGGGATCGTTGCAAATGGCGTTCCGTAGTCTCTGCCTACCCCTCCGGGAAACAGGCGTGAGTCTATGTATGTATGTATGTACGTCAGGGGAAAAAAACATTGTCTGAAGAGCAGATAATTAATTTATTCACTTTATATCTATTTTTTTTTAAATCTCAATAAACATTGGATTAACTAACGTATTATTAATATATAATCAGCTTTGATATGTTCTTTTTTATGTTTCATGGATTATATGCTGTAGCGAAATGGGGTAAACTTTTAAAAACGAAAAACGAGGGTACTACCTATAAAAGTACGTAAGAAGGCTTACCCTAGATTCGTGTGTCGAGCGAAAAGCAGAGTAAAGTCAACGATATCGCCCTAAATGTAGCTAATAACAATGAAACAGGGCTATTTGAAACCATTGGCCTAGAGAGACCTAAGAACGATAAAAAAGAAAAGTATTGGAACAACTATTTCCTCTTCATACAGACAAAGTAAAAGACAGGCAACATCATAGAATATTTATATTTCTATTCACATTGAATAAAAAAAATTAAGCGCTTTTAATGAAAGGTAAGCTTTAAAAAATTATATAAATTTATCTCAAAACGTATTCGAGTTTAATTTTAATTCCATACGACGTTTAAAATTGTAGCTTACATACGGATAAAACTGTACCATGTGCACATAAATTAAGATACAAGAAATAACTACGGGACCGAGATTCTCAAACAATTGCGCCGTGTTTACCACGGCTTTAATTAAAAAGCTCAGCGTTCAAGTGCTCGGTAATAGGGCATCACAACACTGAACCCTACATGCACTATGCCTCGTACCTACTTTCATTACTTCACACAAGTACTCGCTTACCTTACCCAAGGTACTGTTTTGTTAGGGGAGGGAAACCTCGAAAGGTATAGAACGTGAGTCTATGTAAAAACAAATAAAAAGTAACGCACGCACGTCTGCTTTTTAGGGTATATATAGTATTTATAGTCAACAATTTCATTCATTTTTTTACATCTTTGAAAACATAAACAGAGTGTTCGAGGTAAACTTATTTATTTTATTCTCGGCTTCTTAAATTTCAATCCAATCATGAATCATTAAAATATAATTTCCCCGTTCGTTATTTATTGGAATGAATGCAGCATTCATTGATATTTTCGCACTGTTGTTGAGAACGGACGTGTTGAATCGCATGAGTAATTATTAATTAAATATTTTTAAATCGTGACCTCAATCAACGCGTACAACTATCTGCGAACGTAACAAAACTGTGTGTTATAAAATGTATCGTGATTGACATTGTAAGCAATATATAATGGAGCACAGTCCTTTCACTCCGAGTAGAAAGACTGCTCGGAGTCCTCCTCCGACGCCGGCACCTGCACCTGCACCTGAGCGTCCAGCACTTGAAGTCATCCCTACGCCTGAAATCCAGAACTGGATGTCATCTATTGAGCAGTACCTCAACGAAGTGTGTTCTATAGCACAAGAAGGAAAACTAAACTCTGAGCAGAAGATGAGAGTCAGCAATCTCTGTCGCCATGTGGGCACTAAAGTTTCGCAGTTGGCAGTTCAGTACCAGTCCCTTAAGTCACATCCTATCCAGGCCCATTCTACCATCAAACCCCAGCAAGAACAACTTGATTTGTCTCAGAGCCTTCAAGATCTAAAACAATCCATACAGGAGTCCTCGAAACCTACCACCTCTGCACCGTCTTTCGCTGAGATGGTTAAAAAATCTGCACATAATTTTATTCAGCCCACTAGCTTAAGTTCGGTGGCAATCTATCCAAATGACAAGCTAAAATCGAGTGACGACACAAAATCATTAGTGCAAAAAATCATCAGGCCTGAACAAATGAACCTCCACGTGAGAGCACTACGCAAGATTAAGAACGGCGGCGTGATCATCAGCACCGAGACCAAAGATGATATTGAGAAAGTAAAACAATCGGTACAACATGCAAACTCAGGCCTTATAGTCAATTAACCCCACAAACGGAAGCCTAAAATCGTGATCGTTGGAGTGCCTTCAAATATGAAAGAGACGGAAGTTTTCACGTGCCTGTACCACCAGAATTTAGCGGAGAAACTTCAAAGCAGCAACCTAGAGACCTTTCTCAAAGAAATCAAGCCGAGTCATAAATCGGGCCGTAAAGATGCTGAGACCTGTAACTACGTAATAGAAGTATCTGCAGCCATTCGTAAAGCACTGATAATCCAAGACAGGATCTTTATAAATTGGTCATCTTGCCCGGTGAAGGATTTCACCCTAGTTACTCGCTGTTATAAGTGTCAGCAGTATGGTCATGCGGCTAAGTCTTGCAGAGAGTCTCAATATACATGCGGTCATTGCGGCAACCAAGGATACACGATAAAGGACTGCACTAGGAAATCCGAAGACCCAAAATGCGCGACCTGCTTACACTTCAAGAAGCCCAGCAACCACAACACCGGTTCTAATGACTGCCCAGCAAGAACAATGGCGGAAATGAGGTACATAAACTCCGTGGATTATGAAGGCGCCTAGGAGCGACGTAATATCGTATTTTAGACCTTTTATCTACTATTTTTTTTTCATATTTATTATTTAATTTTAAGACTTGATATTTCATTTTGTGATTCACCTAACACACCTCATTAGAATATTGACCTACTAACATCAAACATCTAGCTTAATAAAATGCACACATGAGTTATTTACGTCTTACTAAATAATAAAGGTTTAATTAACATTGACATCATTTACGATTATGCTGACCCACAGCTTTATAAGTTACGTTCGTGAATTCTCTAAAATGCTCGTCAGGCAATTATATCGTATAATACATGATCATCTTAATTATATTCATGTAGCTATTAATTATTAACTAAGTTTTATATTGACCACTGTCTTTTGATAAATACGTAATATTATTGCTGTATTGTAAAATACAAATCTCAAATTTGTAAAGAGAGACCCAACCGCCTGTGATACAGTTTCTTACTAGTACAGGGGTATGGTGTTCTTTCCAATCAATTGAAAATCACAGCATTTATACTATTATTATATTAGAACATTTTTGTTTGTATTTTATTCTCTCTGTATTACTGTGAATAAAAATTTATTATTATTATTATTATTATTCATTCGATCAAAACAGGAAAGTAATTTGAAAACATCAACAGAAAGTATTTTCTAAGCCGGTAAGAATACTTTAATATTTCAAAATAACGGTTCGTATATTTCATTTATTCTCTCGATTGAATGGAGGTGCGGAAGATGCGAGTTTTCTTCACAAAAACGCTTTTAGCGCGCCGCAACAGTAAAACTGTGTTCGAAGATTCTTTGTGGCCGTAAAAAGTGCACCGTGTGAATACTTAAGATATTGTGAAAGTTATGTCCAAGTAAAATTAATAAAATTATTTGCTTCGGATTTTACATACCAAATCGATCATGGAATCGGCCTTCTAGATAATGTTACTCTAAAAATGTACTTCCTTAGAGAGAGTTAGGTTGCGTAATGTATTTCATTGCTTACTTAACTAAATATAAATAACTACGTTTACGTTAAAAACGTTCTTACGTAATACAATCCCATAAATTAGGCTTTACAAAAGTCATAATGACTAAGAGAACAATGAACGACTCTCCATGAACTACATTCAAGAAAGGAATAAAAAAGAAAGCGATACTTTAATTAGCTAAACGTTAATTGGTCACAAAAACAGAGGCGTGACGTAATTTCTTTAATACCTTGCAAAGGCACTGGGAACATCTTTTTATTCAGTGGGTCCTTCGCCTCTCAGGATTTAATTAAGGCTTCTAAACATTTTACATTGGTAATAATTGTGCCCGGGGAAATTACAAATCTGTTTGTATCAATTAACACGAAATGTTTACTTGTAATAAGCATCTGGCAACATTCGCATTCGATTATAACTCGCTCGATATTTGCTCTCCGTTGAGTATCCCTTGAGTACATTATTGTAAATTGATCTGCAAACATTTAATTTTGTGTATATTAAGTAAATGAAGCGAAATTTATAGGTAACAGGTTTACAGATAATTTAGCTTCAGTAAATAGATTTTAAGTAAATTCGATAACAATTATTACAAACGCGAAGGTTTGTTTTGTTACTCTTTCACGCAAACGATCTCTTAGATTTTGATGAAACTTACCAGTAATATAGCCAACACATCAACGTTGCATATAGGCTACCTAAGTAGAGATACTTAATCGACTGGAAGATAAAGGAAGGGACTAGTTATTTAACAATATTAAATACCAAATTGGTTCATAAAACATGTATACTAATCCTTTAATTATTCTCCCACCATAATACTACATCTTGAACTAGTACAAAGCACTCGGTCGTCACGTATGAGTAGGTTAGCCTCAGTTTGCTCTGCGGGCTGGCGGCACAAACACTTGATCCATTCACGGCGCTCGCGCCCGCCCGGTCGACCAGATGTATTAAGATGGAAACGCCACATGGGCACTCTCCCACTCACCTCGCCAAACAGATTTATCATTTAACTCCTGTACTACATTATTCATTCTTAGGGTTATTTTACGCGATTGTAGTGCAATAACGGGATTTCCGTAAATCTATAATAATACTAGCTGACTCGGCGAACTTCGTACCGCCTAACAGTCGATTCTTTAATTGTTTTTGTTTTTATTTTTAATTTTCTCTCCGTAATAACCATCTTCGTACTTCAAAGAATACTATAAAATTAATTTGCGAAATCATTTCAGCTGCTCTCGAGATTGGCGCTTAGCAACACATTCGACGATTCATTTTATGTTATAGATTATAAATGTGGCGGTGCGTTTGATTGTTTATGCTTAATAAAGCGTCTTAAAACAACAGACAACCTGATTCAGTATTACTTCGGATTTTCACATATGCATTTTTCGGCGCTTTAAAAAGGAGGGTGTAGAACTCTTTATTGTAAATAAAGCTGTTAAAACTGATTTAAACGATTATCGGCTTCTCCGCTTGCATAAAAATAATTTAATCATCGCCAGTTACTATAAATTTGAGTTTCCTCTTACGATACCGCTGAAGGAATTTAAAACTGTATAATTATTTTAAATATTTTTTTATAGTTTTGTGTACGTAAGTTCCCAGCTTGTTAAATGATTGTAAACTCAAGCATATTGAAACTTTGAATGGGTACAAAATTACTTGTGAATACATTTGCCACTTAACAGTTACAATAGCCCTTAATGAATAATTTCCTTGCTTAGGAAGAGTATTTGCAAGACCTCACCGCTACGAGGCGTTGGCGGACAGCGCGGTGGTTTGAGAGAATAGGCTCTGAACGCATATAAAGGACAGCCATACAAACTGCTTACTCCAAGAGACAGAAACAAGCCGTAATTCGGGATTCCACTAAAAAGTCAAATTAGAACTGTTACTGAGGGAGAGAATCCACTTGTGTTAAATACCGTGGTGCGGCAACAGGGCCCAAATTAACAAAGTGTAACTAATTCCCCCATAAAGGTGATCTATTAATACCTCACGTTATTTAAACGGTATAATTTAATAAAGACGTTGGGATTGTACCCACCGGCGAATATAACAAGATTAACGTTTTTCGATTAACTTCAAAGCGGACCAGAGCGGTCCGGCTGATAAATTATATTTATATTGCAATTCGAGGGAGGGTTTAAGATGCCTAAGGGAGCAACATGTAAAAACACATCTATATTTCATATAATTTGCAAAATTTTGTTTTTCAAATGTGGATTTAGAAGCCTTTGTTGTTCTTCTTTTACGTTTTCTTTCTCGTTTTACGCTTGGGGTGTATATTGAAGAGTTCCAAGGAAATTAAAGCAATACTTACACCTGCGGTCAGTGAAGAAAGGTTCACACGAGTGTTGTTGACAGCATTCATTGCAAAAATGAGATAGGAATTCAACATTTAATGCTTCGTTGTTGAATAAAAAACAGTGTGTGATAAATACGTTTTCTTGTATCAATTGTCACGACACAATTAAAATAATATCTGAATGTATAATTTAATAATAATTGAATTAATAAATAGTAATATGTGAATCAATTCTAGGCTAAAGGATTACGGACCTGGTCTTGCTATAAGACGTGAAAAATGCAGTTTTTACCACTAACCACGCGTAATACATAATATACCATTAGCTCGACAGCATCGATTTTTTCATCCATATAGCGAATAGAAAAATATTTTTAGCTCAGAGTACCTCACAATAAGGACTTTCCGGTACAATTTTTATAGCCCAGTTCTAGACAAAACTTGTATTACAATATTGATATTCGCTCAATGTATTCACCGATACGCAGTTGAGATGCGGTCACTGCGTAGTATGTGTGGGGTAAGACTGATTGATAGAATTCCGAATGCAGTAATACGTGAGCGATGTGGCCTGAAAGAAGATGTCGTGATAAGGATTGAGAAAGGAATGCTGAAATGGTTTTGGCACGTGGAGCGAATGAGTGAAGAAAGAATGACGCACCAAATATATGAGACTAAAGTGTATGGGCAAGCCGGTCGCGGCCGACCTCGTAGGACATTCGTCGACCAAATTGGTGACGTTCTGAAAAACGGAAAGGTCCGAAGCACCCGGAACCGGCGAGCATGTATGAACAGAGTAATGAATGTAGAGGAAGCGCGTGAGGTTTGTAAGGATAGATGCAGGTGGCGTTCCATTGTCTCTGCGTACCCCGACGGGAAAAAGGCGTGAGTATATGTATGTATCTATGTATGTATTCACCGATATTTTAAATAGAGTATTCTTGAATAAAAATCAATATTTAGGTACTAATATTGATTTTGAATACTGATATTAGAACTAAACAAACAAATATTGATCTTGTATTGTATAAACATGCCAGTAATCTCATACAAAAAGCCATATTATGAAGTAGCTTTTGCCCGCTGCTTCAGTCGCGTAAACTTCGATTCGATAAAATGTTTTTTATAAACTATTGCGCCTCATGCAATGCAAATTCTTCAACAAATTTGGTGAATATTGTTTTTGTTTTCAAACAAACTTACAATACTAATTTCATTTGAGAAACTAATACACAATGTTTAGAGTTAATCCATTCAACGAATAAAAAGTTTCATACAAACTTCGTCGACATGTTTTACCCCCTTAGGGGAGGAACTTTCAAAAATCCTTTGTTAGTGTTCCCCTACACTCCTCAAGAAACATACGTGCCAAATTTCACCTACTTCCGCCCAGTAGTTTCGGCTGTAGCGTCCCAATCAGCAAAACAGTCTCAGAACTCGCACTTTTTAAGAGTCGTAGGCTTAAAGCGCTCTTATATTTGTTTTAGAACATACCATCGATCCTATATTACTTTTAGACAAACCGGTATGGCCTCAAGAACGCTCAGTCTTATAACCAAGTCTCATATAGGTATGTATATAAGAGCATTTACTAAGACTAGTTGCAATTGAGGAAAACTTGGTCTTTTATGGGTATTTTCTAAGCTCGTTTCATTATATATTAGACTTACAAAATGCTATTGTAAGATGTCTTGTGAATTTGATATGAAATTTTGTGATCCCTTTTTACGAGAAATGCGCGAACGGAGGATTATGAAATTTGGCACACTTATTGCTTACATGTGTTAGATATGCAGAATGCTATTTTTTTATAAAATATGCATTAGAAATACATGATTTTAATGAAAATAAACGTTACAACTACTACCATATATTTCGCATACACACATGCATAAGTAACATCGTATATGTCGGCGATACGCCAGGGTTATCGTGTCCAGACTCCATTATAATAAAAACACTCACGTAATTTTACTACTAAATAAACTAAGTGTTTATTTTCAGACGATTTCTAGCACAGAATTGAATTAAAATGCGACCTACAGTCCTTTTTATAAACTAACCGTTATTACACTAATTAATGTTTAACAACTGCCACTACTTCCTGTTCAACATATAATTGAAATTACTGTACAATTAATTATAAACTAATCAAAAATTGACATTAATATTGTAACGAATTTTGCACAACACCAAATGATTTATTTTACACGAATACAAATTTATTTTATTAACCAAACGCTGCTTAACAACATTGTCAACAGATGGCGCTATCAACAGGATGCAAATATAAACGCATGTTATTTATTACCGTAAAAATAAGTGTCAGAATAATGTTATTTAATACTAATTGATTTTGCTTTGAAAGTTACTGGAGTTATCTTAATAACTAAGCGATAAATTAAATACCCAATCTTTATAAAACAGTTAAGCAGCCAATACAGTGTCTAATATTGTAAAGTAGTGAAGTTCTCAGTTCTGTTTTCACAAATAGTTATTTAAATATCAATCTTAAATATTATTAACATTTTCGTAACAATATAATCATTATATATTAATTTGCGCCCATACGGCCATTCTGATCCAGCGCGCTCCTCGCGCTGATTATTTAACGGTTACAGAATAAACAGCATAACAAACAAAAATAAGGAATATAAAAATTACATAAATAAGCGTTTATCATACAGAATGAACTAAAAGTTATTTACAAGGCTTCACCTAGTCATAGGATCTTAGCCTGAGGCATGCGTCACCCATCACGGGATCTAACAAACAATGCTTCACCCATGGCTAAGCCGATTACGGCATCACCGAATACGGGATCTAGCGCACACAGGCATCACCCACATAGGGATCTAGCCCACAAACGGCATCCCCCATATAGGGTCGATCTAGCCCACGCGGCATCACCCATCACGGGATCTAGCCAACACACGGCATCACCCATCACGGGATCTAGCCAACGGCATCACCCATCACGGGATCTAGCCAACACACGGCATCACCCATCACGGGCTCTAGCCAACACACGGCATCACCCATCACGGGATCTAGCCAACACACGGCATCACCTATCACGGGATCTAGCCAACAAGACCAGGATCAAGGATACGCATGGTGGCCAGCCAGCGTTTTGGGAAGGATGTTGGATAGGAAAAATAAATTTTTAAACACATAAATGCAAAATTTGCCTCATAAACACGTCAGTGCATATACATAAAATAATCATCATCGTTGGTCATGTTCAGTTATATCAATACAATGCAATTACATAGGTCCAACAACGACAGTGGAGGAGGTAGAGGACCCTCCCCCACGTAAATCGGTATCTGACGAATTCTCCGCCCATACGGTCAAGCCGCTCATACAGTCGCCGATGTTGATCAGCAACAAAGGTTAGCAAACAATGCTTGACTCCAGCTCAGCTCATGCGGCATGTGTGCGCGCAGCCCACACACAAAACCTCCGACGTCAAAAGGGCGGGCCACCGTCATCCATACATACAAATCAGTAAAGGGCCGCTCGTCCATCCTCTCCTCACACCAAGGTCAGGTCATCTGCTAGGATGTCATCATCAACCTGCAACACTCAAAAGACAGGTGGTGGGCAACATTTCCCACCCAAATATTAGTTCCATGAACCTTCGTAACTGTAGATGAAATAAAATTCAACTCTTACAAAGTAGTCCGGTCTATTAAGCTATATCTATATATATCAGGCATGTTCAACCTGTGCATTGGTCTTTAGTTATCTTTGCTACAACAGTGTTGAAGCATATATTTTACGCATAAGGTAAAATACAAGAGACATTCTGAATTTTCTCAGGTTCTGTCTGACAGTGCCATTTTAGATAATCAAATATAAAGTTATCAGGATACCTATATTTTGCAGTCCTGGGTTTTACCCAATATATTCAAAATAAGTTTTATCCACATCAAACAGGAAAACAAAATGGCAAGGACAAAGAGAGGCTTATGTTCAGCCGTGAACAGTCAGACTGTTGATGATAAATATGAAATTATTTCAAACCATGCTTATCCAAGGATTTCGAAAATACTAGTGCTATAATTATTACCTATGTAAGAACATGTTTAATCTAATATTGAATATTTTTTGGCATAGTGCAAGCTGCGAAATTGTTGAACTGTTTGCCAACTGAGCCATAAAAGAGAAATTTACAAGCTACCAATATTACAAAGCAAGAGTAGTGCAGTCTTATTTCTAAAAATGATTCCACTCAGTTTGTATAGTTAATATGGTGGTGAGTTTATATCAATAGTTTTATTTGACTTTATATTTAAGGGAATTTTCTAAATAATGTTAATATTTATTTTAAATTGTTAACATGTGGTGCTAATGTAATTCTTATTTATTCATACACAATTAATAATTGTTTATCTGAATAAATAAATTAAAACTGACTAATCACAACTGACTTAGAAATAAAGCATGAGTAGTCCATACATTTACTTTTATTTGCCAAGAATAAATACTGCTAAATGGGAAAAGAGATAATATGGATTTTCACATTATGTTCTTTAAACCCACTTATCATTATCCTAATAATCATATTTCTATCTGTCTTGTATCCCACAAGAGCTAAGCAATAAGGTTGGCACTAAATTTTATTGGTTTATCACTGGTTGTCATCTTGAACATAGATGCAACTAACTTAGCAAATGAATTCACAACTAAAATAAATTGTATTTACCGAGTATAACACTAAGGCTTGTTATTTATAAAAGATTAGCAGTCACCTGCCTTAAGACTTTCAACCTAAAACAAAACGCTTAGAGGTGGACTATTATAGAACCTAAGTGAGTGCCTATGTCCATAAAGGAATCTACTGTCCAGATCTCATGTTCCTAGCTTCAGTAGTTTGGGTTAAGCAAGGACGGATCATGGTCGGAACAAATCATTCTATACAGGTGTAAAATTAAACGACAAATATTAAGATATGTTGGGTTCCCTTGTCTTGAGCTGCAAGTTGACAGTAACAATTTCAACATAATGTTAAAATGAAATCATGTAGGCACCTACAGAGTACACGAATATATAATAAAACCTATTTCGTAACTTTACAAATATTAGCTTTAAAAATGTGTATCACAAATTTATTTTTATATCTACCTTCTGAATATTTATCTGTACTAATATAATAAAATGGAAGTTTGTTTTGTTGAATGCACTTATCTGTGAAACTACTGGTTTTATGCAAATAATTATTTTTGTGGTGGATAGTCATTTATCAAGAGAAGCTTCATAATCGCGCCGTGAGCACTAACCATAAGTAATGCAGTTAAGTAGTTAGCCTTATGTAATGTGTAACCAAGGACTATAAATAATGTTTTGATTCCTTTAATGTTTTACTACTGAGATAATCTATTGACTACAGATTGAATTCATATTCAGCACATCAATTAGCTTATTTAAACTGAAAGCAAATCAGGTAATTTATACAATGGATCTATATCAGAGCTTCAACTTGAAAAGGGCAGTTATACCGTTCTTTACTAATAATTAGGTATATTAGTAGAACCAAATAACAACAAAGCTTTTTTCTCTTTCTTGTGTAGATAAGTAAGTGTAACAAAGAGTTTCCGACATGGCCTAATGATTAATAAACAGACAACAGCCCCAGCCGACGGCATAACATGACTATAAGCACAGTAGCACTGCTATGTACCAAACGTGGATAAACAACAACCTATAAGTTCTATTTGGGGTGTAACGTTCGTAATTTTGACTGTATAATGTTCATCTGGTAATCCTTACGGGGACAGTAGGTAATCGTGTAAGCACCATAATTTATAAAATTAGGATGTTTCTCAAAAACTAATAAAATCAGCTCTGGATAAATACCTCTGGTCAGTGCATCAACAACCCGCATCTGCAACCTCTGGTAGCACTCGGAGCAGAACAGCGTTCACGCCACAGCACACCCCGTTGCGTGCACCCCGTCGTAGTCGCTCTGTCGCTCCCGCTCACACGTGGCCTCACGTGAAGTGTAGACGTGCTCGCCATAACTCCGACACACCGTGCGGTCTCCGATCAGGCTTGACTAGCGCCGAACACGGCTTCCAAGCGCTTGTCGCATCAGTCTTCAGGTCATCATTGGTAATGGCGGCCAAGCCAAGAGACCCATCACTCCCGCGCCAACCGTAGACCCCGAAGTCTCTAAGGGGGCGTTTAAGCGTTTATACCACCACTGCTGTCGGCGATACGCCAGAGTTATCGTGTCCAGACTCCATTATAATAAAAACACTCACGTAATATTACTACTTAGTTTATTTTCAGACGTTTTCTAGCACAGAATTGAATTAAAATGCGACCTACAGTCCTTTTTATAAACTAACCGTCATTAAACTAATTAATGTTTAACAACTGCCACTACTTCCTTTTCAACATATAATTGAAATTACTGTACAATTAATTATAAACTAATCAAAAATTGACATTAATATTGTAACGAATTTTGCACAACACCAAATGATTTATTTTACACGAATAACAAATTTATTTTATTAACCAAACGCTGCTTTACAACATTGTCAACAGATGGCGCTATCAACAGGATGCAAATATAAACGCATGTTATTTATTACCGTAAAAATAAGTGTCAGAATAATTTTATTTAATACTAATTGATTTTACTTTGAAAGTTTCTGGAGTTATCTTAATAACTAAGCGATAAATTAAATACCCAATCTTTATAAAACAGTTAAGCAGCCAATACAGTGTCTAATATTGTAAAGTAGTGAAGTTCTCAGTTCTGTTTTCACAAATAGTTATTTAAATATCAATCTTAAATATTATTAACATTTTCGTAACAATATAATCATTATATATTAATTTGCGCCCATATATACGTATACAATGTTACTTTTTAATTTACGGTTATGGACCCACAGACTTTAAAACTGAAAAGAGGTTAATAATACATGTACTTATATACTTTTTTGGTCAAGGATTGTCCTATTCGGCCTAAGAGATTTTGTATTTTCTGCAATATATTTATCTTGGCATTCTTTATTTAAACGTTAAATATTGAATCTGAATAGTCCATTCATTTAAATTTTTATCTAAGTATAAATACGTGAAGCAAAAATTGTTATCCCTTTTTACCATAATAATATTAATGCCATGAGGCTAACCCATAAGGCTGGCAAACTGCAAATTCATTTTAGAATAAGACAATTTTAAGTACTTACTTAAAACTACAATTAAATTAAATATAATATACTGTACAAATAAAAACGAAATATATTATTATAAAATAAAATAAAAAAAGAAAAACAATACTTTTTTGTACAAAGTTTGTTCTATTCTGCCTAATAGATTGTGTATTTATTAAAATACTAGCTGACCCAGCGAACTGCGTATCGCCTTTTTAAGAGTTTTTATTTAATTCCCTTTTTTCCAAGCCCCATTTCCAAAGTTACCATTGACTTAGCGCTTAATCTCTTATCATTTCAGAGTCTATAAATGATGAATAAACAAACATAGATTTTTATATAATATTGAAATCCTCATTCCTTAAAATATCGGAGACGATACCCATATCGACGGAAAAAAATCCCGTCCGCCATCTTTGATCACGAAATAGATGTTGTATTTGGATTCACTATCCCTTAAATCATCAGAGACGATACCCATATTGATTTTTTAAATTTTTCCCATCCGCCATCATTGATTTCTCATCCGTTATCTTGAATCACGAAATAGATGTTGTATTTGGATTCCCCATCCCTTTAAACTTTGGAGACGATATCCATATTGATTGAAAAAAAACCATCTGCCATCTTTGATCACAAAATAGATGGTGCTTTTGATTTCCCCATTCCTTAAAATATCGAAGACGATACCCATATCGACTTTAAAAAAAATCCGTCCGCCATCTTTGATTTCCAATCCACCATCTTGAATCACGAAACAGATGTTGTATTTGGATTCTCCATCCCTTCTAACATCGCAGACGATACCAATATTGATTTTTTTAAATTTTTCCATCCGCCATCTTTAATTTCCCATCCGCCATCTTTGATCACTAAATAGATGTTGTATTTCGATTTCACACCCCTTAAAATATCGAAGGCGATACCCATATTGATTTTTAATTTTTTTTCATCCGCCATCTTTGATTTCCCGTCCGCCATCTTGGATCACTAAAAAAATTTCATATTATTAATCAGCGTCCCGAAAATCTCGAAAACGATACCCATATAGATTGTATACTATTCGTTTAGCCTTGTTTGCCTTTCACCCAGCCCTCCGCCTTCTTGTTTGACCATTTTATTATTTTTGTCTGGCCCCTAAAAGTTGTGGCGTAATTTTACATAGCCTTTCGGAATAATTGGGCTATCATAGGCAATAACAATTTTTAAAATCCGACTGCTAGTTCCCGAGATTAGCCAACATTATCTTTTAGCCTTTCTAGCCTTTTGCCCGGCCCCAAAGGGTCAAAGCGTTATGTTATATAGCCTTCCGGAATAATTGGGCTATCGTATACAAAAATATTTTTTCAGATCCGACCGTTAGTTCATGAGATTAGCGCGTTCAAACAAACAAACCAACAAACAAACTCTTCCGCTTTATTATATTAGTATAGATAGATGTCGTTTTAACTGTTTAAGAAATATAACTGCAAAAAGTATTTACACATACAAACTACTTAGTACTAAGACATAGTAGTAGGTACCAAGAAGATTTATATCATACTAGCTGTCCCGGCGAACTCCGTATCGCTTTTTAAAGGTCTTTTTTCTTATTCCTATTTTTCGCAAACCACTTTTCCATGAAATTCTGAACAAAGTTACCAAGGCTACCAGTGCCTAATCAAACATTTTAGAGTTTATAGAGGTATACAAACAAACGAACATTGATTTTTATATATACGTATAGATAGGTGACGCAGAAAAAGTTGTTTTGCCATATAAATTATTTCTGGGGAGAAAAAATAACTATCTTATTGTAAGTCAGGATGTAGTAAATGAGTGATAGAGGCAATAATATTTATAATTAAAAGTGAGTCAAAGTGATAATATTAATAATTTCCCATCCACCATCTTGAATCACGAAATAGATGTTGTATTTGGATTCCCCATCCCATTAAACATCGGAGACGATACCCATTATGATTAAAAAAAAAAAATCCCATCCGCCATCTTTGATCATGAAATAGATGGTATTTTTGAATTCCCCACTCTTTAAAATATCGGAGACGATACCCATATCGACTTTAAAAAAAATCCCGTCCGCCATCTTTGATTTCCTATTCGGCATCTTTGATCACGAAATAGATGTTGTATTTGGATTCTCCATCCATTAAATCATCAGAGACGATACCCATATTGATTTTTTAAATTTTTCCCATCCGCCATCTTTGATTTCCCATCCACCATCTTGAATCACGAAACGGATGTTGTATTTGGATTCCTCATCCCTTTAAACATCGGAGACGATACCCATTATGATTTTAAAAAAAAATCCCATCCGCCATCTTTGATCACGAAATAGATGGTGTTTTTGAATTCCCCACTCCTTAAAATATCGGAGACGATACCCATATCGACTTTAAAAAAAATCCCGTTCGCCATCTTTGATTTCCTATCCGCCATCTTTGATCACGAAATAGATGTTGTATTTCGATTCCCCACCCCTTAAAATATCGAAGGCGATACCCATATTGATTTTTAAAATTTTCTCATCCGCCATCTTTGATTTCCCGTCCACCATCTTGGATCACTAAATAAATTTCATATTATTAATCAGCGTTCCGAAAATCTTGAAAACGGTACCCATATAGATTGTATCCTATTCGTTTAGCCTTTTTTTGCCTTTGACCCAACCCACCCCCTTCTCGTTTGACCATTTTATTATTTTTGTCTGGCCCCTAAAAGTTGTGGCGTAATTTTATATAGCCTATAGCCTTTCGGAATAATTGGGCTATCATAGGCAATAACAATTTTTAAAATCCGACTGCTAGTTCCTGAGATTAGCCAACATTATCTTTTAGCCTTTTTAGCCTTTTGCCCGGCCCCAAAGGGTCAAAGCGTTATGTTATATAGCCTATAGCCTGCCGAAGTAACTGGGCTATCGTATACCAAAAGAATTTTTCAAATCCGACCGGTAGTTCCTGAGATTAGCGCGTTCAAACAAACAAACAAACAAACAAACAAACTCTTCCGCTTTATTATATTAGTATAGATATGAATTCTTCTTGGTATGTACTCAAAACAGACTCAAAATGCTTTATGTCAAAATGTTATCCGGTGACGTTTCGCTAGAGTGGCTAATATGGCGCCTGTGATTTGTCTGTCAGAGCCATTAGAATTTAACAAAATACTCGAGAATCCGAATTTTGCGGATATATGTTGTCGACTCCAAATCTTTATTTTTAATGTTTTATTATTCAGGTAAGGTTTCGATGTACTCCTTGACGAAATTATTAATATAAGATTTGACTTTTCGATAGCAGCGCAGTCTGTCGGTTCCAATGTGAAACATTGCGAAATCCACAACTAATTACAAATTAAAAATTAAGTAAAAATCCATTTTCCAGTGGCCTAAATTGTGAATCTAAACCATTCTCAAGTCCCCTTGAACACACACAAAAAATTGAATCAAGATCGGTCCAGTGGTTTAGGAGGAGTGCAGTGACATACACACGCACACAAGAAATATATATATTAAGATATTATTTATCTTGGCAACTGCTTTATAAAGCACATATCTAGATAATTATTATAAGTAGGTATAATCCATAACTATTTTTTTTATTATTTAAATATAAGTTTCAAATTGAAAATACATGAAATATTTATTACATGTACTATGTATTTTTTTTGTCGAAGGTTTGTCCTATTCTGCCTAATAGATTTTGAATTTTCACAATATAATTTATCTTGGCGTGTAAATTAAAATAAATTAATAAAATATTAATGTATTAAGTGTATGGTATTTTTTAAATTATTATTATAAGTTTCGGATAAAGTGTAAAATAACAAAAGTATATCTGTTTATTGATATCCGTAGGCAAAAACATAACTGCAGTTGTCATAAAGTTTGAATTCAGAACGTCGCGCGCGGGAAATATTGATTGTGTTTTATTAGAGTTGAAAATCTAATAAATATAATGGTATTGAGCTACCTAATTGAGCTATTTGTGAATGAGAGTGAAATAATACATTTGCCATCTATCAGTTTTATGTATCAATGTCAGATCGTATTGGTAAGTTTTCAGACTTTTCAGTGTTTCACTTAATTTAAAACTTTGTTTATACTAACTTATAGTCATCATCATCATCATCAGCCTTTGACAGTCCACTGCTGAACCAGGCCTCTCCTTTGAAAGGAGGAATTGGCCTACTATACCACGCTGGCCAGACGGGTTGGCATAGGGTTTGTATCAAGTTTTCCTTCCCTTACAGTTGTTTTTTTCTGCATAATATGCTCCCTCTGTCGGCTCTTACGACACCCATGGGATGATATGGGGTGGTGACATTCCGTATTCTTAATCCGTCACCACACGGACTAACTTATAGTACCTACTTGCAAATGGTCATACTGCAATAGGGTTGTGGCATGTGTTTTTAGTTTTTACTATCCGCCTGTCTTGCCTTGAGAATGATATTGTTATAAAGGAGGAGGAATAGGTAGATATGGAAAAATATAGGATGTGCTGTAGGAAATTAATGTATGTATCCGAAGCAAAGACTGGGTTCTTATTTGTAACGGATGCCAGGAATCGAACCTTTGCTAGTCCGCTACAGTGCGCTGGTAGTGTGCTGCTGACGTGTGCCTACGACGATGTGTGTTCTTCTATATGTGTGGACTGTATGGCTTCGATGTGTTGGGGCTTCAAAAATAAAACATATATCACAACGTATGCGTTGAGAGCGATGCTGTTCAGGTGTTCGGTGCTTGATGGTTACATAGGTCAAAAGATGGTGGTTGGGACACCAACGAACTGGCCCTCAACGAGTTCTTCGCGACGCCCCGTAAAGGGCGTGCAGAGGCTTGTTCGGGGCAGTTTAGCCCCCCGCAAGCGGGTTCTTTCTCCTGCCCTTTAATAAGGGCAGGTCCTGGGGGCAGGCAGTAGTTGCCCTTAGGGACCGAGAAGGCGCGTACGCGCGTGTGCGCGCAGGCCGCTAAATCTTCACGCCGTCCGGGCGGTCAACACGAGCCGTGTGAGACCCCCGGCGAACCGAGGGAGGCCCAGCTCCGTGAAGCCAGCGACACGGACGGCGACTTACGTGCGGCCTGCGGAGGTCTTGGTGTTGTGGTGTAGATGATGTTGGCCGACATCTGGCTAGATGTCGACGTCGTGGTGCAGGGTGTCTATCCTTGGCGTCGCTGTTGCGGTGGTCGTCCGCGCGCGCGCGCATGATGCGCGTATCCTGGGTGATACGCGCAGATGTCGCGCGGAAAGGGGCGGCCACCTGCAACAGAGTTGTAAAAGGGGTTGTCGTGTTAGGGGGGACGGCGGTTACCCGGGGCAGCCGCAGCGTCCGCAGAGTCGTCGTGGTCAATGATGAGGTCTCGGAACAAACTGGCCGAATACATGGTCGCTTAAGTACCTCGAAACTTTACCTTTACGACGACCATCGCACCGAACACGTGCACAGAGAATCTTTCGTTTATTTTTATTTTAAATACAGTACAAATGTTACGTTATATTCGTTTCTATTATACATACGTACATGTTCTATACATCGTTCGATAGGTCTCATTAAGTTCTATCTATCGGTATGCACCTCACTACTAGCGTCACTAAGTTATTCCATAAAAACTCCCAAAAAATGCTGTCACACAAGGGCCCGCCCACTATATTTTCTATTGAAAAACTATTATATACTAAATTTATATATGTAATTTTGGTAGGCCGTTGTGTGCAACTATATGGGGCATCTATTAAAACAAACACCATGAAAATATCTTTATTCAATTCGAATTCATTACATGGAAACCTATGATGCATAAGAAAAATTACAGAATTTCTTAAGTAAACACTATCGTACATAAACAAAGTTTATGATAAACATGCAAATGTTTATTATTATGCTTATTTTAACTATATAAGGTCATAACTAGCAATAAGAAAGTATCTAGACATGATTTCAAGTCTATATGAAGCCAAAAACACTTATAAAACTATAAAACGAATATGTAAACAAACAGCTGTTTTATGAAGTATTCTTATTTGTTACAACTGATAACACTATTTATGATCGATATCTAGGTCTCTACAGTTAGCACAAGGTTTAGACTAATGTTCATGTACTATATAGTACTTTATATTAAAGATTTAACTATTTACACTATTCTAGCTGTATTTTAACACTTTGACGCGTCCGGGAACCGAACCCGGTGTACCGCACGATTAGCTAACACTGATTTTGTACGATTTTCACTCGCAGTTTCGAATACACTATTCACTGTCATAGTTTTTTAATGTCTGTCGCGAACATTATTGGTACATTGCAGCAAATATGAGAAACGATGGATGTGTGGAGTGACCAGAATGGACAGAATTAGAAGGAATGAGTATGTAACATAGTACGTAAATTTGAGGTTATGAGGTAGAGTTGATTTTCTGTCATAGCTGGTTAGACCAGTACCTAAGCGGACCTCGGGTTCCAAGGCGTGCAAGTCTTGGTTGCAACCGGGAAAAAGCTAGGACGATGATGATGATATATATGAGGTAGTCTGAAAGTGGTGCCCATAGATAAAAGTGAAGGAAAATATCGGTTGGCTTGGTATGGACATGTTATGCGAAGAGAATATTTGTATGGAGGTATACAAGTGAATATATTTTTTTATTTCTTTTAAAGGCAACTTTCGCTCTAGGAATAAATCCTGTGTCGCGGGGGCTCACCTTCGAAACAACAATTCATGGATCGCACAAGGGTTGTCTCGTGTGGGTATCGAAACCACAATACTTGCGCAGTGTCAACCAACTATGCAGTCGTAAATGAAGTCGAAAGGAGAGGGATGAATAGCAAGAGTGTTTCCACAGAAAAGATGGGTAGACTGTGTGAATATGAAAGTAGAGTCACGAAAAGGATGATGAGGCCAGGGAAAACATTAGTCGACTGTGTGAGAATGGGATATGGATGAAAGAGATTTACTCCATTGTAAATAATTAGATTACAAGAAGTATAGAAGCAAAGGACATACTGCGCAAGGGCAAGAGAATGACATTTTTATAAAGTAAAAGTCTATAATGTTAACATCTGTTTTAGAGTTTTATAACCAAGAAGAGTATTAAATAGCCGTTCCAGTAATTTCATAAAAGTTTTCTTTATTTTTATTGTGCGGCAAAGTCTGTGATTGTAGTCTTTGACAGTACAATCTCAATAATGTAGAAACTTATTTTTTCAATAAATTTTGGCGACTTTCGACCACTGGGCGACCTCTAGTTAGAGGAATTTTGGATCAAAATACTTACAATACAAAAGACAAGACCCATATAGGTAAGAGCGTTTGAATATGGAGTTATCTTTAGTATACCGAATGCTAAAATTAGAGTAAACAATCTGACATTAGTCTAATAGTGCGCTTGTAAAATGCAGCTATACTAATGGCGACACTATCGATACAAATTAACAAATAAAATAATTAAACGAGAACATGAGGTCTAATTAACAGTAAATAATAAATTCCAATACGATTACTTACCGTAAAACTTTATACATGCACTTGATAATAACGGCTCTTTAGTATAGACATTAACTTTACGGGACTTTAATTTGTTTACAATTAATTTCAAACCAACACTCACAGGAACTTTTAAGTTGGATCTGACGTAAAATTCTCAAAATATTCTAACCTTAGACCAATATAAGCCTATGCAGGCTTACAAGATACTTACGTAAAAGCAATATTAGCCTAAGTCGGCTTAAATAAATTTTGGCTAGATTTCAATAAGTGCAAACAGCATTCAATTAGACTGATATTAGATAGACTTATAATTAGTGCCCAAACTCAGGCTTATATCATTATATTGGAGTGATGTAAGAGCAAAAAAAATTTTTTGTAAAAAAAATTGTTGTAAGCCTAGTTTTTGCTGGTCGGGGTGTCTGTCAGTCAGTAAGTAACGCAAGGATTTTATATATACAGATAAACGTATGTTCAGGTATTCGTTAAATATGGACTGTTTTGCTAAAGCGTCTCCTAATTGCTACATCCAACCATTTCAAAGAAGTTTTAACCTTGACGGAGTTTGTGGTTTCACTCAAGGATAATTGGGCAATATGCCAATTTATTAGAAGAATCCTTATACATTATATGTATTCATTTGCTAAAATAATACTTCCTTATACGGAAAAAGGCATTACTTTGTTCGGAGCGATAAAAGCCTTACACAGTTCACATGTTAACATATCAATACGTGTAATATATATCGTATTGGAACGAGAAAACCGGAGGTTGTTAAAACAATCTGGTAAAAGCGTTCAATCCGCAAACATAAACATAAATACTTCAATATTTCGAAGCTCGTGTTGCGGCAAGCGTAATTGCAATAAAATATCAAATACAAAGTGGATAGAATGGCTTGGCGATCCAAAGGATTCATTAGTTGATAATCCTGGGTTATATAAACCTGTCAACTGGTGAGACAACGACTACTGCATCGCTGTTAACGCTTCCACCCCGACGATTTCAAGCGGAGAATTCTTCAATTGGATTAAATACTAACTACGTTTTATTTCATAGAACGCCGTTCAAGACTGTAGCACTAGTGCTGTAAATATGATTTAAATCAAACGTTTTATAGTCGATGTATTTTACTCTTCAGCTGGTTTAGTTAAAGGAAAATAAGAAACAACGCTGTGCTATGAAATAAAACTTGAATGTTTGCGTTTAGATTTAAAATGTTTCCGCTTTTAGAGTTACTCAGTAATTTGGATTTGATGTCTGCACGCAATCAAAAGGCGTATCCACAAACTATTTGCAGAGGCTGTGTTGTTCTTGTACATTGTTTCAATATTTATATGACACACAATAATTCACCCACGGCTCCGCCCGCGTGGGACTTTTTTACCCCCTGAGGGTGGGAATTTCCAAAAACCCTCTCTTAGTGAACCCCTACACTTCCCAAGAAACATACATGTCACATTTCAATTTCAGCTGTGCGCTGTCTGTCAGTCAGTCAGTAACGTAAAAAATACAGATTCCCTTCCTAGTGACACATAACTATGTTGTGCCTATCATAGCTTATACAAAGTTATAAACATATGAATAACGTATCACGTAGGTAACGTAGGAGAATATGGGCGTTCTCCGTTTCTCAAGTCTTCCTCCATCGAACATTTTAGGAAAATAAGACTCAGTATACACTCCATAGGTTTTACTCAAACTGATTAGTTTACTTCACTAACTAAATATGCACACGTAGCTCGGATGAAATTGGATTACTTTTGGAAACGCGGCGAAGTCGGACGTAGGTAGGCCACACTTGTTTCCTCCGCTGTGTCTGTCGCCAAAAAGTGCCCGTTGACAGCTCCACGTTCGCTTATAAACCATTTTATGACATTGACAGCTGTCAACTGCCGACCTCAGTGTTGCCAACCATCGTATCCGAATACGCCCAAATCTATTAAGATTTGACGTTACATTCTCGAATCTCCGACACGGCCATCTTGACACGTCACACGTCCCTGTGTGATGCTCCTTCTTCGTCCTCGGTCCCTCACTGCTGAAGATCGCGACCACATATGTGTCTCCAGGCTGTACATATGTGTAAGGCTCGTTGCATGCCGCCGCCCACCGCCATCATGATCGTGTCAGACCATCTCGTAGGTGCCCTGGGTGATGCTCCTGTAAAAGGTAAAACGTTCTGCAATATCTCAAGGTCTTAGCTCGGGCCATCCTGATCATCGTTTAGTTAAAGAATAGGGCTCGTTACGTAATAAACCACAACACTAAGGGTTAACATCAAGTTTTTTTTTAAACTACATACTATCACATCACATTATTACGAAAGCAACTCTCTCATTAGTGAACAGTATCAGAGAATTATATCACAAACGTTAATCAGCGAAAAGTGTCACGGTTCACGGGCCCCTTCTCACTATGAGAAGGTTAAGGCCATAGTCCACCACGCTGGCCAAGTGCGGGTTGGCAGACTTCACATGTCTTTCGAGCACACTCCGAAGTACTCTCAGACATGCAGGTTTCCTCACGATGTTTTCCTTCACCGTCGTTGCTATCACCTACACGAGCGTAGCAACTCATATCACCTCCATCGAGTGACGTACACACTGTCGTCGCTATCACCTATAACGAGCGATAGCGACCCATTGCCACCTACATCGAGTGACAATTAAGCCATAGTCCACCACGCTGGCCAAATGCGAGTTGGCAGACTACACATGACTTTCGAGTACACTCCGAAGAACTCTCAGACATGCAGGTTTCCTCACGGTGTTTTCCTTCACCGTCGTCGTTGCTATCACCTACACGAGCGTAGCAACTCACGCCACCTCCATCGAGTGACGTAAACCATGTCACCTCCCTCGAGTGACTCTAGATTACTTATTGGCTCCAACGACCAATACAACGAACACATCACCTAAATCGAGCGACATGTCCGTTTACCAACTTAGTAATGATACCAACCACTGTTCACTAATCAGAAAGAAGCACCACTAAATTTAATTCATTATTCAATTAAGCTAAGTTCTTTGGACTCTACACCTTCTAACCAATGCCAGTTTCGGCCAGATAGGCTTTAGCTTTACCAGTACAAGCTTTTACAAGCTCCTCAAAGCCACATACAGGCTTCACACAGGCGCGGTGCCACATACGGGCCTCGCGCCACAAACGGGCCTCGCACCACAAACGGGCCGCGCGCCACACACGGGCCGCGCGCCACACACGGGCCGCGCGCCACACACGGGCCGCGCGCCACACACGGGCCGCGAGCCACACACGGGCCGCGCGACACACACGGGCCGCGCACTACACACGGGCCGCGCGCCACAAGCTGCTGGCCACCATGCCACACTCGCCACCAGGCCGCGCCGGCCGCCAGGCCGCCTCAGCCACCATGCCGCGTCAGCCATCATGCCTCGCCGGCCTTCAGCCCGCGCCGGCCACTAGGCCACGCCGGTCACCAGGCCGCGCCAGCTACCAGGCTGCGCCGGCCATCAGGCCGCGCCAGCCACCAGGCTCACCCAAAAGGAATTAAATCTACCATTAGTATTTCAAAGATTCGTCTCATTGTATTCACACTAAATAGAGTATTTCAAAGTAATTCAACGTCCGCACTTCGTAAATTTTGAGTAATTATCAAATTCATTTACAACTTCACAACTTTATAGAATTTAACTCCCATCCATACTCAATGAGCTATGTCAAAACTGGATTTGGCCACTGACAAAAACTTAAACCAAATACGAACATGGCGAGAACTGATAAGCTACTTTCGGACAAACTGATTTCCTTTGGCTACATAGAGGAAACGACTACAGTTCCGAGATAACCATGATAATAACCACCATCGGCAGTCTATGAGTACTTTCAGATTCTCGCAACACGCTCTTGTCATACGACACAAACCAGAGGTAGATGATTTTAACGATCAAAAATCAAATGAGAGCTACTTGAGTTGCAGGGTATCCATGAGTGCGATCAACGACCACACCTTAATGCACTTCGATCTAGGAATAAAAGAACATTATCGCACAGCACTCGATCTAGTCGTTCGGCTATTCCTGACCCAAGTCAGTAGGAATAAAGGTACTCTGATCAAAATCACTACAGTAACGTGGGTACCACAAAATTATCACAACAACGACTAACAAAGTACTCATTTAATGAGAATAAAGTTAAGCATACAATCATCACTAACCTAGTTCTACCTACGATGAAAATTAAAATCTCTGAAACTGATTATCGTAACGCACTACACTGATAACTCAATCATTTTCTTCTACGTCTGATAATCGAGTTTAACAGCTTTTACTGGAAACACTATCACTCTTAAACGTCTTAAGCATAACTTGGAATTGGCCTGAGAACTCGGGGCACTTGATTAAATTCCCAGCGTACCACATGAATTTAAAAAAACACAGTAGGTAATGTTCACGCGTAAAATCTTAAAATTGAATTTAATTTTACTAGTGGTGCCATCTAATAATCTGAGTACGAAACATTTTAATGTGCCATGTTAAAAATTTATGCATACAAAAAAAAAGCAGGTCTAATTGCAACATCGAGATCGTCTGTACAACTCAGAATTACAACGAGTCACTGTCACTTTTTACTTAGGCTCTGATGACGTTTAAACAAAAACCATTAGGGATTACCAGCACCACGAGTCGATATAATAATGGAGCTAGTAATATCCTTTGACTATGGTCAGGCTAACACGTTTCACTGAAAAGGCACTTGCTTGAAACAATGCAAGTAGGCCTGTACGCTCACTCTCGTTAATGTTACGGTCCATAAAGTAAGACCGAGACAAGATAAACTATTTGCAAGCAAGCATATGATCACAATGTTCGTGAGTGCGAGCCACCCTCGCATGAAGTAAAAAAAATAATCGCTTTCTTTTTAACCGGCGTATCAAACTCAAAACCTCCGTTCGATATCTACGCTATAGCTAGATCACAGGGGTAGTCAGACAACCATACGCTAACATAAAATACAGCAAAGGCCACAATAAATTAAATCGTTCCGTACTAATCACATTTTTTTTCTTTTTCTCTTTAAGCGATTAAAAAGAAGGTTATTCATGAGATCATGCCATGAGAAACACGACACCTTAAAAGTCTAACGGTCCTACAACTCTAATGTCTCTTGCAGGAATCGAACCCAAAACACTCGGTACGATGTGATGGCGACATCATCACAAAGATTATGACATTTCCAAGGTTGAACGCGTAGCAGTATTCTGCTAACCAAGAATGTTTTACAACTCATGTTACTCATGTTCACTCAATGTTTTACTACCGTAACTTAATAAAATTTGATGTACCAAAAAAAAAAAACAGACAAAATACGCTCACCAATGTTGCAGCAGAAAACCCAGCTGATTCACCAACATAGCAGCGTTAGCAGCCGCCTTCGCTCGCGCCTTGTTGGCACACTTCATTGAACAGGTCCATCCCAGGAAACGGCACGGTAGATAGCCAGGTCGAAGCTCCTCCCTTCAAGGCCCGGCTTAGTGCGACCATAAGCGGGGCACAATGCGAATCTCGATTGTCCAATCACATGTCTGCAGCCGTCACCAAAGCACGTGCATCTACATCTTGTTGCTCAGGATCGAAGTCCGGTAAACAAAGGCCATGTAGTAGGTATGACGATGTAGTAGGTATTTTCATGGCTTGGATCAGCGTCAGAAAATTGCGATTTTGTAGTTCCAACTGGCCCAGCTATTTTTTCATTACTAGTGTCTTCATTTTGAACACGTGGGTCGTTGTGCTCGTATCCAACTTCTGATAACGTATCACGTAGGTAACGTAGGAGAATATGGGCGTTCTCCGTTTCTCAAGTCTTCCTCCATCGTACATTTCAGGAAAATAAGACTCAGTATACACTCCATAGGTTTTACTCAAACTGATTAGTTTACTTCACAAACTAAATATGCACACGTAGCTCGGATGAAATTGGATTACTTTTGGAAACGCGGCGAAGTCGGACGTAGGTAAGCCACACTTGTTTCCTTCGCTGTGTCTGTCGCCAAAAAGTGCCCGTTGACAGCTCCACGTTCGCTTATAAAACATTTTATGACATTGACAGCTGTCAACTGCCGACCTCAGTGTTGCCAACCATCGTATCCGAATACGCCCTGGAATGGAACGTCAAATCTATTAAGATTTGACGTTCCATTCTCGAATCTCCGACATGTATGTACTACTTGTTAGATATTACTATATCAAACAAGTAGTACATACATATATTTTGAAGAGCTTTCTGATTTTTAAAAAGCCAAGCAACACTGAAACGATTATTGTCACTGACTCTGATATAGTAAGGAGCAAATACTAAAGTTATACGGTGAAGGCTGACAATACAATTCGTCGTATTGCTTTACAGCAACTTGTGCACTCCGTACAATCAATTTAAAACGTAGGTAACTCAGTGTTTCCATTTTCATTTTGCCAGAAGAGAAGCCATGAAACTAGTCGTATAGTTTTTATTGTACTCATTGCTACAGTTGGACAAACAGTTTACAATGCAGCCTCCAAAACTTATTATTCGGAATAGCAATAATTAACTACTTAATTAACCGTGCTGCTATTTACCTTACAGTGTTTTCTACGTCAGTGAATCGTGTAAATGCGGCATTAATAACTTTTACAGTAACTTACAACAACAATTCGTTCTATCCTTTGTTATATCTAGTTGTGATTTTATTAATATTTGTGTTGGCAAGTTTGTCTTCGTGAATTGTTAGATTTTAAACTTACGGAATTTTACATTGTGATTTCCAGGGATATAATTTTTAGCGCTATACTATATTTCGATATCATGTTAGTCTATGTTCACCATTGCTTAGGCCGCTCATAGATAGTTAACATAATATTAATAATATCACAATGCTAGTTTATTATGAGAGTTAATGCAAAATACATAATAACTAGTCGACGCCAGCAGCTACGCCTGCATTTTTTTAATTTACCCGTTTTGGCCGATCCCGTGGGAATTTCGGTAAATCCCTTCTTAGTGCACCCCTACGGTCCCCAAGGAACATACATGCCAAATTTCAGCTTCCTGCACCCAATAGTTTCGGCTGTAGCGTGTCTGTCAGTCAGTCAGTAACGCAAGGATTTTATATATTAAGATTAAGTAACATAGGACATACTTCTTATTTTTTCGAAATCATGGGTGTAGTTTCATTGAACCTAACCAAAATATTGGCAAGGTAACAGACATCGTTAGACGTTTTCAAAAACGTATTGTGTTTAGTCCTGTATAATGGTGGTGCACATACACGATTCACTGACATAATAGTTTTCGTTTCAAAACCAACACTGCACTGCTTTGGTTACAGATTTTAACACATGACACGGTATTTTCACTGTCGAATGATGAATTATGTATAATGAATGCTATGTCGGAAGCCTTCGGTCAATAAACGCCTACAGTAGAGTTGGCCAAACACTAACACGAAAAAACCGACCCGTTGGCGTAGCGGAAAGGTAAGCGACTGCTACGCCTAAGGTCACGGGTTCGAATTCCGCTCAAGTTAAATATTTGTGCACACGAATATGTATAAAATGTATGTATTTACAAAAAAGAAGTATATATGTATGTTTATCCATTGTGTGGTACCCATAGTACAAGCTCTGCTAAGTTTGGGACTAGGTGGTGTTGTGTGTATGTGGTAGAATCTTATTTGTTATAAGATTATAAAAAAGGACTTACTACACTATCAGCGATATCCCTCCCGTAAGAATTAGATACACCGCCAATGCGTTCAAAATGTAATTTGAATTTCTTTCCATTTTAACTCCCAACATTCCTGGTAAGTACTTATCTTTCATTTCGATATTTAAAAATCGGTGACGTCGTGGTAGTGTCATAATCAAAGGACTGAAAGTGAATACAGCGTTATGAATAATAACGCCAAACTGAATAGATATAATTTGAATTGCATCATAATCCCAAATAACAAAAAATATGCGTACAAATAAATAGCTATCAGCTATTTTATGGATGAAACTTTTTTATAATCCCAATTTTATGTAAATTACGGGTTTTAAAGGATTATTCTTGTCAGATATTGCTCAATACTGGATTTTTTAAATATTTGAACAAAAAATAACTTAAAATACGTGTATCACGTGATACTCAAAGCCAGTCAGTCAGTCAGTCTTAGGTTCAAATCCACGACCACAGCGCGCACCACTGATTTGTCGAAGCGTTTTGCGTATTAAATCTCTCATTAATTATCATCTGCTAAATAGTGACATTGGGACAGTTTATGACCTGGGGCGACACTGACGAGGAGCTTAAAAATGAGTAAGTAAGAACCTTTTAGAGGTAGGATATAACGCCATTCTTTTAAAACAGTGCCGTCTTTCTTTACGAAAAGAGAGCAGTACCTTCTCTTTAGGGAGTATAGCAACTATAAAACTCGTAGATACTTTTCTTAATTATCAGCAGAAGAGTGGTAATGGTAATAAGTAGTGATGCCTTTGATCAATTATGGCATCAAAAATAGCCGGAGCGTGGACTACTGAACTACTTAGGCAGGTTTCATTCACAAATTACCTTTAAAAATCAGCGACATGGCGAATATTCCTCAAGGAAAATTATACATTCTAATTGCGATGAATTTTAGAATCGGTCAAGTAGCATTTTGAATGAATTAGTGACAAAAAATTTAAATAAATTAGCTGTTTTATTGTTATGTTTATTATTGTTTATGATTATCTTGGGCCCTATAGGAGATTTACATGGGGTCATGCGTCCATTATATTACTACTATTTTATTTACTCTATTACTTACATTGATAGATATGATGAGCAGAAGACACCAGCGAAGCTGCGTCTGTGTTGTAAGCATCGAGCGTCGGTGGGGCGCCTTCGGCCGTGGAGTCGGACAAGTTGCCGCCGCACACTGAGGTCGCGCCGCCGTCACTACTTCCTGTTAGCAAAGCCATTATTTTGACACATCATATTGATTAAAAAACACAACTATGGCGCAATTTTTGCATTACTGGGAACATGAAGTAGCTATTGTAAAAAGACCACCACAGCGGTTGTTTCTGACACGCAAGAGCGCTGTGATTCCTAAGCGCTGTAACTTCTATCCTACTACTGTTTTCAACGCCAAAATTAGTGAAGATTGATGGGTACGTTTTTTACTTTTACACGCAAAAACTATTGTTTGTTTGTTTTCGTGTGAGTGTGTGTTTGTGGCCAACTCTGCTGTCGGAGTTTTCAGACCGCCCGAAGGCCTCCGACATGGCCTAACGAAAGGGTCGTTAATATCATAGACAAAACCGGGACCGACAGCTTTGCGTGCCCTCCGAAGCACGGTAGCGCTCAGATGTAAATACCACACACGGTCACCCATCCAAGTGGTAACCTGTGCACGTGTTGCTTAACTTTGCCGATCTGTTACGAATGGCAAGCCAAGTCTCGCTATGAGCGCTACCCCCGATAAATTTAGATGCAAATTTGCAGTAATTTAATTTACTTATCACAATAACAAATAGACTACATTAGGTATTTATCGCAATAACTAATATCTACGAGGGCTAAGCCGCGTCCAGAATCGAGACAGTAGCACGAAAATCAGTAACGACCAATAACGTTGTAAGCCAGAATAAAGTGCAAAGTAAGAAATATGTTATAACCGTATGATAATAAAAATAAACTAATGTTGGTGATGATGATGAATAAGGAAATCGCAGCAAACAGCGACACATAATGTTACACTTAAATAATTTTGTATTACATAGGAATATATATGTATATATAAGGTATGTAAGTATTATATTAATGTGTGTATATATATATGTGTGTGTGTGTGTGTATTAATTAGGTTTCTGTCTAATATTCAATGCGAATATGTGAATTGCACCTATTACTTGTATCTCTGCGTCACCCAAAGGTTGACTGGTATGGTGCATAAAATTTAAATAAATAAAAATAATGCCAACATGACCGTAGGAATTAAATCCATTAATAAATAATGGATTTAATGCACGGAGCTATGGTTCATTGGCATTTTAGGCTCAAAAATACATCGACTGAACAACTTGAAATTACCTTTTGAAATGAAACGATACAGAAAAGATTTTTCTAACATTGACTTATACAAAGTTGGGTAGCATAAAACATTTCCAACAAATTGAGGATAAAGAAAAATATTTGTACGATGACAATATGTTTATCCTAAGGAATTAAACTACAAAGGTTCGTACAAGTTCAAAAGAATTATGTTTCCTAGAACGACTTAGTAGAACTGAAATAAAAAGTAGGTAAACGTAACATAAGCGTAATTGTATTTTTAATTTGACTTTTGCCAAATTGTAAATATTTAAATATAAACACTTTTTGATCATATTGCACATTACATAATAAAATAGAGGTGTGTTTTTATGTCGTAGTTATGTGTTTCATTTAGGAGAAACCTGACAAGTAAGCTAAAGAATTCTCCCCAAATAAAATAAAATAAAATAAGCCTTTATTGCTATTAAAATTAACTTAATTAACAAAGCGTTTCTTAAAATATAATTATAGAGGTAAGAAACCAAAAAAAATAAAAATAACTTAATCTAAAACTTATGCTCGGCATTCGGCTAATCTTCCTTCTTAACACCTTGTCTTTCGACAAAGGCCTCCTCTAAGGATTTCCACTTAATTCTATCCTTTGCTGTACGTAACCATTCTGGTCCAGCCACTTGCTTCAAATCGTTTTCCCATCGCTTTGGCTGTCTTCCTGTACTTCTTTTGCTCTCTCTAGGTTACCATTCCGTTATTATTCTGGTTCATTTCTCTTTCTTTTCTCACAATATATGTCCTGTCCAACGCTATTTCAATTTTCAGCGTACTGATTGAACTTTTTCAAACTTAGTCTTTTCTTTGATCTTTTTTAATTGTTTTATCCCTTCTCCTCACTCCTAATACACTTCTGTCTATCCCATTTTGACATACTTTTAATCTATTTTTCTGTTGTTCAGTTTTTTTTTATGGAATAGGGGGCAAACGAGCAGACGGATCACCTGATGTTAAGCGATTACCGCCGCCCATGGACACCCGCAACACCAGAGGAGTCACAAGCGCGTTGCCGGCCTTTTAAAAAGGAATACGCTCTTTTTTTGAAGGTTTGAAGGTCGTATTGGTTCGGAAAAACTGCAGGCGACAGGTCATTCTACAGTTTACAGGTGCGAGGCAGAAAGTTTCTAGAAAAACGCACCGTTGTGGCTTGCCAACCATCTAAATGATGGGGATGGAAATTCTGTCGCGTAGAACGATAGCGGAAAGAGGCGGCAGGGATTAATCCGAACAACTCTTCGGAGCACTCCCCATAGTAGTAGCGATAAAAGATGCATAGCGAGGCTACATCTCTACGCAGCGCCAAGTGGTCTAACCGGTTGCAAATATTTTGGCAATCAACAATTCGAGCGGCTCTCCGTTGGATGCGGTCCAGAGGGAGAAGCTGGTACTGGGGTGCCCCTGCCCAAAGGTGAGAACAGTATTCTATATGTGGCCGGACCTGCGCCTTTAGTTAAAGCCCGGGTTTGGCATCCGTATGTAAGACACGGCAATATGCAAGCATTGAAGCCTTTAGTTTGTCCACCATAGGCATTTCTTTATTCATCATTACTTCGCTTAGCGACCAGAATCTTTTCTAAGTGTTTGCTATTCTATTTTCGATTTCAATTTTTTTAGATGTGTTCGCTTAAATATTCTTACTGCTGATTATTAAATGTAATAGCACTCTTTTCTGAAGAATTGCTCATTACTTTTGTCTTTGTAATATTCATCATGAGCCCTGCATTTGCACTTTCGCCTAATAATTGCTGTAGCATTTTTTTCTAAGGTCATCGGGCATTCCGAGAAAAGCACTAAATCACCAGCGAATCTCAAATGACTCAATTAGTCTCCATTCACGTTAAGTCCGAAATTATCCCAATCCAGCCTCCTAAATATCGATTCTAACACAGCAGAGAATATCTTCGGCAGTAGCGTAAAATTGGGGTTTCTGCATCACTTGCTCTCGTGTCGCCGCTCGAGCTGCGTGATACAGAAGCCCCAATTTTACAATCGAGATCGATTCATATTAATGTGTTCTGCATAACTCAGAGTGCCCAGTAATACCATACTGTTATAGTTAACATAATTTTTTAAGTTTAACAATTATTTAGTGATCAATCGTAGCGTTACTTTTAGTGAGTTTTTATTATGAATGTGTGTACCTAATGAATTCCTCACTACATGTAATATCAATGTAATCATGTTACCAATTTAAAAAATAAATGGATATGTTAATGAGTCTAGGAAACTATTAAGTAAAATAAAACAATGTATATTATCAATTTAAAAAAAGTTTATTATCAATGCACCATTTTTTTAAACACAAAACATTTTTTAAAGCACATATTGAGTCATGATAAATACAATTGTACAAATCTTCAGAACACTTATAGCGATCATATAAACATAACAAATTAGGACAACATTTATCTTCTAAATTAATTACATTATTAGTATTTAAAATATCCTTCAACCATAACATTTTTTCAAGACCTTTAACGTAAATACACTTATCTTTTAAAACATCTGAAATTAAATATTGATAATTTGAGTAAGGTATAAATCCTTCACCCCAGTATATTTTTCTGTTACGTTCAATCCAGCAAACCTGCCGTCTTTCTGATTTCGTCAAATCGTAAAAAGGAAATGGTGGTTTGATTAAAAACACTTGTAGGTTTTTATTACACCATACAGCTATTTCTTTTAGTATAAATTCATTTGCTTCTGTTTTAAAGCCTTGAACGTCAACAATGGCCGTCATGATAGCCTACGCACGATGTTGCTTAGAGGTTTGTATTCCACGATTCGGTCGTTTATAATCAAGCAATATGCAGCCGTATTATCTGGTATCGATTTCGAACATTCAATTTCTAATCGAACATCTACTGGACCTGTCTTTAGCCTATCGTTTTGCCTTGAACAGTCTATGATAAACAAGGGAGCTTTTTCTTTAAATTCCTTTAGATTGAGCAATGGATCGACTGGACAGTTGTGATACGACTGGCGAAATTTTGCGTACATGTCGTATAATATACTGTATTTGTTCTCAGAAAATTTTAAACTTAAAGGTTCATATGGATAATATTGTGAATTTAAAAACAAGGTCACGTTTGTTACCTCGCAATGATCGAACAGTGAACTATCTTTCAGTTTATTATTTTTTCTATTAGTTTGTAAGCCAAAGATTACATATCTAGGTTTTTCCAGTTGTGATGCAGTTTTAACTGACCATGAATGTTTTGTAGTTTTAGGCAGTAAGGGGCACTCATACAAATCCCAATTTCTAAAAGCCAATTGAATAGGTTTATCTTTTTCTAAATGTTTTAACAAAGTTAGTCGTTCACGATCTGAGACTTTTATGTGTGGTACTCTCCATTGTATTATTTCTATATCTATTTGGAAATTAGCAATATCATCAGTAAGCATAACGCTGTTTAAGTTAGAGTTACTTCTATTCAATATAAGTTCATGTTTACAGTTTATTACAATTTTATTATAATCTTCCGCAAATCCTAAAATCATATTCAATGGTATTAAAGCACTGAAATGATCCTTATTTTGAAATCCCTCTAAGTTCCAACCCCACAAGTTAGCAACTTTACTTTCCGCTTCATTTAATGAGATGTATGACTTTATTGTAGTTGTTATTCCCGAATTTTTTATACGATTTATTTCAATACCATTAATTTCGTATCTGATGTCTTGAAATAGGAACATATTAAAATTATTATTAAATGTAACAGTTTTCTCAATCGGTTTTCCATCTTTGCCAAAGAACTTAGCTCGCCCTTCGACATAAATTGCACTGGCTGACGGTAGCACGTATATGTCTTGCTGGTGTATGGGAATTCGAATTTCGTCGTTTTCTCTAAAGCAGTTATTGTACGGATTATAAGAATGGATTTCATAACTTTCGATAGAAGTATCAAAGTGTGGTAAATCATTAATCTGCAGCATATTCATACTTGAAAACCCAGAGCTTTAAGAAAGTCTATATTTGCTTTAGTTAATTTGTTCACTTTTTTCTTACGTCTATGCACCTTAGTGGTTCTAGGAGAAATAAGGTGTTTTATTTTAAGTGGAGGGTTTATATTATATAATATCATTTTGATTTTCTTAAATGAAGACGTGATTGAATATGATCTATAAAGTTAATGAGATGATTAAACTGATCAACAATCTTAATGGATATGGATGAAATTATATTTTTGTTCACGGGTATGTAAATAATACTTTGAGGCGTTTCTATGTAATGGTCTCCTGCAGTAGTATTAGGTACAAATTCATGAATAATATGAGTTGGTAATCCGTTAGTGTAAGAGCCGTATACTATGTCACATTCAATCCTGATAATAGGGGGAATTTTAGTATTACTAGAATACACATTTGATGCCGAGTTTAAAATTGAACAATATAGCAAACCGCACTCATAATTTCCAGATAAATTCAGAGGTGGTTGAAAATATGATTCTAACTCTGATTTGGTGCCAGAGATAGTTACCGTTATAGATATACTTGCATACTGAACAGTTTTGAGCCCTACTGTTTATTTTATTCCATATCTATGCCAAAATGTCCTTAAAAATTTTAAACATAGATGTCCACAATTGAAAGGATGATTACCTTGTATATTTTCATAATTGTAGTGGACTTTACAGCCTAAGTAATTTATAATTTCTTTTGGAGGCTTAAGATTTCCGTAGCTGTCAAAATATTCAATATATTTATTATGTTTTGCATAGGCTACCCAATGAGAACCTGGATTCTTAGATATATCTAAGTTAACAACTCCACATTCTTTTTTGTAGGGACATTTCGGGAGCTTATCTCTCATAAAAACACCTCTAAAATATGGGATGCTACATCCATACTTCAAAATATCTAAGTTAGTTAAGGCGCGGTTGGGTAGCCGGTATTTTAGTTTTTTGCTTTTGATACGAAGATTCCAAGTCCATTTTTATGCGGTTTAAGGTGCAGTCCTTTTCCAATGCAAAGGGGCCTCCATTTTTTTTATTGTGTCTCTTCGATTCTTCATACAGTTTTTTTACCATCTTGTACTCATTTATGGTCTTTGCAATACCAGCTGCACCACCTGCTAAAGCTCCTGCCGCTGATAATCCCGCAAAAATAGGAATCAAAGGTAATACTCCACCAGTTTTTGGTATGGGAATAACTCGAGGAAGCTTAAAGGATGAATCATCAGCTAATTCTCTGGCAGCAGCCATTGCTAATTCTATTGCTACTTTCTTGCATTTTGGTTTTAATTTTTTCATACGTTTTGCCGCAACAGTAATTATATTTTTAAATTTATTTTTAAGACCTTTTCCAGATGCTGTTTTACTCGAAGGCTTTCGATGACGTGTTTTTAGCCCAGAACCTGTTTTAATTTTCGTTAACATGGCATTACTTACTAAATGCGCAGCAATTTTTTCTCCTGTATTTGAATCAGGGGCAAAGGCGCGCTTCCTTGCCATTTTTAACAAAATTAAGTCAGCCTTGTGTCGATCCTTCAAATTTGATGACTTTTGATATGCAATATCATGTTCTTTACAATATTCGTCTAATTTATTTACACCCTTATCTCCACGTTTTAGTCGCTTAATTAATTTTGTACCAGGTCCACAGTAATTGTATCCTGGTAAATGTAATTCAAATGGCAAATGATTTATGAGCCAGTTGAGAAGACTACTCTCTCCAATACACATAATAAGACTGATTTATCTGGGAGTAAATATTTAATAAATAGGTCTACAAAACAATGTGTTTGACACTTTGTAGATTAAGTTTATTGGTTCTCATAAAATATTCGACTTATCGATCCAACTATTTTCAGTAGATGGTAAACCTAGCCACTTTACAAAAGCCCTGTTACCTTTGCGTTTAATAACTTTTTCAACTAAATATATGTCAGGATGTTTCGTTTGCTGAAGTTCTTGAGCATAAAATGCTCCTAAAATAGGCTGACCTCGAATCGTATCTTCAATCAGGTAAGTGATAGGAGATGTGTTTTGTATTTTTCGAATTTTAAATATTTCTGTTGACCAGTTAGGTGTATAGCCTTTTTCAAATGTCCCTTTGTACTTACTGATACGTACATAGTCACCCACTTTATATTTGCGTTTCATACTGACTTTCTTCATATTTTGTTCATATCTTTGTAATATGCGTTTTTTATTTACACTACTGACCTTTACAGGAATTTCGTCAATTGTTCGATGATGGGTGTGGTTGTATTTATAAATAACATTTTTGAGGGTGTTATCTATCCAATTGTAGTTACCTTTTAAACTAAATTCTTTATACAATTTTGATTTCAAAGTTCTGATAAACCTCTCAACTATCGAAGCTTTTTTTGTGGAGAAGGTTGAGTAATGGTTAATATTATAAGATTTCATAAGTTTTTGGAATTTATTATTATAAAATTCTGTTCCATTATCAGTTTGTAGATTTTTAGGACTGCGACCATCATCCAACAAACTCTTGAAAGTGTCACATACAACATCTTTATTCTTAGATTTCAGAGGAAATGCCCAAGCATATTTCGAAAATGTATCAATAACTGTAAGAATAAATCTATAGCTTTTATTTTCTTTGGATATTGATTGCATATCAATTAGATCAGCCTGCCAAAGATCATCTATATCTTTCATAATAACAGTTCTTCGCGGAAAGTTTACCCTTGCACTTTTATGAATTTCATTTACAATATCAGCCTTACTCATGGTTTGAAATTTCTGTATCTATATATGTATGTATTTTTTGTTTACAAGTCTTTTTTTAATTCAGTATCTGAACATACTATCATGGAGTTAAAATACCCAAACATATATCATTCTGGACGGTTTAGTAATACTAAGTCAGAATTTGTTTGTCATCAGTATTTATTCTTTAATTATGTTAGCTTCTTTTAATTCTTCAATTATTGATAAAATTTCATTATCATGATTTGTGTTACCAGCATCTCTTGAAGATACTAATAATTTTAATCTATCAACTAATTCATTGGGATCATCCCAATACACCAAGTCAGTGTGTTTCTTATATTTTTTAAGTTTTGGCAAGCTACCTCCAAGGTTAGTTTGTTTTTTTTTCCATTGAAGCCTCACAAAATAACGGCTTTATAATTTGACGATACTAAGTGCCTTTATCACCTCTTATTTGACCCCTAGGATTAAAATCTCTCTTATGAGCATTAGTATGATCAAGTATATATATAGATAAGTTTATCTATGTTTGTTATTAACTTTAAATTGGGTTTCTTTCGAAGAAAAAGTTCTTGAAGCCCCGGGGTTAAATTATAAGTATTGCCACCAATTTTAACTAATACTATATTATCGTTGTCTAAGCTGCCAATTTTAGAAAATGAAACTACTTCGTTGCCCATCATTAAAGTTTTGTTTTCGGTTCTTATTCCAAAAGGCACATTCACTCCATCGTAAATACCAAAGATGTCTTCATTTTCCAAAGAACTTTCTATGTTGTGCTTTTTTTCATTTTTAGGAGTACTTGCAGAGTTTAATACAGCGTCGTGAAAACTAAAACACTTAGTTGATGAGCTTGAAGTATTTTCGTCTGACTCAATTTTCATAACATTTTCGGACGTTTCATTTTTCAAAGGTTTATCGACTTCAAGATTTATTTTAGATTTCACAAGGCTATTGAGGGGCTCCGAAACAGGTTTGAGCATTTTATCTATTGATAAGTTTATTTCATGTTCTTGATTTTTCATTTGTTTTATTTTATTTTTTATAGAATCAACAGACTTCATTAATTCTTTTTTAATATCTTTCTCCATTTTTCTTTAATGACAAGCGAATTCAAGTAAGGACAGAATTGCACTAAACTGTATTTTCTATTAAATTTGTTTATAAATATGTAAATACAAACAGTCAAAATAAAAAACAAAAGTACCAAAATGCTGTCTGTATCTTGCGTTATTTATCGGAAATTTTGCGTAAATCATTAAAAGTAGAATGATTGTGCCAAACTGTTTAACAAATAGATTACATAATAACAAAAAAAATATATGTCTACCCATAGAGAAATAATTATAGATAAGTATTTCATTTTCATAAATACGGCGTTTGATAAAACTTCCCTCGGCGTTTGACAAATGAAAATTAAATAATATCACTTAAATATATTTATAAACCATCAGTCAAATTTATAAAATATATCAAAGTTTTGTCTATAACGACCATTATTTAATGATGATTCTTTGTTAATAAGTAAACAATTGTAAGGTTTACTCCAAATAGTTTGACAAATGTTTTTGAACTGTTTCCATTGTAGATCAGAACCAACATGCTCTTCATAAATATGTTTTAAATTCACATCATCTTGTTTAAATATCATAAGAAAATTAACATTGTCGCGTAACAATTGCTTCGGAATTTTTGAATAGGTTTGCGATAAATAGAAACAATCAATTCGTTTATGTCTATCCATACAAAAATAATTTCGAATATTTATTTGATTTTCACATGCAAAATCATCAAAAATAAACACAGAATTTGCTATAGCTTCACTTGGAGATATAACCTCTTTGTCATTGCTGAACTCATAGAAATTAATCTGCGGCCCTCTTTTTAATACTTCGCTTAAGAAACGATATTTTGGTTGAAACGAAGTTTTGGAGTAAAAATAAATATTTATAAATTTTAAACCATTTTCATGTAACAGTAAACTAATCATAGCATTGGTTTTGCCACAATTTGAAGGACCGCATATGATACATCGAATCGTATTTGGCAATAAAACGCTGTGTCTGATATGGTGAGAAGATTCATTAAATTCGATATTATTAACCTTCAGAGATATGGGCTGCTTGATCAACTTCATCTTGTCGATTACTACAACTAAAAGGCTGTCGAAATATTTATATCTAGTAGGTTAGGTAATATAATAATAATAACTATAATAATGTTCCTACACATTCACACAACGCCATCTAGTCCCAAACTAACTATGGATACTAGACAACTGATAAACATACTTTTATAATTTTTTTTTTGCGTCAATACGTACATATTATACATGGAAACACTCAGCCCAAGTCAAACAGTTAATTATATTCATGCACTCAAATATTTGACTTGCGCGGGAATCCAACCCGCGACCTTCGGCGTGGCAGTCAGATACACTAACCACTCCGCTATCCAGTCGTCAAATTATGTAATAAGGAAAAGAGTTATATTATTTTTATATAATCATATATTCAGTGCAAGAACAAGTCGAAACCTGTGCATAGTTTCTAAGTTATAGGAGATGGTGTTTGCAACTTGGATCATATTATCGATCTATATGGTCATCATACGTCAGTGGAATGTAAATATTAGTACATACAAAAAGTTACAAGTAATTCAAAGTTCACTTGTCTATCGTGGTATAACGACGTACGACTCTCCTCACAAATAAATTTTAAAAAGTTAAATATTTTCTGTGATCATAGTATATACTTACATATAATATTTCCTCGTCCAGGTAAGTTCTTAAATTAAATTTGTATTAAACAAAGAAAGGTTTCATCCTTGATACTGTGCTTTCATCCTATTCATGTAAATTTCACTTTCTTTTTCAGAATGTCTATCTCGCCACCCTACAGCCCTGTTACGGATAATGTAAATGAAAATAATGTTCAACAAGAGCAGAACAGATTATTCGAGGTCAGTATTTAGCTAAGTGCCTACTATATATATATATATATATATATATATATATATATATATATATATATATATATATATATATATATATATATATATATATATATATATATATATATATATAATACTGATTATATATATATATATATATTATAATGTTTCCTATTTCTTGTTATTAAATTCCTTTATTTATATTTTTACAGCCTGAGGATTCGAATATTAACTTGCCCCTGTTCTACTGTGGGCAAAATTGCAGCTCATATTTTGAAGAGTCGGCAAACTACCGGCAGCTAAATGCGAATAGACTCGCAAATAATGATAACCAAACTCCAAAATTAAAAAAGACGAGGAAGAGGAAACTTTCAACGGACTCATCATCATCATACATAATTCGTCGAAATGGATCGAAAGGCAAACACATTATTAAACTTCAAATATTTGACGTCAAGGACGATTGTGAAAATGATTTTATAAGTGATGATAATAATGCTAGTGTAAGTGTTCAGTATGTGGTGCGTGAAAATTATGACGAAATTATGGACATTACTGAGACTCTTATTAAAAAAATTAGTAATACGAGGGGAGTTCAATGTATTCTCGGTATCGAGGTGATATACTAATGATAAGGGTAATTTAATTATGTCATTAGTTAATGACACTCTTTGAGGGTATAAATACAAAATTTCATTTAATTGCCACCATTAGTATTCAAGATATCATTGCGAAAAGACAACTATGATGACTGATTCGACAATGATGAAAAAAATCGAGCATCGTGCAGTGATAAAATTCCTCACAAAACAAGGAAAAACTCAAAAAATTATCCATGAAGAAATGGTGGCTGTTTACCAAGATTCTGCGCCTTCATTATCTACAATTCAGAAGTGGTCAAGTGAATTCAAACGGGGTAGAGAGAGCATTGAAGACGACCCCCGCGCTGGTGAGCCAATTTGTGCCGCTACTGAAGAAAACGTCAAATTAGTCGAAAAACTTGTAATTGAAGATGCCCGTGTAAGAGTGAAAACATTAGCAGAAATGACTAAGCTATCCGTGGGTACCATTCACACAATCATTCATGAGCGCCTGAATTTGTCAAAGGTCAGTGCAAGATGGGTGCTGCGAATGCTCACCGCGCTACAGAAACAAGTGCGAGTTGACTGTAGTTGTTTTTGGACCTCTGTGGTGAAAATCCGCAAAGTATTTTCGATCGGATTGTTACTGTTGATGAAACGTGGGTTCATCACTATGACCCTGAGAGCAAGCAAGAGTCTATGCAGTGGCACAAAAAAGGATCAGACCCGCCGAAGAAGTTCAAAGTCACTCCGTCCGCAGGAAAGCTCATGGCCACGGTGTTTTGGGATTCTAAGGGAATCTTGCTAATCGAGTACACAAAAAAAGGTCAAAGTATTACTGTTGCATCATACGCAACCACCCTGCGTAATTTAAAGGAGGCAATTAAAGAAAAAAGACGTGGAAAATTTACCGCAGGAGTGTTGCTGCTTCACGACAACGCGCCGGTTCACAAGGCGCGCCTTGCCCAGGCTGCTGTGCGGGAGTACGGATTTGAAGAAATCAATCATCCACCCTACAGTCCGGACCTGGCCCCAAGTGATTATTATCTATTCCCTAATCTTAAAAAAGACCTTCGTGGCAAGCATTTTTCGGACGATGAAGAGTTGAAGGGAGGAATAAACGAACATTTTTCGGGCCATGAAGAAAAATATTTTTCAGAGGGAATTGAAAAGTTACTTTTACGAACAAATAAATGTATTGAGATGTTAGGGGAGTATATTGAAAAATAAAATTTATTCAGAATTTTCCGCCTTTTCTGTCATACCTATACCGAGAATACATTGAACTCCCCTCGTAATATAAATAAAGTGGAAATGTTTTAAAAAATATATGATATAAATTAACTCTACATATAGCCGTTTTATTTATTTTCCTATTGAGGTATTGATAACGTTGCCTGCGTCACTGATCCCGCGGCATTAATGTGCGCGTGGGATCGGGAGGTCCCGGGTTCGATTCCCGGGTCGAGGCAAAGTGTTATGGGGTTTTTCTGTTAGGAAATTCTCAGTAGGAGCACGGAGTCTAGAAATGTGCCCGGTGCGGCAATAGGCTCGCCCCCCTATTATGTGGGACCAAAATATGAGATGGAAAGTGGGTGTAGAAATACACCTCTGCCTACCTCTTAGGGTCATAGGTGCAAGGCTATGTATGCATGTAGGTATTTCTAACGATATGCATTGCATATTCTATAATACAACTAAGCAGTGTCCAAACACAAATGAAATATGATAGTTGCTTAATTATATCGTTCATTTAGTAAAAGTTGGATTTTATGAGACAGGCTCCTGCTTAAATTATATAGATGCAATGCGGATCATTGTACCTACATTGTAAAAGGTGAGGGTAACGTTTATAAAAAAATTCATTTGTTTATAATGTATTCATTTATTAAATATAATTTACTTTAGTACTATTTGCACACATTCATAATGGACCTTTAATCCAATGCTATATTATCTTACAATATTATAAAACAACTTTTATATAGGAACATAACTTTTATTACATACATACAACAAATAAAAACATAGTTTACATAGTAGGTATTCATAATAATGCATTTAATATAAACATTTATCTAAAATACAGTTTTATAATGCCCCCAAGGTAAAGTTTTACAACCATCTTGCAGTATTTGTCGTTTGTCATCATCTCTACTAAGTACAATTTTATTAATTTTTTGAGTAAAAATATTATGGTTTTTTGATCGAATTATACACATATTTTCTCTTAGACATTCGTTATATTGTAAAGTTATTTTATAATGTTTAATAATCTTCGTCTTAAATATTTTCAGATGTAAGGTTATTATAAAAATGCTTTTGATCAGGTAATTTACTTTCTTCGTAACGATCCCAGCAATCGATATAATCATAACAGTAAATACCCTTTTTTCGAACTAAGTTAAATAATTGCTCATCTTTAAAAAACTTCCGCATGTTACGAAAATCTTCAGGTTTCATTGATTTCACTAAATTATCTAGACTTGAACTTAAAAAATTAGCAGAATCAATAAACTTTAACTGAGCTACATTTTGACTGTCAAATGGAATAAATTTTGTAAAGGAGATATATTTTTCTTTATTTTTGGGAATTAGATTTATGCGCCCGATAATAGCAGAAAGCTCTTTAATAAACAGATGACAATCATAATCACATAAATTATGAAAGATTATAGGTATAAATGAACATTTTTTTGCATTTAAATTACATTTGTTATGTGCTGGCCCGCGATATTTGCCTGTAAAATAATCATGATCTGCAACAACTATATCTGTATCAGAAAAGATTTTTTTACATAAATAACACTTCTTTGCATTGTTAAAAGAATTACGCTCATTTTCACTAATTACCATTGATTTTGAATGTGAAAGATTTATATATAGATTTTTCACGTTTCTGATAATTGATTTAATAAATTTCTTTGAACAATCTGGTCCTCTATATGACACGAATTTATTGAGTTCAGGTTTAGAAAGGCAAGAAATATAATATGCAAAGCAACTTGCTTCATGCATTTGAACATTCTCGACATATGAAGTTTTATTTTTGTCTGAATATTCATGTAATAAGCTCTCAAAATCACCGTAAATAACAATAGGATTTTTTTTTTGAGTCCAAACCATAAATATTTACACTCACATTAGAATTCAAATCTTCAAATAATTTTATATCCTCAAAACTCGGCGGAAATGACATATTAGTTATATTCAGAACTTTCGAATAATGTGGATATTTTACTCTATTTGGATTCGTCACAGTCGGATACAAATGCGCTATGATACTCCAGAGAAAACAGTGTTGGTCATAATTAATTATATTTAGACATGATTTTGTTGCACGAATATTTTTAGGTAGTGAAACATAAGAACCAGCTTGTAATGGGTTGTATTTTAAAATATTTATTTCTAAATGACTTATAGATTCGATTGTCCAGCCTGACTCACAAAGTTCAAACTCTGAACATTTTTTTATGATTTTTTGGACAAATGTATTACAAATGGATGTCAAATCAGTATTTCGTAAAATTATTTCATATCTATATTAAAAGATTTTAGTGATATTTCGTTATTTTTAGGTAAAATATATGAGACAAACAATTCAAAATTAACTTTTAATGAGGTATATATTTTTAACTTCTGTTTAATAAGATCGTAACATGTGGGCAAAATATTATGGAAAAATTGTTCGGGTGAAATTGTTTTATTTTGAGTATCTATTTTATACGAGGGTCAAACTGAAAGTTCTTAGAAAATCAAAAACTGATTACATTAGCCAGTTATTAGTTTTATTATATCTTTTCAAAATATTGTCCATTGACGTCAATACACCGCTGCATGCGATGGAACCACTGGGAAAAGCACTTTGCCCACTCGTCCTTAGGGGTCTCTTCAATGGCATCGCGATACGCAGCCACCGCTTCTTCAGCATTCATAAACCGCTTTCCTTTAAGTTTTTCTTTAATTTTTGGAAATAAATAAAAATCACAAGGCGCGAGTTTGGGGCTATATGGCGGGTGACCCAGTAATTCAACGTTTGATGTCGCCAAATAGTCGATCGTTCGCTTGGCGGTGTGCGACGAGGCGTTGTCGTGGTGAAGGAGGATCCTACTGCGAGGTCGTTTCTCTCGAACTTTTTCCAAGACAAGTGACAAACAATTGGTAGTGTACCATTCTGCAGAAACTGTTTTTTGATCCTCTAACACAATTGTTGCGAAATGACCTATCCTTCCAAAGAACGAGGCCACCATTTTTTTTCCCGCACTTCGATCTCTCTTCACTTTAGTTGGCAACTCCTCGAAAGGAAACACCCACTGAGCAGATTGTCTTTTGTTTTCAGGATCATAACAGTAAATCCAGCTTTCGTCACCTGTTAGTATGTCGAACACAGCATTTGAGTCACCTCCGTTAAATCTTTCAATCATTTTACGGCACCAATCCACACGATGGAGTTTTTGAGCCTTAGTCAAATTATGAGGTATCCACCGGGCGCAAAGCTTCCTGACCGCTAAATGTTCGTGGAGGATTTTGTGCACTTGACTCATGCCGATGCCTAAGCTTGTCCGAATCTGCTGATAGGTCACTCTTTTGTCAGTCTCTATCATACGCCGCACAACACAGATGTTATTTTCAGTCGTCGCCGTAGAAGGCCGTCCCTCACGTACATCATCAGTGAGATTAGTGCGACCACGTTTAAACTCATTAAACCAGTTGTAAACAGTCGCACGAGATGGGGCTTCATTGTGAAAGGCCAATCGTAGTCTATCATAACTTTCTTGTTGACTTAAATGACATCGAAAGTCATAAAAAATCATTGCACGAAAATTTTCTCGTGTTAAATTCATGTTGACGTGACACAGACAATTTTCAATTTGCCGCCAAATCGTAAAACAAATGACAAATGAATGAAATATATACTCAGTAATATTGGCAAAGAGTTCTATTTTCAAATTTTAGAATATTTTTTTTATTATATTGTTTATAAGTGGCCAGTTCTAAGAACTTTCAGTTTGACCCTCGTAACTGACAATTTCATTTTTAAAAGCACATGCAATTATATGAACATTATCATGTTCAGTTTGCAATAAGCAATTAGACTTATGAATGTTGGACTTCTTGTGACTTGTATATTGTTTTACGTGAACATTACAGGGCTGACAAAAATACATTTTGTGTAAAATATATTTTATTGTATAAATAACTGCGTCATTCGATTTATTGTATAGAGTTTTTATTTATGAGTTTTTTAATATTTCTGTATAACATTTATTATACTACCTAAATAATTTGATTTGATTTTTATGCATTTATTTTATATTTTATATAGCAATTGATTTTGATTAATATTTTTATATTAATATACATATTTATTTTTAATTTATTATTTTATAAGTACTATTATTTCTTAGTTTTACTTCATATCTTTCAGTTTTGCTTTATTGTTTTTGTGTTATTGATTTTTGGTTTATTGTTTTTTCGTTTATTGATTTTTTCGTTTATTGATTTTTGGTTTATTGATTTTTCGTTAATTGATTTTTACGTTTATTGATTTTTGGTTTATCGATTTTTCGTTTTTTGATTTTTTCGTTTATTGATTTTTTGTTTATTGTTTTTTGTTTTATTGATTTTTGGTTTATTGATTTTTCGTTTATTGATTTTTGGTTTACTGATTTTTGGTTTACTGATTTTTGGTTTTAGTTTTTCTTTATGTATTTAAATAGATCCTGTAAAAAACATTGCATTAGATTAAATTAGATAGAGTTATAATAATAAAAACAAACGCTAAATTATAAAAAACAATATTCAAAAGACAAAGAGAGCATAAGAACAATAAAACACGCTTATATTATAATATGTGAAAAATATTCAAATCTGAAAAAGAGTTTAAGTTAAGTTTTGGATGGGTACAAAACCGGAGGAATATTACGGAAATCTTGTTTTACCGTTGAGACCAGCTGGGTAACTGCTTTCCATGTGGGTGTTTTCGTATCCACAGCAGTTTTGAAACTTATCAAGGAATGTTGCCACCTGTTGGTTGTAATCGCCTCCAATTCGTGGCAGTTTGAGATGCGTACTTCAACGTAATACTCGCCGTGCTTGGTAGGATCACTTTGATATGTATTACCGGAAGCTACAGGACGTGACAGGAAATTTTTTAATGTTGCAGCTCGAACGGGCACTGCCTCTTCATCCTGTAATATATAAAAATAAGAGATACATTACTTCATTCGCTTCATGACGTATGCAACCATGTATGAACTAGGTAACTTTATCGTTAGCCAAACAGTTTACATACGATTTGTACCAAACAGACAGAAATAGAAAAATATCTACCTAACTAATATGTTAACTACATGACAAGCTTTTATTAAATCGCTTGCCCCCATACACATAATACGTGACACACATATATAGCATAATCTCAACAACAGTTTGGTAGGGTGTTACAGACTAGTAATTCATAATAAAGGAGGAACATACTTGATGTCTGACGAGTATAGACGACAGTTCCGGATTTGAGTTATTAGTAAGAACTTTCTGATAATACTAGTGGCTACTCGAAAGCGAACCCGACACCTTACTCGAACATCATCAACACAAACTCATGTCGCTGAACTAGCGAGACAATCGCTTTCTTATGTCTACAAAAACATACTAATTGACATATATGCATAGTCTCATACCTGGGGATATCCCCGAAAGGGTAGGCAGGAGTGTATTGCTACACCTACGTTTCACCAGGTTAATTTTAGTCCCACGTAATAGAGACATATCAGACACTCATATCCAGACTCTATACTGCTACTCAAAATTTCCTAACAGAAAAACCCAATGACACTGCCCGACCGCAGGGAATCGAACCCAGGACTTCCTTATTCCACGCCCGAATTATGCCTTAGGACCAACGAGACAGTAATTAACACAGCTTAAATATGTACTTAATTTTGACTCACCTCTGAATCAGGGAAGACATTTAATTTCTTTTTCTTTATGGTGGCTGGTCCTGTGTCGGTCTCGGACTCCGAATCAGTTTCCAATACCGCTGGTTTTTTTTTCAACTTCGGAGCTTGTGGAGGCTGTTTTTTAACTGCGCGAGGCTTAACTTTTTTGTTTTTTGACGTAGAAAGCCCTTCTTCATCTGATTCAAAAGGATTATTGATTGAAGACCTGCAACAAATTATTAGTTAGTAAAAAAAACAAAATGCTTATATTATTTTGCTTGAACTAAATTATTGTTTACATACATACTTAGCGCCTGAGCGGTGTCTATCGCTGACAAATGTATCTATGATGTATTGCAAAACACCTCGAATGCCTATATTCAAAGCCTGAAATCATAAAGCAGCGATCAGATTAAATACTTCTTATATTGATTTAAATTTTCAAGCTAAGATCATGAAATTAATATATTTAAATTAGGCTCTAAAGACATCTAGTGTAGGGCTTAGTTTTAATTATTATATGCTACAATTAGACACTTCAATGTGAACAAAGTCTAACCAGCCAAATTTGGAAGCAATACTATCTCGGCGACGCTCTGTCGCTGCAACTTGAGACAAAAATTTTATAAGGCAATGATATGTACTCACAAGATGCTAGATGCCTTAAGCAGCTTAATTTAAAATGGTTCGTAGTTTTAACTTAATTAAGTGTCCATTATAATTTGACTTTCATATTAAGACAACTATATTAATGATTTTGTAAAAGATCCACTTTATGGAAATTTGAAAAGTAATGATGAACAGTAAAAGTTGTAAACCTATATGATTTTTAAAAATTATATCTTTTTTCAATTGAATAATAAAATGTATCAGAGCTTGTATTTTTATTCTATTAAATTAAAGTAAGTATATAATCTGCTTCTTAACGTAGGTTGTGTTATTATAAACCATAAAAGAAAAGAAAGTTATGTTTAAATTCGACAATATAAGCTAAATGTATTGTATGTCATATTACATATAATTATAATATTAATGTATATTTACTTACCTAAATTGTGTATAGGTATATTTGTACTTACACAGTTAAATCACATTAGAACACTCTTATAAAATTGTTTGTTATACTAAACTAATGCTAATTAAATGTATTTAAAATAAACTATTTTTTAATACATTATTATTATTATTATCAGCCTTTAATAACTATCTATCTATTCATACTTGCAACCTACCGCATACAACTTACCTATACGCTCCGCCTTTTGAGAAATCGGTTAAAGCTTGGTTCTTTTCATCACAGTATTTTTATTTTATTTAGGGAGATATATCAGTAGTATGTACAATGAAAACTATTATTTATACAATAATAATTATAACGATTAGGTACCTGTAACAAATGGTGTTACCGAAAACATTTATAAATACTTAATAGCAAATTTAATGCACTATGGATGATATTGCATCGATCCAAGTATGCAAAAGAAAAAACAAAAAAAAATACAACATTTTGATAGCCCCTCATAGATCATTAAGTCACACTCGAACCTTACAATGAGTACCTATATTCTACTAATGTTAATTTTCTAACAATAACTCATCCATGAATATAAATTAAAACGTTACAATCGCAAGCAAATAGCTTATACCTCACTAGCAACCCGGCCCGATTGTGATATTATTAAACAAAAATAAAAAGTAGTGTACAGCATTCAGGGATAAAATACCTTTCTAACAGTGATATCAAGTTTATGACTGGATCTGCAGTACTGGATTTTACTCCGAACATACAAACTCACAACCTTCACCCCTTTATTATATTAGTACCGAGGATAGCAAGGCAATTAAAATTAATGATGGATCGGATCGGATGGCGGAGTGGTTTGAGCATCTGACTACCACGCCGATGGTCTCGAGTTCGATTCCCGCACAGCAAGTCAAATATACGCGTGCATGAACATGGCTGTTTGACTTTTTCTGGGTGTTTCTATGTATAATATGTATGTATTTACAAAATAGTATATAAGTAGGTATGTCTACCATTTTAAATTAAGCTGCTTAAGGCATCTAGCATCAGATGCCTTAAGCAGCTTAATTTAAAATGGTTCGTAGTTTTAACTTAATTAAGTGTCCATTATAATTTGACTTTCATATTAAGACAACTATATTAATGATTTTGTAAAAGATCCACTTTATGGAAATTTGAAAAGTAATGATGAACAGTAAAAGTTGTAAACCTATATGATTTTTAAAAATTATATCTTTTTTCAATTGAATAATAAAATGTATCAGAGCTTGTATTTTTATTCTATTAAATTAAAGTAAGTATATAATCTGCTTCTTAACGTAGGTTGTGTTATTATAAACCATAAAAGAAAAGAAAGTTATGTTTAAATTCGACAATATAAGCTAAATGTATTGTATGTCATATTACATATAATTATAATATTAATGTATATTTACTTACCTAAATTGTGTATAGGTATATTTGTACTTACACAGTTAAATCACATTAGAACACTCTTATAAAATTGTTTGTTATACTAAACTAATGCTAATTAAATGTATTTAAAATAAACTATTTTTTAATACATTATTATTATTATTATCAGCCTTTAATAACTATCTATCTATTCATACTTGCAACCTACCGCATACAACTTACCTATACGCTCCGCCTTTTGAGAAATCGGTTAAAGCTTGGTTCTTTTCATCACAGTATTTTTATTTTATTTAGGGAGATATATCAGTAGTATGTACAATGAAAACTATTATTTATACAATAATAATTATAACGATTAGGTACCTGTAACAAATGGTGTTACCGAAAACATTTATAAATACTTAATAGCAAATTTAATGCACTATGGATGATATTGCATCGATCCAAGTATGCAAAAGAAAAAATAAAAAAAAATACAACATTTTGATAGCCCCTCATAGATCATTAAGTCACACTCGAACCTTACAATGAGTACCTATATTCTACTAATGTTAATTTTCTAACAATAACTCATCCATGAATATAAATTAAAACGTTACAATCGCAAGCAAATAGCTTATACCTCACTAGCAACCCGGCCCGATTGTGATATTATTAAACAAAAATAAAAAGTAGTGTACAGCATTCAGGGATAAAATACCTTTCTAACAGTGATATCAAGTTTATGACTGGATCTGCAGTACTGGATTTTACTCCGAACATACAAACTCACAACCTTCACCCCTTTATAATATTAGTACCGAGGATAGCAAGGCAATTAAAATTAATGATGGATCGGATCGGATGGCGGAGTGGTTTGAGCATCTGACTACCACGCCGATGGTCTCGAGTTCGATTCCCGCACAGCAAGTCAAATATACGCGTGCATGAACATGGCTGTTTGACTTTTTCTGGGTGTTTCTATGTATAATATGTATGTATTTACAAAATAGTATATAAGTAGGTATGTCTAGTACCCATAAAACAAGCTCTGCTTAGTTTGGAACTAGATACCGTTGTGTTAATGTGTGGGACTATTATTATTATTAAGTGTTTAGTAATCTTATTGTTGTATGCCTGTTGCAATTGACATTAGTTCATAACTTAAAACAAAGTGAGCTCTAAATAATGTTCAATCACTGTAAGCAGACATGCTTCGAACAATAACTGCTATGCGAACATTAATGTAATCAACGGACATCTGAATCGATGCAATCAGATTACTTTAGGTTATATATTATATTGATCGTTCTCGATTTTAAAATTGGGGCTTCTGTATCACGCAGCTCGAGCGGCGACGCGAGAGCAAGTGATGCAGAAGCCCCAATTTTACTCTACTTTCGGCAATATAGGGTCACCTTGACGGGCACCTCTTTCCATCGGAAACCCTTCGCCTGACCTTTCCAGTTTTATTTGTGCAGTGCTTTTTGCATAAATGATTTTTAGTATGCGTAAGTACTTTTTATGGACGCCTTGTTGTTCTGATGATTCCCATACGTAGTGGTGTTCCAGGGAATCAAACGCTTTATTGAAGTCTACAAAACCCAAATAATATATTTTGTTGTATTCTCTGTATTTCTGCAATATCTGGCGTAAGACGTGTATGTGATCAATGGTCAAGAAGTTATTCCTAAATCCAGTTTGCTCTTTTGGCTGGTTTTCATCGAAGGTGTTAGTTAGTCTTAACAATAGTATTTTAGAAAAGACTTTATATATGTTAGACATTAGGCTTATTGGCCTATAATTGATAATGCGTCCTTTGTCCCCTTTTTTGTTCAACAAAACTAACACCGATTTCGTCCAATCTTGTGGAATAACTTCTGCTGTTATTATTTCATTAAACAAATTGATTAATTTAGGGACGATCACCGGCATGGATATTTTAAGCAGTTTATTAGAGATCTGGTCATGACCGGGTGCTTTTCCCACCTTCTGCAAAGTCATCGATTTTAAACTTTCGCGATTTGTATACATCATACAATATTATTTAGCGGGTCTTAATCGCGATCAGTCCCTCCGCGACCACAACCGTTGCAAGCCGGTAGAAACGTAGGACAATAACAGAGGTATTTATGTCTTGAAATAAATAAATTCTGCAAAGTAATAGCTCTTTCCGTTTCTTCCTTGAGAATAAGTGGTATAGGTTCAGTATCTTGCGTGTCGTCGCTCATTATCGTAGCAAGTTTATTATTTTTGCTTTTATACAGCTCTTTATAATATTCCGTTACAATATTTAGTATATCTGATCTTTTTGTAGTACTTACTTAAATACTTTCCATCCATGAATGTCTAGTCTCTCACAAAATATCGACATAAGTAAGAGCGTCTATGCTGCTGCGTTTCGTTCGGTGAATGAGAGTATTGGAGGCCCCATTCCCTTTTCCTTCTCCTTCGACCTGCTCCTTCTACTATTCTCTTTCCGATCCCAAAGGCCGACAACAGATTTGTGACTCTTCTGGTGTTACGGGTGTCCATAGGCGGCAACGTATCATAAAAAAGTTACCTCTAAATAGAAACATAGTTTACGCACATTGTCGAAGGCCATACCTCAAACAGATGTTCCCTGGCGTGTCTGAGCTGCGTGTCTCTAGCACTGAGAGCCGCAGCTAGTTGCAGGGAGCGCTCAGCTTTATCTCGCGCGTCGGCGACCAGCGCAGACGACGCGCCACCTCCATATATATATATATTGGAACTTTCGTGGTCTTTGGCATTAGTTGTTTATTGTCTTTAGGGCGATATCCCTTGCAACAGAAACTATAGCTCACTATGTTGATCGTACTGTTACCAATTTGCACAATCCTTAAATAGTATTTTGTTTATTATTAACGCTTACCAACAAATGTTTACATTCGATCTTATAGCCAACCTTTTGTTTGTTTACCTTTTTAATTTTTTCCCCTCATGTACCCATGTGTCGGAGGGTAGGGTTTCACCGAAGCATTCCTCGCTACCCCCCGACGTGTATTGGCCCGCCAGATGGTTAGGCGAGCCCCGAACGAAACGCCCTTGGCGGCGGATGAAGGTGTTGGGCTCCGCCGCCAAAACACCCAGCGGCCGCAGAGGATAGGGAGGACGGCAACGCAACACCGCTTCTCCTCTTCCTCTGCGGCCCCACCGCGACGCAACAATGGTGCGCCCCCATTTGGTCGCAGGAGATAGGGCGCGCGGCAACGCAACACCGACACGCCTCTCCTCCCGCGACCGCACCCGACTGCGAGGGACAGATAGAACTGTCCCCCGCACCCGTACCTTGGGACGCATCCTACGCAGGCCTCACGTAAGCTCACGTGGAGCGTCCCCTCCCCGGATCCCGCTTAGCTTCACTGTGGGTGTACCTCAAACTCACGGTTACTGAGCCCCCACCACGACAAGGTGGAGATCCTACGGGGGGGTTGTTTGTTTACCTGAATATTGTTCACGATGACTTTTTGCTATCTACCTACATGTTCGTTCTAGTAGCATTTAATTATAAACCCTAGAGGTTTCATAATGCTATAATATCTGTCAATTGTATGTTTTTTATATTGGTTAATAAATTAAAGAAAAAATCTGTGCCGAAATATCGGATACTCGAAACGAAGGTACGTGGTATATATAAACACAAAATAAAACTAACAATTTTGAACCAATAGCTACTTAATGAATTTCAATCTATTTTTGAAAGCACTTCAAATGTATCCAAAGCTAATTATTAATTTAGGAATAAGTGTACTCAGATTCTTAATTTGTAATATTTTCGGCAACATTTATAAAATTCTTTATATTTTATTTTGATAATTTTAGACTAATAAAGTTAATGGGCTCTCAACAATTTGATGAATGATTTGATGAACATGATTATGCTGAATATCAGTACTTATGCAATCTATTAATACATACATACATAAACTCACGCCTGTTTCCCGGAGGGGTCGGCAGAGAATACGGAACGCCATTTGCAACGATCCTGACATATCTATCTTGCTTTGCTTGCTTTTGCTATTCACTCCCATCAAATTCCTCATGCATGCTCTTCTGTTTAGGGTACTTCTAACCTTTCGTGTTTTAAGGATGTCTCCAATCTGGTCAGAGAACGTCCGTCTAGGTCTTCCCCTTCGTCCTGTCCCATGCACACTTGTCATATATATCTGCTTGGTCAGTCTTTCGTCATCCATCCTCTCCATGTGCCCATACCACCTTAGCATACCTTTCTCGATTCTTGTCACTACATCTTCTTTTACACCACAACACTCTCTTATCACACAATTCTTAACTCTGTCATTCAAAGACAGGCCACACATATTTTTCAGTGCTCTCATTTCTACAGCATTTAATTTACTTTTAAGTCTCTTCTGCCATACCCAACTTTCACTACCGTACGTAAGTGTAGGTAGGTACTAACACCCCTCTGTGCACAGCTAATCGTGCCTTTTTCGACACGTTTTGGCTGTTCATAAACGCTTCCAGAGCTCCATTCACTCTATTACCTGCATTAGCTCTGCTTTCAATATTTTCTTCATACTTACCATCTCTTGTAAACAGCGTACCTAAATATACAAACTCATTCACTTGTTCCAATCGTTGTCCATCGATCATAACATTGCAAGCCGAAACACATTCCTCCTTTTCAAAAACCATAACTTTCATTTTACTTACATTCACTTTCATTGCTCTCTAACGCACCATGCATGATTTTTACAAACAGCCACGGCGACGCTACACATCCCTGTCTAACACCTGTGTCGATAGTAAACCAGTCAGTGTATGACCCGTTTATCCTCACACAAGCTCTAGAATCCTCAAAAAGGGATTTCAGAGCTCGAATGAGGCTGCTGCTCACCCCATACATCGACAGTACCGACCACATTTCATTCCTCACCACTTTATCGTAAGCCTTTTCCAAATCCACGAATGCGCAATACACCTTTTGACCTTTGGCCAATCGATTAATAAGAATATTATTTTTAGAGTTATAGGGATCTGTACGCTTTGGGTGCCAGAAGCTCTATAACTAACCCTGTGTTGTTTGTCCGTCTGTTTGTCAGCGGATTCGTGTACATCAAAAATATACCTGCCTATAATCAAAGACACAAGCACGCTGCTCTTTTATATGAGCTATTGTTTTTTAAACCCCTCTTATGTTATTTATCTCTTATTAAAATAAGAGACCTGAGGATAGGCATATTATCAATATGTTTTAAATATTTTCTAGCTAAATATAGACGAGAAACAAGAAGACGCATATTTGCCTTAATTATTTAGAATTTACAAGAAAATCAACACAAGCAAAAGAAATGTGTCATAAAAGTTTCCGTGGGCACGTAAATAAACCAATCTCGGAAACTCATAATACTCGTTCAAGCAATAAAGTCAGAAATAATTAAAGTATTAAAGTTGGAAGTTAATAAAAACGCAAGTAACCATAGTCGGGAACAATGTTGGTAGAATAACTTATGATATGAAGAGCAATCCTAGAAGTTCCCTGTACGCGTAAATTTATACACTTGACAACAACTGGCTAAGTTCTGTATGACCCAGATATTAGGATTACCCTAGCATAACAAGCCAGCTAATGTTACTACAGAGATTTGTTCAAGTAAATGAATTTGGTTTAACATATTAAAAGTGCTATTAACGCGTTTATTTGGCAGCGTGGTTAATTCTTTTATGCATGACTTAACAAAATTTCAGATATAGCTTTCAGATATAAGAAAACAAAGATATGGATAGCAATAAAATCTTTCAAGCTCAGTTTTTTTTTAGTTTTTGGCAATGTTAGGTGATACAAATGACGCCTCAACTAAGAACTGATACGAAAGTTTGACAAGTCCAAACATCTTTTTATTTTATTGAATGTACTGCGTGTCCGTGAAGACAGCGTTACTAATAAATTTTTGTTTCGAGAGTCCAACAACAGGGCTTAGTAATTACCACAGTAACAAATCGCAAAATACTTCATTCTCTAACTCTGTCTTCCCTCGTCGATGCCCAGTTTTTATTTAAACGGCACGGCAATGCGTTTGCAACGCCGCTACTGAATTGCCTGTTATGCGAATAACAGCGTAATATAAAAGAAAAAAATTAACCTTTTTGTAGTTTCTTATGAAGTCTCGTAGCTCTTTCTCTTTGTCTTCCAGCGTGGCGTACAGTTGTTTCATTTGGTTCAGTAAATCAAATTTCTCTGCTTTCAAAGATGAAACAAAACATTTATACTTTATACAAGTCAATATCAAAGTTACGTCTAGCTATTAAAAGGCACAAGTCGTTTGCTGCAGTCGCGTTTGACGGCCCACAAAGTTTGGAACGAGTACATAATATATGTTTGAATATGAATTTAATCAAATATATAAAATTCTCGTGTCACAGTTTTCGTTCCCATACTCCTCCGAAACGGCTTGACCGATTTTGATGAAATTTTTTGTGCTTATCCGGTATCTATGAGAATCGGCCAACATCTATTTTTCAAAAAAAAAAAAAATATTTGCAAAACAATGTTTGCCGGGTCAGCTAGTATATTTATAAACGGCTTGTATGTGCAGTGAGCACACCAGTGAGAACAATGCTTCAATCCCAAGTGATTCAAACCCTTTGAACGTTTGGTCGCTTTGGAACTCGTGTCCTTTGTCGCTCCACTTTCTATGCAGATTCCCTCAACTCGGACATTTGTACGTTTCAAACGGTTGATAGCAAAATAAAACGCATACTAGATTGAACTTCATTTTGCTGTTTCTGAAATCGCTGTTAGAGATTTGTCGATCGGTTTGACGATTACCGTCACTTTGGAAGTTATGAAATTGAATTTCAGTACCAGGCCCAGATATTATTGCCAATCATAAACTTCATGAATTTGGTATTTTTGTCGATATCGGATAGTACGTAACGCTTGTTCGGTAAACGTATCTAAGCGAAGATATAGTTGATGATCGATGTCTATTGGTGCGGTAAGTTGTGTGCGTAGGCGGGCCCTAGATCTAGGCCCTTTGATTTTGGTTGTATCGATCTACGTCTAATGGTCACATAAAGTAAATTTATTACGTATGTATGTATACTTACGCCTAGTGGCGCTGTTTATTTTCGTTGCACATATATTTACATTTTACATGCCAACTTTAAACTTCCATCACGTAACGTGTGTTGCTGCTAAGAGAGAATGAAAATTACTGCTGAATAATAAATCTCCATGCAAGATCTTCCGATGAACATGAGGGTTAAACAAACTTCACTCTCCCGAGTCTTCTTAGATACCTATGTCATCGGCCTCGTAATTATTTATTTGGTACGGTAACCGAACGCCACTCCATTATCCCGCTTATTAAGCATCGATTCGCATAATTAGGAATCACGCTGGCTCTCCACTACGAACGAACAAGGTAAACGACACTGTGTAAACTTGTCATAACATTTCAAATTGCGATTAAATCATAATGTTATCTAGCACGTTCCTTAGCGAAATTTTTCCTGTTTCGCGGGAAGTAACTTAATTTGTACAATTTGTTATGTCTGAAAATACTGAGCAAGAATTTTAGGAGTACGATCTAACGTTTTCTTCTATATTGATATTAAGGTCACGCCAAAGAGTACGTGAACGTACTGCTACGCAATAATTGGCCTTTTTAGAACAATGTTGGTTTTAGTTTCATTATATGGCATCGTCACTACGTTGTCGCGGCGTAGCATTAAGCGCATTTAACACAGTACATTTCAGCTTGTTAAGTTTGCTCTTACCCAACACATGCCGAGTTGTTGTAGCGACATTAGAGCGCTTGTCAACTCTTCTGTATAATCCCACATGCGCATGCAGTGCCATAAAATCACGTAGTAGTACTGACCCGTGCCGCGGTGTAGATCGTCATAACTTAACAGTTTTATGTATCAAATCATTTATTTCTCTTTTGTGAAATTGTGTTGAATGACTATTTAAGAAATAATTTTCTCTTTAGAGGAAAATATTCTTCTTAATCGTTTCAAAATTTTCAGGCTTTTTAGTTGAAAGCCGGTATACACGAAGTATTTCTATCAAATCTTTACAACTCAAAAGGCAATCGATGTTAAAAATTTAGACCTGCTTGTTAGAAACTTAATGGCTCAGTGTCACTGTGCATCTCATGCGTCCACGACTACCTGAGGAATATACAAATATTCGTTACAGTTGCGAGTGATGAATTAATGAGGGCAAGGAGAACTGACAAATTTTGATCGTTATCCAATAGTGCCGTTTGTCGTGTGACAGATTTTACAGCACGGAATATATCTGGTCTCACCTGTAATGTTATTTTCATTTAAAACACTGATAAAAGAAATCCGGACAACTGACGAATATTTTTATATTAGTGGCATAAACACATCCAGCAATAGTGTAATACCCCGCGAAGGAGGATAATTGGAATAATTATGACCTACTTAAAATACGATGGCGAGGATAATGGATATCCAATAGAAAGCGCGAGCGAAAACCTCAAACTCAATAGACTTTGTAATTCTGCATTGATCTAAACAAATTGGTTTTAAATTGCGACGAGCTCTTCACGTTAGTAGAGAATATTACACGTATATATACGAATATCTTACTTTTATTACATTTTGGAGCTTCTGTTAGATTACTTTAATGTAGTTTTACAAGAGGCGCATTTTTATAAGTCAACTAAATTATTCTCGAAATATTTATTGTATACTTAGGAGTGTTGATCATCAACAAATTAATTATTTTTTTCGCCTGAGCTGTTGTTCTAATAGTTAGTGACTCTGATTGTTGATCTGGAGGCCGTGGTTTTGATTCCTAATCTAATAGATATCATGAAACTAGCACTAAAACTAGTTCTTGCAATGCAAGTATAATGCATTATGAGTCATGTATACAAAGAGATTACTGAAATGACTTCTACGAATGGTTTAACATATGAACTCTTTTAGACTTTGTAGAACATTAGGAGGCGATTTTTATGTAGTATTGCATAATACTTACTCATTACCTGATACCTTTGTAAGCAGTAGTATAAAGTTGTGTCTGACGAGCCTTTGTTATAAATAATAGTTAGTTCTTGATGTTGCACTACAGTTTTGGAGTTGTCGTGTAACTTTATCTTTGTATAACATACTGCAGGATTAGTGCTGTTGAAACAAGTCTCAATCAGGATCATAACATGCCAAATGTTGGCCTTTCTATTAACTTAAATTTAGATATATCTTATATTACAGAATTTCCTTGACCAAAACACAATTGATAAGATAAAGGAAAGGACAAGGGATTTGTGATTCAATCAGGCGATCCTAAATAAAATAAAACAGCGACATTTTACTCTATTATAACTGGTTATTGGATTTCTTCGTATTTCAATTTCATTTTGGTTTCCATATTTATTGTGCTAAAGTGAAATAAAAGACTAAAGCATGGGATTGGGTATCTTTGATAATCTTTTTTATAAAGTGTCATTAACTACGAAATTCAATATTCGATCTATAGATAGATCTGTAGATTTTAGATTCGCTTTTGACATAAGCTCCATACAAAATATGTCAAACACGAATCTCGAATCTCAAAATCCATGTATGGATCGAATATTGAAAATGGCTGTAAGTTGCCATCTTAGAATTAGAATTAAGTTGTCATCTTGAACAGTATGGTTTACGGCTATAATATTATAAGAGTAAGGTGTGACGTACTATTAGAAATGAAATACGTACAGAACATTTGCTTTTCTTTATCTAATAACACCATTTAGCTATCAGCATAGCTAACGATCAACAAAGTTCTTTTATATAGTCCACTACGTAATTATCATATTAACGCCTATTTCTATTTTAAATGTCGACTTAAATAAAACACAGGTGGTGTTAGTTTTAATTCGTTTGTATCGCTGTTCAAGTTAATTAAATGTGTCACTTTTATTAACAGTTATAACAATAAACACCATTATAAGTTCAAAGAAGTTTATTGTTGATGATTTGTTACACACAATTATACAGTTCCAGCAATCAACACTTATAGTAATACAGTTAGTGCACATATAACGGTCGCGCGGTAATAGCGACAATACATGCGCGTCACCCGTGACGTCGTGCGCCGGACTGGCGAGCGAGCGCACGCCGCTCGAGAGGCCGGGCACGCAGTACCCGCTACCCCGTACCCTTCTCCTAGCGAGCCACGCCTTTGTGCGCGCGATTACCCTATATGGTAACGAATCGCGGCCACGTAAAATAGGTACGCGTTACACACTCCCCCTTTTGACCAGAGAGGGTCTCCCGACTGGTCAAACAACAGTAACGCGAGACTGTAAACAGCTCTACAGAGTAGGTAACATTACAATGTAAGTAACATTACAAGGTAAGTAATATTATCAGGTAAGTAACATTACAAGGTAAATAATAATACAAGGCAAATAACATAATAAGGCAAATAACATAATAAGGCAAATAACATTACGAGGTAAATAACATTATAAGGCAAAGAACATTACGAATTAAGTAACGGTACGAGGTAAATAACATCTTAAGGTAAGTAACGTAACGAGGTAAGTAACATTAAAAGTAACCTTACAAGGTATGGGATCTTACCTTGTAAGGTTACTTTAGGTTACTTAGGTTACTCTACTTTAGGTAAGTAACAGATAAGCTAGGCCACATCCGAAGGTAAGTATATAATTAGGTAACAACCTTCCGCGGTCTACCCCTACCCCGCTTAGGAACCATCGGCTCAGGACACTCACCTTCCCTTGCATGATATGGACGTAGGTCAGACAAATGGTACTTACCAAAAACTTCACCTGTCTTACTGTGAGCTAGGAGGTAAGTGGTAGGACTCACCTTTTTAAATATAACGTAGGGTCCATCTCGTTTCGGAGTGAATTTGGAGGTGATACCCTTATCAGCGTTGCTGAGGACGTGAGTTCTCATCAACACTAAATCACCTTCAACTTACTGTACGGGCGAAGACCGAGCCTTATCAGCATACTCTTTGCGTACATCCTGATGACGTTCGAGATTCTCCTTGGCTGTGGAGATGGCATCAGCGAGTTGCCGCAGGTAAGGTGTGATTTGTGGTACAGCTTGAGAACTGTGGTGGAAGCTGAAAACTTTGTACCACAAATCACACCTTACCTGCGGCAACTCGCTGATACCATCTCCACAGCCAAGGAGGATCTCGAACGTCATCAGGATGTACGCAAAGTTGTACCTCATTAATTCATCACTCGCAACTGTAACGAATATTTGTATATTCCTCAGGTAGTCGTGGACGCATGAGATGCACCGTGACACTGAGCCATTAAGTTTCTAACAAGCAGGTCTAAATTTTTAACATCGATTGCCTTTTGAGTTGTAAAGATTTGATAGAAATACTTCGTGTATACCGGCTTTCAACTAAAAAGCCTGAAAATTTAAAAAAGAAACGATTAAGAAGAATATTTTCCTCTAAAGAGAAAATTATTTCTTAAATAGTCATTCAACATAATTTCACAAAAGAGAAATAAATGATTTGATACATAAAACTGTTAAGTTATGACGATCTACACCGCGGCACGGGTCAGTACTACTACGTGATTTTATGGCACTGCATGCGCATGTGGGATTATACAGAAGAGTTGACAAGCGCTCTAATGTCGCTACAACAACTCGGCATGTGTTGGGTAAGAGCAAACTTAACAAGCTGAAATGTACTGTGTTAAATGCGCTTAATGCTACGCCGCGACAACGTAGTGACGATGCCATATAATGAAACTAAAACCAACATTGTTCTAAAAAGGCCAATTATTGCGTAGCAGTACGTTCACGTACTCTTTGGCGTGACCTTAATATCAATATAGAAGAAAACGTTAGATCGTACTCCTAAAATTCTTGCTCAGTATTTTCAGACATAACAAATTGTACAAATTAAGTTACTTCCCGCGAAACAGGAAAAATTTCGCTAAAGAACGTGCTAGATAACATTATGATTTAATCACAATTTGAAATGTTATGACAAGTTTACACAGTGTCGTTTACCTTGTTCGTTCGTAGTGGAGAGCCAGCGTGATTCCTAATTATGCGAATCGATGCTAAATAAGCGGGATAATGGAGTGGCGTTCGGTTACCGTACCAAATAAATAATTACGAGGCCGATGACATAGGTATCTAAGAAGACTCGGGAGAGTGAAGTTTGTTTAACCCTCATGTTCATCGGAAGACCTTGCATGGAGATTTATTATTCAGCAGTAATTTTCATTCTCTCTTAGCAGCAAGACACATTACGTGATGGAAGTTTAAAGTTGGCATGTAAAATGTAAATATATGTGCAACGAAAATAAACAGCGCCACTAGGCGTAAGTATACATACATACGTAATAAATTTACTTTATGTGACCATTAGACGTAGATCGATACAACCAAAATCAAAGGGCCTAGATCTAGGGCCCGCCTACGCACACAACTTACCGCACCAATAGACAT